>CM050405.1:11702697-12121427 GCA_027580255.1 Therioaphis trifolii | reverse complement strand
TACTCGTACGAATTGGCGCGCATCGGTTCCGCTGATACAATCACCAAATATAAAATGTAAATAACTTTTTAATTATTCTAATTTGACCAGTAACCACAGATTCGCTGTAGGTATTTTTTTTTATCCATAACCGATCAAATAAATAAATAAATAAATAAATATAAATATATAAATATATATATAAATGTAAAAACAACATATACATAAACATAGAAATGTTTATAGGGGTGTAAAGCTGTACTATTGAACTCTTTATTGTTATCCAATTCACGTCTACGCGCCTTCATCTGAACTAGTATTATTATTTTCAGGGGCTTGTAAATAAAAAAAATGTTTTAGATGACGATCGCGATCATATATTTTTCTTGAATGTATACTTTTACGGTGACTTACTTGGTATATTTTTTTAAGTCAGCCAATCGAAATTTACTTTTTAATTGAAATGTAGGTAATGTAGATTAAATATTATAATGCCTGTTTTCATTTCTAATATATTATATTTAAATGCTGAATTATAATATTATAATACTATGATATTTAAATAATATATATTTACATGTTATCTAGTAAATCAGATCCTTATATCTCTTAAGCCAAGTATTTTTTCATCAGCATTTATAACATTTATATAATATATACACTTTAATGTGATATTCACAATTTTGTCGAAATGAAAATTAAATTTGATTTCTGCAATGGTATATCATAACTATGTATATATTAATGTGCAAATGTGTAATGAAATGCGAAAATAAAACTAAATAAAATGTTTCAAAATTAATTAAGATTTAGAATTATTTTTCAAAAAACTGTACCAATATCTAAGAGGACGTAACACCCGCATTCGCTTTTTTCGTTTATAACAAACAATTATTGATAAATGAAAGAAAACTAAATTTAAAAATCAAATTTATACCGAATAATTAAAAATTAGAGTTTTAATTTACACAATTATAAATTCATATAGAATTTTCAAACAATCTTGTAAAGCAAATTGTCCAACGATAAAACATTTTACATTTTAGGTTTTTCTCTTTGTAAATACCGATTATTTCTTTATTTAGAAATGCTTGAAAAAAAAAACAGCGTGAGGTCATCTCGGAAATATTTTTTCAACAGATTTTCGTTTCAAAATATAATTTTAAACTTTGAGGTCATGATTTTAATTTTGCATCGCGTGATTTCGTGACGTTGCACGTTAGACTAACGGACACAGCGAATGCGAGTATCACGTCTTATTAATAAAAATCTTTGATCCGCCGCTAAATGACTTGAATAATTTCCGAGGTTGCACGTGTAAAAGTAGACGACCGACGAAGCGGTCAACAACGACCAAGTCCACACCGAGAAAGGGAGTGCCGCGGCCGCCGTCGTCATATCATATTCGAAACCTGCACAGACTGTAGTAATGCAATTAAAACGTTTCTAAATAAGTCGTTGTTGACGAACAAATGGTACTTATAGACGGACTTCACGAACGCGTCAGAATTCTCACGATATCACAGGCACATAACTGTTAACGTTCGAAAACATAGGTAATTGAAATACGTATTTTTACACTTAGTGGATAGCATATTATATCAGAGTGGTCCTACCCGTGGCCCTACAAACCTTTTTTTCGTCCCTTTGTTTACCCATTCGCTTCAGAAAAACCATACGTATAACGAATTCTCAATTAAAAATATATTTAAGTATCCTAATCTTTAAAATTATATATATATATTATATATATATATATATATATATATATATATATATATATATATATATTATATATATATATATTAATTATTTGTAATTTTTTTTTTTTTTGCAGTCCTTAATGTTTATATAATTATATGAGTAACTGTAAAATGTTGCAGGACTACCCTGATGTATACATTTTAGGGGGATTTGGGGTTCAAATACCCTTGACATTAATTTTTTCCAATGCATCAAAATGTTCTTAAAATTAAATAAAGCTTTATTAAATACATTCTGATTCCCGCCACCCCCTCCCCAAAAAAAAATTACGTCATTAGATATATGTGTATGGCAGAACAGGTGAATAGTTGAGCAAAACTGAATCATAGCCGCGAAACAGAAAGATCGGTAGGTAACACAAAAGTCCAGTCCATCAAACTACAGTCGATCGTGATAGGTAGTTGAACGACTTAAGAATTTTCAAGCACCGTACAGGTAAGAACATGTTTTATTTATTGCTGTCTTTTTTTTCTACACACTAATATTGCTTTATCTACATGTATAGAACACGGTTTATTTAATTTCTAAGTACACGGATGTCTCAACCAGTTTAAAAAAATACTAAAATAATAAGTTACGAACCTTATACGTAATAAAAAAAAATAAATAAATAAATTTAAAAAAAGTTACGTCTAGTGCTATAATGATCTAAAATTATCTTAAAGTGAAAGAAAACAAATTTCTATGTACCAAAATATCACTACAAACATAAATAAATATTTTACTTTTTTTTATATTAACATAAAACATCAAACTAGAAAACGTTCATCGTAAAACGTTTGGTACTTTCAATGTCATATGCACCTAATGAAATTTTAATTGAAAAATCATGAATACAAGCAAAAATATGAAGCAATAATCGGTTTTAAAGAACATTTTAATGGTTTTTTAATACATATATTTGTAATTACGATTTAATCGTACTCAACCACTGACTATTAATTGCTTTGTACATTTCAATTTTATTCTAAGAGCCTAAAATACCACGCATGTTGATTAGTGTTGAGTATGTCACTAACATATTAAATTAGTAATTAAAGACGTTTGCCTTTTGGTGATTCGCATATTTCATTAGTAGGAATTTATATTAACGGGATATTTTAACGAGTGGAAAATTATCTAATTCAATCGATCACGAAGAAAAAAAATTAGCCTTTCCGGGTCATTATTATTAGTATTATTAATATTAATGTATATTGTTTACATAAACATAATACGTAATACTGCGTATTGCCGTATTATATGGCATGAAAGAAAATAAAAAAAATAAGGGTCGTACTATATGCAAAGTCATAAATCATAAAAACACACATAAATTACGACTACTGTAAAGGTATTATTTTTTTTCATGATATAAACAACAGCAAGATGTCTTCGGTCGTGCAGTGATTACGGACAGGACGCACTCCTGTGTGATCAGGGCCGTCCTGAAGATGAAACTCGTGGGGGGGGGGGGTAGAGATTCTAAAAATTGCCGACTACGACGATTTTATAATCTTCGTACTGAATGTCGTCTTTTTCTCGTTAATACTGAAACCAGTTAATGCGATATACCTACCCCAAATGTTGTAGGTAGTCAAATATCCTAAATAGTATTAAAAATTCAGTTTGTTCATTATTTTAAAAACAAAAATATTGAAGTACAAAAAATGCTGGTAAGAAATTGGTGGGAATTTGTCTTTTGTCTTCTTAGTCCTCGGGCAAGATTAATGGTGATAGTGTATTTAATTTTAAAGAAATGGTGAATTTTTTTTTTAATTAGATGATTCGGAGAAAAGTTTCAATGTAATATCAACTGTTGTTCTTAGGGTTCTGTTTTCAACTCAAATTTAACAATGTGTTTCATAAATCTTGTCACATTTGTACAATCCTGTTGTTCATATGTATAACAAAATTACAAGTTTCTTACATTATTTTTAGAGTAATGACTAAAAATGAAAATTGATTTAATTTATTGATAAATGAATATCTGTTTATTTACGGCAAATAATATATATTCTAATTAAACGCTTAGGAGGGATAAAATATATATATATATATATATATATATATATATATATATATATATATATATATTGTATATATTTATAACGACTGCATTGAATTTTCAATCCACGACAATTTTACACAATTAGTTAAATATCACTAGTTTTAATTGCAAAATCGTATTTTATAAAGCCAAATTATTAAATAAAAGTTACATGTTATACGTCGGTCTTTTTCAGAGAATATAATATATAGGTACATTGAAAACTATCCGAATAAACACTCTGATCAAATATCTTTTATTGTAAAGAGTTAATGCATTGGGAAATTTGTTATCATTTATCGTTGTGTTAATTTAATCCGTATTTTTAATCCAATTATTGAAAAATTGTAGAAACGTATGAGCGTCTAAAATTAAAATTCAAAATACAAAATGGTTTATTATTTTTTCTTTCTCTTCAAATTTGAAATCAAAAACTTTTCATCAGCTGGCGGCTGTAGCCCCGACAACCCCTTAGATAACCACGTCCGTGATCGTATACCCAATACCAAAATTGCCACATTGGTAATGTGATATTTGTAGGTGATTGAATAAAACCGTACTTCAAATATTCAATATGCCTGCATTTTTTCTCCGATTCAGCCATGATCTGAAAAACATTTAAATAAAATAATACACAACAAATACGACAATTTTATTATTATAAAGACAATAAACGGCAACGAATGAGGTCGGCATTCGTGAGTGTACTATAAATACAAAAAGAATTCAGATAATTTAGATCACGTTCGTTGTTTGTGTTGTCGCTAAAACGACAGATGAAACTGTCACCGCCCCTTTTTTTGGTATGAAATTTCCCCCAATGTCGCTTGTAACTCCCATTGCTCCCCTGGATAGCTCTAGCGCCCCCAAAGGGGCGAAATCGCCCTCTTTGGGAAACACTGACCTAAAATATATTCTCGTCCCAGTGGCGAATATTTAATAAACATAATTTATTTGTATTCTTATAATTTTACACTATATAAGAAAATTAGATATTAAAATAAAACAATACTCGAATTCATTTATAATACTGATTTGGAAATTAAAAATTAAATTAATGGTTGTATGTTAATTTTTAAAAATTGTTTACATTTTATCAATTTTTTGTAGTTTTTGGGTCATTAATTCATTTTTTGAAAGGCATTTAAATCCAAAACTCAAAAATCGCATATTATGTAATATTTCTAGTCTTATAAAATAGATCCAAATAATACTTAGGTATTATCCTGTTCACGAACGGATGACGAGAAAAAAGTTTTAATAACACAACTAGTCGATTATGGTAAAAATTAACGATAAAATTCATTATTTTTTTAATTTTTCATGTTATGAATTCAAATTTTAAAATATTGCCATATGTTAATGGCTCATATTTGGTTTTTGAAATTCCAGGGGAGGGGGCAAATTCCCCATCTTGCCCCCTTCCTCGGGTGCCTATGCACGCTACGCCCCTGTCTCGTCCGCGGCTGTTCGTATTGTGCCTTATACATTATAATCGCATCCGTCGCGAGTCCGGCACTTCCCGTCTGCGTTCCTTTGTCGTGTCGTCATTATAATATTATGTTATGACGTCGTGCGTGCTCTCGCGTGACGGACACGGTCTGCCAACAAATATAAAACGGCTGGACGCTTTTCACACTTTCGCAGCCGACGGAGGGAGAAGCGGAAAATCAGCCGTGCGAACGAGAGCCGGCGACTGCGATCGTCATCCGCCCTCACCTGCATCTGAGTGCGTTGTCCTAGTCACGCGGTTTTGCCCCGCGGCAGTGTATTGTTTTGTTTTTTTGTTTTTTTTTTTTTTGTTTCGTTTGTTTGTCCACGGTCGTCGATACGAGATAAAATAAAAAAAAAATAATAATAATAATGATAATAATAAAATAAAAAATATAATAAAACCAAAAATAAAAATCTATAATACACTCAACTGATATTTGAAATCACACGTTTGGCCCGTGGCTTTTTACACAATTCACCCGTTTGAAAGAACACAACGGAATGTTTTTGAAATGCATTTCATTTTCTCGCTAAAAGGCCGCTTATAAAGATGGACTTAATTGGTAAGATACTCGTTATTTAAATCTTTTGGGACTCATTGAGCGTGCATCTCTAACAACCTGGATTCAATTAGTTATTTTAGTTATTTTGGGGACTCAGTTCATATGTGACCAATATATGTCACACAGATATTATTTATAAACATCTTTTTTTAAATTTTTTTTTTATCATATGATAAATGATCTTTTTTTTTGAAAATCCGAGGGCGTCACTGAAATAAAGAGCGTTTGCGTGACACATGTTCATCATCCCTGGTATACAAATATATATGTATATATTTATTATATTATGTTTCAATAAATAGAGTGTGGCTGTACGTGGACGAAAATAGCTGCGTACTCTTATGCATGTTTGTGTATAGCAATGGTGAGACCGATATGAGAACTCACCCGAGAGCCACGTAGTTGAAACAAAATGCAAATATTACATCGGAACACACATTTGCGGGTGGTTGTGTGTGTGTGTGTGTGTGTACGCGTGTCCGTCACTGGTGACCCAAAGACCTGTTATTTTTGCATTGTGCTCTGAATAATATGCAGTATAATGTATTATTTATAACTGATATTGGTGTATATTATACAGTATCTACACACACACACATACACACACACACACACACACACACACACACACACACACACACACACACACACACACACACACACACATACACATACGTGGTACTCATATATTAACTACAGTTTTCATCTATAATCAGTGGCGTGGCGAATATAGGTTCAAAACGGGATATTGCCCGTGGCAAATTTTGAGGGGGTACCCCCTTAGGGTACCTAAGCAACAATATGTTAGTGGAGCAACTTCCATGTATAGTGTATACTTTATTTTCAATAATGCCAGATAATACGGGATGCTTGGAGCAAACTATACATCGCAGAGTTAATAATGATTTTCAGGTTTCTTTATTTTTATTTAGTGTTCAGTAAAAAATAAAAATTTGTAAAACATTTGAGTATTCTAAAACTTCTTGCATAATATTTAAAAATACAAATATTTGTATAATTTGATACTTTATTTTTATTTTCCAATTCTGTTATTCTCAAAGAAAAGTCTTATGTATTATAATCTTATACATTAAATAGACAATTATAAAAATATGGTTCTAGTATCTACTATGTATTTCAATTAAGTTATTATAAAAATTATTTTTAAAATTATAACAAATTTCAAATGTAATTTTATTGAAGTTAAACAATAAACATATAAATTCAATACATTTTGCTTTATTAAAATGTAAGTACTGAGTATCAAGACAAAGCTAAAAAAAAAAACTCTTATAACCAACCCAAAAATGTATCCTTATGCAGTTATAAAACTTTGTAGGTATTTAATATAAAATATATCAAATGACTAATAATAACTTTTTTATTTTTGTAATTTTTTAACTAACTTGCTTTGATACATTTAGTATCTTTTGGATTGTGTAAGTCTTGAAAAAAGGATTTAGGGGGAGGGGGGTGTCTAAAGTAATGTATTTGCCCGTGATGAATATATCACTCTCCACGCAAAAGTCTATAAAATTTATATCATACAAAAAAAATAAAAAAATAAAGAAAAATAAAGCAAGTTAGGAAAGCATTACTATGCGAGTACCTATTTCTAAACATGTTTTCATACAACGTAATAAACTATACCTATATAAACTTATAAATTGTATTTTTATATTTTGGTTCCTTATTTTTTAACACTGGCTAGTACATGTTATTGAATAAATCAACAACAATAACCATGTACTGGTAAATGACGGACACAACGGTGATATAAGATGTTTTAAACTTTTTTTTTTTGTGATTGAATCGTGGTGATGTAGAGGGGAACTTTACCCTTGGGGGTCATCCTTCCCTCTGAAGATATTTTAAACTACACCTATGTCTAAAAACACGTCAATAGTGTTTTGGTTAAACGTGTCTACATGCTGTATTTATATCTACACGATTGGTGTGTAAACAAGTGCAGTTGGATTACAAGTATATATTATTACACACACACACATACACACACACACACACACACATACACACACACACACACACACACACACACACACACACACACACACACACACTCATACGCGAGCAAACGCGGGGCGCAACAAAAGGAACCGCTACAGTAAATTCCTCGATTGAATCGATTAAAATATCGTTAAATGGAAAAGGTAATATTAATAAGAGGAAAAAGACAATAAAAAAAATCGCATCTCAGCGGCGTACGGTATTAACCGCGGAGATGGCCGTAAACAAGACACAATATTATTGAATAAAAATAAATCTTTTTGAATCGATGCGATATTTTACGTTCGTAAACAAACACGGATGGTACAATGTACATGTTACCGGTGTGACGCGAGAGATGATGTGAGTTATACAATTTATTTCCGTAGATAATATTGTAATAAAAGTGATTTATTTTTGAACACAAAAAAAAAAAAGGAAGTCTCAAACTATATAAATTATAATGGGTACAACTCGGGTATATATAATAACAGTACGTGCAGTGCTCCTTCCCACATAACGACGTCGACGGGATATTATTGTGTTATTGTACAATACGCGTTGGTCTTCGGAACCCGCGTGGGAAAAATATCACAAAGGAAAAAATACGTCGATGCTTGTAAGCAGTGTACATTGTAACGCAATACGCTGTTATAAAAATGGTGTTTGGACCCGTGAGCACGGACACGACACGCAGTCGTCGTCATCCTGTTTCGTCTTCGACGGCGAGAACGCGGGACGAGAAATATTTTTATAAATCGTTTCGCCGTGTGTAGACCAAGCTTTCGTTATTATTATTATTTTTATTTTTTTATTTTTTTTTTTTAATGAACCCCGACGCAAAGTGAGTGCCGCTACATTGGGAATGTGCTTCACGGACTCGAAAGAGTGTAATAAACGGGTACATTGTGTAAAAATAAAAAATAAATATATATTTGTTAAGATTATTCGACAAAGAGAATCAAAGAGAATGGAATGTAGTCTTTTTAATATTTGATATTTGTAATTTTTGAAACAAACAAAAATAACCATAGAACATTGATAACGAAAAACAAAACATTATTTATTTAGTCAAAATGTCACCTTTGACTTCAAACTTACATAGGTCGTACTACAATATTTTACAACTAGTTGTAACTGTGGAAGGTTTCCGTTAATTTTTATTATCATAGAAACAACGAAAAATGCGCGTTATTTGTGTTAAATTAATCATAATATTATGAATAACGTTTTTACCATTTTAATCCTTGTCCAGCGAGGAAAAAATTAACTTACAAAAGTAATTCGATTTGTCCTGCAATTGTTTTAGGCTTGAAACAACAAAGGTGTTTTCTCAGAAGTAATAATCCGAGCAAAAAGTGTAATGAGAATTCAAGTCTTAGATATATTTATTTTCATATTCAATATCCAACATAAATCAAGTATCAGTAAATCGTTTAGAATTTTATTAGATTCATTTTATTAGAAGCATTTCTATGTTTATAAAATAACATATAGTACCTAACTATAGGCGCAGCTACGTATAGCAAATAGCAATTAACAAAATAATTTGATCATATTAAATGTCATTCGTTTTATTTCATTCTTTTAATATTCTAAAATAAGTGTATTGTGGTTTGCATATAAAAACGGTTGATTTTATTAAAAAAAAAAAAGACGTTGACAATTTTTAAATTATTATTTAAATTATTTAAGTATCATCTTATTGTTTGAAAAATAACGTGAGAACTAAAAAAAAAAACAATAATTTATAATATGTATAAAGCTTGTACGATGGACTCGGTATTCGTTGGTCGCGATGAAATCTACGACTAGCTTCGTATTTCACTGGGGAAACAGGATATATAGGCATCCAGCACGCATTTTTATTACACCGGTTTTTTCTAAGACGTTTACATTAAGCCCAAAATGCATAATATATTTCACTGGCGCATTAAAATGTGACGTGAATCATTAATTTAAGCTGCTACAAAACGTGTGTGTTCGGTCGAAGCGTCTAATGGAAAATCACGCGGCGGTAAAAATGCGTGTGGGCACCTGCAGCAGTCCCCTCGACCCCCGAAAAACGAATCTTGCATTCCAGTCGTGGACGACTGCAGCGCACAATCATAATATTAATGTTGGACTAAGCGTACCGGTTTATAACATCGATATGCATTTGTATGGGTAAATTTACATATTCACATAAATTGTGTGTATAATGTATATGTATAGACTAAACGCAGAGCCAACGATGGCCGAGCCTACAAACTACTTTCACATCCATTTTCATATGTGTTGGTCATTTTAAATACAATCCTTTTTGGAAATACAAAATCAAGTTAGATTACAAGTATATTTTATTACACACGCGCACAAACACACACACACTCATAAGTGGTACTCATATATTAACAAAAAATATAAAAATTAAAAAACTAAAGAAAAATAAAACAAGTTAGGAAAGCATTACTATGAAAGTATTTCTAAACGTGTTTTCATGCAACGTAATAAACTATACCTATAAACTTATAAATAACTGTAATTTTTATATTTCGGTTCCTTATTTTTTAACTGTAAGTTGTAGTGTAATATTATAATAGATACTATTTTATATTATAGAGGCTCGCATGACAAATAAAATTATATCGGTTATTTACCGATTTGTCGGCGTCAGGGACGTTATTTCAGTTTTTGTTAGAGCGAAGCAAACTTTTTGATAGGCCTATATGACTAAAAAAAATATTGACCACTTCGCTTGCTAATTGATTCGTGTTAGGATTTTTATCATATTCAATGACCATCTAATACTATCAGGCACAAATGGCCTTAATTTTTCGCGAAAAAATTCATTCGTTCGTCATAGTACACCCTCATAAAAAATGATGGGAACATCACTGACTATAACTTACGAATAAGAATTTTCACACCTCTGCACTAGGCAGACGACAAAGGGTTATTGATTTATTGTTATATTGCGTGAAATTTGTATAGCTAATATTTTACGAAACGTCACTCAGGACTGTTTAAACTGATCCAAGGGTGGATCCAGGGGAGGCATTGGGAGCAAGTGCCGTCCCCGTCGGAAAAATAAAATATTACAAAATTTCAGTATCGAAATCTACGTATCGTCGGAAATGTATAAAAATAATATATTTGTAAACACTACGAATGCGACCATGTGACTATATGCGATCATTGTTAATTTTCTTTTTATAAATATATTTATATGGGGAAGCTATCCAATGATAGTTATAAGTTCATTATCTTATCGTGCGAGGTTAGATTCAGAAAAATTATATTTGTATATTGGATACTAAATTAACTTGATCAATATTATGAGCATTGATGTGAATGTGATATATACCTCGTTCAGTATTTAAACCAAATATAGTAAATAAGCACAACATGGTCAACACATACGTGTATAAGTATTCACTACAGAATGAAAAAAATACAATGGCGCCGAAGCCTATGTTAAGGTCAGGCCGCGGCCTGACCTTTTTTTCGAATAATGTGGCGGAAAGCTATATTTTATTTACATGAATACTTAAAGTATGAGTAAACGTATATTAGAGTATATTGTTGTATTGTATCATTGATTGGAGAATACATTATTCTATAATCAATGATTGAATTATTGATATATTACAAACTAAAGTGTTGAAAGCTAATAAAGTATTAATTGTAATAATACGGAACTGTAAGTACAAGACTAGCAAAATATTATGTACCAACTATGTTAAACTATTTAGCTGTTTGTTGAATTATCGGAATATTTTTGTTAATCTTTATTCCTATGCTTAATAGATTTTATTAAATATAGTTATTATAAAATCAAAAAGGTTCATTTTGTGACAGAAAACTTTGCTTTGTAGACATATCTGTGTACAGTGGCGTATCCAGGATTTTTTTTAGGGGGGGCACACACTGTATAACATTTTACCATATAAAATACCAACTAAAATTCTACCAAAAACAAAAATTAAATAAACCAAATATTTAACGTTTTTAATGCAAATAATTTATTTATATTTTCAGTCAGTCATTCAGTTAATATATATATACATACATACATAATAATAAATAGTAATAGTAATTAAATAAGAAAAACAAGTTAATCCCAACAAAATTATAAGTGTATAAAAACTATAGTAACAATTGTGTAAAATTATTTTGACCAATCTACGAGCTTTTTCTGCAAAATCCTCAATAATTTCAGTTTCTGAAATGACCTCTTTTTTATTTATGTTTACTGAAGCTAACCCATTTAGTCTATTTTCAATCATTGTTGATCTTAAGTATGTTTTCAGTCGTTTTTTAATATTAACAAGTGATAACTGATTACACTATTTACACAACGAATATTGTGGTACAATACGGAGACCGTTAAACTGTCCGTGTCACCAAAGCAGCTGTGTAACTACTCACTGGCCCCCCTTTGGAACTAGAACAACGTTGATGAAACGTGATAACGGTAACAGTGATTACTGAATACTGGTATAAGCGTATTATTGTAGTACCTATGCGTTCATTGCGTTCATGTATACGAATAAATTTAAATATTTAAAACAAAATTTAGTAGGTATAAATACGGCCAACGAGGGGGGGGGCATGGCCCCTGTGGCCCTCCCCCTGGATACGCCACTGTCTGTGTACAAATGCACGTAAAAATATAAGTAGGTACTACGCATACCGAATGTTAATATAAAATGTGTATTATATTATGTATACATGATTGATATACAATGCCTCGACGAGTTTTACTCATTGCAAATTGCAATAGGTACTCTGATAAAAATTGAGATTCAGTTACCTATTTATTATTATTTTTATATACCTATTCAGTGTGATCTAATTGGGGCAGAATTTATCAGTTGTTATCATATTAAGAGGGGGGCAAAGGAAGCCCTCTGGAAATTACTTTTCATCAACATTTAGACACAATATAAATGAATTATTGTATTTCAACATACTTTGATAAATATATATATGTATATGGGTATAATAATTATTGTATTATGTACCCCCTTCTCTATTTGAAAATTTATGTTTACGCTAATAGATGCCGTGAAGTTTTAAAATTACCCTACCACATTTTAAAAAGTTCGGCGCCACTAAAAAAAATAATATATATATAAAAAAATTTAATTTATGTATTAAATTTAATTAATATATCATTAAAGTTCCTCGTTTATAAAAGATAAGAAATATACTTTATCTTCGGTCGGTAGTTATTGAATCTGATATCTATATGTTTTGTTATTTCGGGGCCCTTTGAAAATATTTTCCTAGGGGTCCATTCATCAACCATACCGACACAGCGAGAGCGCCGCTTGGTATATATGGTACATGGTGAACAAGGTGATCGCGATTGCCGAACGACCCCGGTAGGTCGGGAGACGAGGTAGAGAACGACTCGAACGCGATCTCGAAAAATCACTACGGTCGCCCGGGGGCGAGTGGAGGGATGGGACAAAAATAACCCCGCGCGCGAAGCAGCATCGTGGCCGGGCCCCGCCGAATGCACTTATCGAACGCGCGTCGGTGGGCATAAATAATTCAATATTACGCGTAGACGAATATAAAATATGCGCATTCGTCGCCAAGGAGACGAGGCCGTCGCCGCGGTAACGCACGATCGATAATATATACCCGCGCGACGGAAAACAACCGCCGTGTACCGTCGGACCCCGGTCCAGAAACGCGCGAGCGCACAGAGGGTGCGACCGTTTTCACCCCTTTGTATACGTGCGCCAGTGGGGTGCGAACCACGCGTGCGCTTTACGACATTGACGTGTTTACGACTGTCGTGAATCTCACTGATAATAGATAATAATTATTGTCCAACGATACAGACAGTGCATCAATAGTAGTAAATAATCGACGATAAATATAGACAGTATAATATATCAAATAAAACAGCCGGTTTCACTATAAACTCTATAGTGGAACGACACCGCGCAGATTTTTACCGTAGCCGACTGCGTTTATTGAAAACAACTGCATAACGACCGTGACAGCCTAACCACAGGTATCGTGACCGAGGTCGGAATATCAGTGTTTGCTTGGATACAGGCGTAAAACGGGTCGTTTTTTAGTAAATAATCACTGCGTGTCCTGCACTCCTTCCCCCTTAAAAACAAGTATCATTTTTACTACCTTCCCTATAAACGCACGAACCTCCCCTGCAGTTAATCCCCTAACATTGAGAGTGTTTTCTACAATATAATATTATGTTATTTATATTTATTTATATACGCTATACAGCTTTTACAATTTTAATAATGATACAATATTAAATAGTGATAGGTTACGTAATGTCACGTATACTTTTCCACCTCTTTTTGCAATCTGCAACTAAAATAAAAAAATTGAAAAAATTATTTCAAATTATACTTACTGAAAAAAAAATATAAAAAATTAGATATAAATATTAATTCGATATTTTGGCTAAGCTCACACGGACCACTCGTGAACGATTTTTAGTGGTTAAATTGTGGTTGTACTGTCGGCGAAATCGACCACTTTTAAACAACTTTTTTGTGGTCGTCAGAAGTCCGAACCACACCACAATCACAAATGTAGCGTACGTTCTTTATTTCTATTTCACATGTTTTGCTAGTGTAAAAATGGACTTTGAAGCACTGTTATTACTTTTATTACAGCGAAGAATGCGGCGTCGTAAGAAGAGACAGTTTTGGGTCCATCCTATTATTGAAAATAAAAATTAAAGCCAATTTAATTTCCTATATAATTCATTAAGAATGTATGATGATAAAATTGTTAATTATTTTAGAATGAGTAAAAAGTCATTTGATTAATAAGATATGTATAGATCATACAGATATCAATGATATATTTCTATCAATATAAAATAATAATTATGGTGGCAAATGGTCGAAAAGTGGTTGACGTGTCGCAAAATGTCGTGGGTGATACAGTCGACACGATGGGACTGAAGTCGAAACTGACGGCAGATAGTTGTCCGTCTGAGTTCAATTGCATTTTTATACTATTATATATTATGTTTTTAATAAATCAACCACGAGCGACCACCGTTTTGCGGTCGTAGCGTGGTTTTAGAGTGGTCCGTGTGAGCTTACCCTTATAGTTTAGGTCGATAAGCATCTATAAATAGATAAAAACACCGACTGCCTGGTAGCGCGATTACATTTATAATGTTTTATATAATAATATATATATTTCTATTTTATGGTTCTTATGACGGTAAAATATTCTAATTTATATTAATACACATATTATTATTCCTTTGACAATAATTTTTATTTAATTTTTTACAAAAATAATGTGCAATATTGTATAATAGTCCGTTATCACTTATGAGATAAAACTAACATACATTTTTTTTATGACGCAAATAACGATAAAACGAGCCGAAAACTGTTGTTTTCTTAGATTTTGTTGGAGGGGGGGGGGGTAGATTGAGAGACATACCTGAAATAAACACTGATTTGGAGAGTCTCGGTTTGGAGATTCCAATATGTGGCGACTTTAAACACACGGAATCTATATCAATTAAGTTCAATTACGTAGATTTAATAAAAATATTTGCATACTAGCGCAACTGGTGTACGTCGATCGTAAAATTCGTATAAAACCGACGTTAATCTATTCCGATTTAAATCAATTTTCAACGGCAATAATTGTATTTCTTTCGTTGTTATAATGCTTGATGGGTAGGCGTCTAATTTCAGTCATAAACGAAATTAATGATTTAAAAACATCTGTGCACGAATACAGAAAACAGTTACAGACAATAGTTTTTAACCTAATGAGCAACACACATAAAAAACAGAATTCGTTCAACTGTCTTTGTGATAAACACAGAAAACATTATTAATGGGTAAAATTTTCGTGGGAAACCCTGTCCTAATTTCACACGAAGCGCGAAACGCATAGATTGTAACTGCAGTTATTTTGCACAATATGACATTATCGTTCGCTACGGTCTACGTTTAATTGTCGGTTGTACGAAATATTTTTATGAGCTTTCTACGAGATGAACACAAATGTCGGTCATGCGCTGGCGTGTATCGCGTTGTTTTCTGCCGCGGACTCATTTATCAGCTAATCCGTGGCGCGGACAAAAACCGAGTGAAAATTCCTTACGTTTTAAGACTCATATTTTGTTCGGTAACTCTTCTGCTGCAACTATGCAAGCGTGAATCATCGGTATTTTTTACCAAACAGTTGTAATAAATAATTATACCAATAACACAGTATTGACATTAGACGTAATTTCCAATGTGCGATGTATGACATCTATTATACTTTAGCATCCTTGAAAACTAGTTTAGATTCGAAACCTTAATTAGCAACGCTCCCACCAAATCGTGACGCGTTAATTGTATAAAAAATGGTGAGAAAATAAACAGGTGTTTCGTGTATACTTTCACGTATAATTATTATAAATTATTATTAACAATTTTAACTTTATTCATAAATACTTTGACGTTTCAAGCGGACAATTATACGATAGTTTTTCTCGTCCAAATTTCTGAGTCGACTCGATGTTTCGAATGTGTTCTCTACTTCCCTTTTTTGTTTGTCGGAAACCAAACGCAGATGGTTTCAATATAGGCTATTTTTGTACTCTAAACATTTGGAGCCTTGATCCTCTAATAATAAAAACTCACTATATATATATATTTTTTTTCAAACCCTAATACCATCGGTAAAAGCTTTTTAAATTTAAACTAAGAAAAAAGTATTTATATATATATAACATATATAACTACTGCAATGTAACTCACACACGCACACACACACACACACATGAAATAAGTATCTCCTGCATAGAGACACGTTATAATTAACTTAGAATCAAATACACGGATGTAACGGGACTCTATGGCCTTACAAACCAACACAAATGCAAGGCCATAATGAAGTGTTGAATAATTTCAACTATATCCTCACACATGCGTTTCGAATAAAATATTTAAACATCTTAATTTTTCGTGTTGGTACTTTTAAATAAGTTTTATAAAGAATTGAGCTGCAATGTATACTGCAGCGTGTTTTTAAGTTACTCTAAATTGAATAATTGATTAATTATTATGACTCGGCATTCGACAACGATACGAAAACGCATAATACTAATTAACTTTTATCATAATTGACTATGAGATGAGAAAGACGTCAAAAAATAAAATTATAATTGGAACTCAAACTTGATAAACTATAAAATACTAATAAAAAAAAAATATATATATATATTTTAATAACTCTCCCAAAGACGTATCTACCACGTTCAGAATGCACATAGAGCTATACATCAAAGAGGTCAAGGTTACGAAAAAGTTAATTATTTTACTCGGAGTAGTGCGTTAGCTAACTAACGATTTGAAGATCAACGATTCATGAAATGGGTTTCTAAAATTCTCGTACGCCCAAGGCAAACGAGAGAACGTTGTCAAGTATAATAATATTATGTATATAAATTTCTATAGTCGACTCGAACAGCATGAGAGAACGTATGTGCATTGTGCATATCGTGTGCCGTCACATCGCAGCCTTCATAATGGGACGTTCCGAAACCGGTTTTACCTACACACGACGGTATTATTACGGTACGGTTACTAATCTCACACGAGCCGTGATGACGCGTCCGATAAATTAAAATTCGACGATGCGTCCGTATTTTATGGATTTTTATTTCCCCCTTCCCCCCCCCCCGGATTTGTAAACGCGTCGATGAATAATAATAATTTATAATAATAACAGTAATAATAATAATAAAATCCAAAACGTTATGTCGTGTTCGGACGTTCGGTATTATGTATACTATTATAAAACACCGGAGTCGTCGTGTTCGTAAGTCATGTAGAAGCAACATTTACACTAGACGGGTGAAATAATATAATACAGTGGTTTTCAAACCGGGTGCCGTGGCACACCGGTGTGCGGCGAGCATTCACTAGGTGTGCCGCGGTGTTTTGAACATTTTTTTTTTTTCATTTAAATGACCGATCGAATTGAATAATTATTATGATGTACGAAAATCGATGCGTCCAACCGTTGTGAATCTGCAATATTTAAGTGTATATTATTATATTGATAAATCGAAGGTTTGCAGTAAGAAAGCGACAAAGATAAGACATCATGTTAGATAATAATAATTGCACCCGTTAAAAATGTATCGGTAATGTAATTTTTTAGAATACAGTGAAACCTCCCTTAACGGATAACTCTGAATAGCGGACACCTCCAATTAGCGGACGTTTTTACGAGGACAGGAACATATTATTCTCCTCTATTTTTCCCTCTGTATAGCGGACACCTCTAAATAACGGACAATATTTCGGCTGCCGAGAGAGTCCTGTTTTCGGAGGTTTCACTGTATTAAAATTAGAGGTCATAGTGTGCCATGGAAATTTTGTGAAGTGTGCCGTGGTCAAAAACAGTTTGAAAACCACTGATATGATATAATATGCAATACGCACGGTGGTATTATATAGAAACACACTTACAAGACGACTCTGCGAATTATTATTATTACGCGACTCGTGCAGTGACGTACGGGGGGCGAGCAGTGTTTCTTCAGGCGTTATTTACCGAGGGGGGGCATCACAACGTTTCGAGGGTGCGATGTGCATGAAAAATAATATACAATACAATTAAAGACAATTTTGATCTAATCAATTTGTTAAAAATGTTTTATTTTAATATAGTAAATCATGTTTTATACAACTTTTGTACTACTCGTTAGGCCCGTTTCACATGGACGCGTATCATACGCGCGCTGATGAAAACGCGCCTTATTTTTGTGTTCACATGTACGCGTATTATACGCGAAACGCAACCAAATTTTTGTTGTGAATCGCGTATTTACGTCAGTACCATCAACATCGTAAAAAATCTTTTATGTGTGGGGTATTATTATTTAAAAAAAAAAGCAAATGGCAAAAAAAATCGTGAAAAAAGACTGAGTTCACCCTTTGGTAGCTAGGAAAATAGTAATTGTTTTCTATAATGCAGACATAATAATGAAATCGGTGTCAACCTCAACAAAGTCATAAAAACAGAATAAACAGGTACATGTATATAAATAAGATTAAAATAACATTTTATGAGCAGGGGGACCTTTAATTAATATGACATTGTATTTAATATGTTTATGGAATGAGGTTTTATATTTTTTAGACGAGGGGGGCGTCAAATATTGTTGCCTCTGGGCGATAATGGTTGTTAGGACGGCACTGGGTACGCGTACGCATCATGTGAAACCTGTCGTAACATGTAATAACCTGTACGCGGGCGTATGATACGCGTCGCGCGCGGGGACGCGTTTCCCTCGCGTCTCAAAAAACGCGCCGCGTACGATACGCGTACATGTGAAACGGCCAATTTTAAATAATGTAATCCAAAACGCGACGTATGAAGGTCTATATTCACATATACAGACACCGCGCGTGGCAGACACGTAACGTGGCAGACACGGCACAGACAGTAGTTTTCATAAATTTTTTTAATGTATTTGGATACGTCCGGACCGTTCCAGACGATTTTGAGTCTAATAAGCGACTGAACCTTATATCCGTGAGTCTTATAAGCGGCGTCTACTATATATGTATAAATACATAATATTATAGGTAGTAAATGAATATTCTCTTCCTCTAGTCTTACGTAATAAGTCATTTATGACTTCTAAATGCAATTTTATAATATATTTTGTATTCGAGTCTGGAATCTCGTAAATATAATTATTATGTTATTATGTTGTACCTACAACATTTCATTTCAGACGTAAATTTAATTTTGTTTTCTTCTGGGGGGTCGAGACCCGGGGACCCCTACTCCCCGTAAATACGCCACTGGACGTGTAAATTTGATATGTCACTATGATATAAGTGTTATGTGTTTGAATTTTTCTAAATAATCTGATTTTCTTAGCTGTACAAACAAAAAAATAAAAAGATAGCTTTTTAAATAAAAAATTAAAACGCATGATGAAATTTGTTTTTTTATTTTTCGTTTTTCACATAGAGTTTTTCAGATTTCTTTATTTACTCACACGCTTACCACTATTGACAATAACAAAACATTGCGTACATGCAAACCCACAATATTATAAAACGATATAATATGTAAGTTGTAACAACGATCGTGTGCCGAACACGTTTGGAGCCGTTTTGGGTGCGCGCGTCACGCTCGTGCGGCTCGTTACACAAACGAAAAATGAAAACAAACAAATCGCAAACAGCAGAGGTGCGCGTCCATGCAGCAATAAATACGCGCGCGTCTACGACATCCGTACGCCCAGGCACTTGCAGAGCTCTTCGTAGATCACGTAGCAGAAACACGTGGAGGGCAGCATTTTCAAGAAACTGCTCGAGCACCCCCGGTACAGTCCGCGGAAGTTGTTCTTTGGTTTCTCCGCCGTCGGATGTCCCGGGAGCCCTGCGAACACACACCCCGCGTCCATTACACGAAATACAAAAGACGAGGCGTCGTCATAATGATATCGTGTCAAACGATTTTTTTTTTTCTTTTTTTTATTGATCTAAATAACATACGACCCGGCAACTATGGCCATTAGTTACAAATATGGTGTATACAGAAGTTATTTACAGTGCAGTTTTAGTATTCTTATGTAAGTATTAACATTGAAAATAAAGAATAGGTGTATAATAGTTACATTGTGTAACATCGAGTTACATATTATTAAATTTGATTTATTTATTTTATTTATTTAATTTTGGTTTCATACAATGAAATACTGGGCCCCACTGAGAAGAGTCGTGTGGGGGCCCAGGAGTTCTAAATGTATACATTATATATTTGAACAGTATAATACATGCTATAAATTTAAATATTACAATTAATTAATATACATTTAAACAGATTTTTTTTTTTTAATTTAAGATTTATATAAGTAAAAAACATAAATATATCTAGATAGATATACATATTATACATATACATACATACATATATATACATAATTTATAAACCCTATCAAACTTATATCATAAAATATCATCATCCAAGTCAAATAACCGGTAAGAAATTATTTTTTTTAAATAATTCAAAAGGAAGAATTAAAATTTCAGATGTGCCTAACCTAACCTGACGTTATTTTATTCGACCGAGTTATTGAAAAATTTTTTTTAGCATATCTAGTATTAATGCCATGTGTTATGCAATTTAACATATTATTTTTTCGTAGGAATATAACCTATTGTCTTATTGTATAATTTTTTTATGTTTAGTAATTTTAAATCTTCATAAAGAGTTACAGTGTGACATCTTATCGATTTATTAAACGGTACTTTCAAAATTTGATTTTGGCACACTTGTAGTTGTGTTAAAACATTATAAAATACACCACCCCAACCAACTATGCCATAAGTAACAATCGACTGTACTAAGGCTAAATATATGTGTCGTATTTTAGTTGAATCTAATAAAATTGAATTGTAGAGGCCTGTCAGTTTCAAAAATGTCATCATCTTGGTGTTTTCTTCTGTGTTGGGTCCCAGTGCAGTTTCGAGCGACGTATCCATTCCGATGTTTTGTCGATCGTGTTGGAATTTTCGGCATTCGTTATGATACGTATCAAACGATTATATTTTATATCACTACTAAATCATCAACAATTACACTGCACGATGTGACTTACCGGTATGCCGTGTGACCACGTGATGATGTCAACGGGTGCACCTTATATATATATAGGACGAGTCATGCGGGCCTAGTTTTGTGTTACGCCCCTATGAATTAATAACAATTTACAATAATAACGCAGTCACCGTTTTTTTTTTTTTTTTTTTTTTTTTTTGTCATGTTTAGTACTGCACGCTTTTAATATCACAATTGAAATTAATAAAAATGTTTATTTCGTTTAGATAAAAATGATCATAAATCACACCATAGTATTCGTTTAACCTCGTGCAGCGACTGTATAGTCTCGCAATAGTTCTTCCAACTCACATTTATTTATGACTATTTATTAACGATTATACAAATTATCATATTGCAACATAATATAACACGACTTTAACGATAAATGCATACATGTATTATTTTTTACTTAAAATTGATATATTATCAGACGAATGTAAAATTGATAAGTTAACGTCACGATTCTGTATGAATATATTATTCACTGTTACCACGGTTAACGCGTAGATACTATAGTATATTACCAATAGATAGTATAGAAGACCTGTGTAGGTACGTGTAAAACATCGATTTTCAAATGTAATTCATGTTATTAGATTGAAAATAATTCTGAAGTTGTAATTTGATAATGGTTAGTCTTTATAAAAACACCATCTTAAATTATGCGTTGCACCTTGCACGCTCAATTATTTCACATACTACACTTAATGAATTTCGTGCTGCGCATCAGAGTGGCGTATCACGCACGAAAATAAGCTCGATTTACGTTCGGTCGATAACTATACAGTTGTTATTTCGTAGAAAAAAACTCCTAACGTATCGGCAGTGGCGAAACTTGGCAGAAATTCTAGGGGGGGGGCAGAATTTATTTTTAACCAACATTTCAACGATATAGCGAAAAACTCCAAAGCCTACTGCACTTATCAAATTTGAGAACTGTGTTCATCATATTTATTTTGAAGGGCTGGAAAAATTTAGCTTTTATTTCTAATTTGTACTTTCACTTTTACATTTTAATGCTCAAATATATTATGGCAAATATAACAATATATTATTATTTTATAATAATTTTGGTTATTAGTTATTACTAAATTACTTTGACGTACAAACGTCACGCTACAAAATATTTTTTTACATCATTGTATAATATCATTAGTATCATCATGAACAAAAACTTTTAAAAATCGCATATTTTGTATGTTACTATCACTCTAAAAATTCGAATTAAAACCGATGGTAGAAGGGTTAAAATAATAATACCTTAGCCCTCCAGTTAAACGTCCGAGGGGGCAGTTGCCCCTCCTTGCCCCCCAGATTCCGCCCAGATGCGTATCGACTTTACAGATCAATATTTAAGTATATAAAAAAAAAAAAAAAAAGCTGGTAAGTGAGATGATGGTGGTACATGTTCGTCCTTCGTCCCTTCGGTCCTCGGACAAGATATTGGTGATGAATGTATTAAGTTTTAAAGAAATGATGACTCATTTCTTTAGTATAAAACGATTCTGAGCAAAGCTTATGTGTAATATAATATATTATTATTTAAATACTGTTTACGTATTTTGCGGTTATTTGTATAATTTTTGGTGAGTTTTTTTGTAATTAAACCCTCATAAAATATTCAATTAGATATAACTCATTTAAACTTCAATTGTTATAAAAATTATAACTCATTAGAAATAAACTTAAAAGAAATCAGACAATATCGAAAAAAATCGTATAATAATTTATTAAAGTGTGTATAAATAAAAATCCTGACTAACGATTTTTGAACTTTTGTTAGGATAATTAGGTAGGTATATGAGTAAGGTCATATTACATTTTCAGAACTTTTTGTCAAATATTTAAAATTATATTACATAAAAACTTTCAAACAATTTGGTAAATTAAAAGTTCTATATTTAAGTTAAAAGTGCTTTAATTGTTCTGAAAATGTTGTCCAATATAAAAAAGTATGTATTTGATATTGGATAAAATTTTCAAGTTTCTAGCTTCAATACTTTTCGATTTATTACTAAATACCTAAAATCTGAACAGTGAAAATCTCGTTTACGGCGGATTTTTACCGATTTTACCGTTTTTACTCAGTTTTTCGATCGTTATTCTTGATTACTGGAAAAACTATGGAGATTTTGGAAAAATGACCTCTCTAAAGTACCATCTCAGTTCAATTTCGAATCTAAAAAGTTGCTGGACGAAACTTTTGGACAAGGATTTCTATACGAAAAAGTGTTTACAGAAAAAAAAATAAATAAATAAACATCATTGTAAAACCATAAGATCCTTCGCTTCACTCAGAATCTAAAAAAAGTAAAATAATCACAAAATATGTTTTCTATTGATTTATAAATTTGTTTAAATAAATATTTCAAAAATACTATGATAATGATAATGTTAACACTAAAAACTATACGAAAATGTCTTACGCTTATCTGTTATGAAAATTTGAGCTTATATTTCTTTAGCTAAAAATTAAAAATTTGGTTGAAATTTAAATGTTCATATCCTCAAAGTCGATCAAACTACTGTGTACCTCAACCCATAATCTTTTCAATAGGCAATAAAAGGTATGAAAACAAGTCTAATACGTAAAATTATTTTTGTACTTTTTTACTTTGTGAAAATAATTGTATACCAAAGTGGCCCGTCGAAGAAAAAAGGTTGGCCATCACTGTTATATACTATACATACCGGGTCGCACGAAATCTACGTTTTCCCTTTGTCGACACGGATTGACGAACGTCCGTGTCGACTGTCGACCGACGACGATTTCGTGGCGCCGCGCCGCGTCGAAAACAAGATAGCCGTGACCGTGAACGATCGCGGTGCTGCGACGACGTGTCGTAAAGCCGCGTCCAGACCAGAGCATATTGTGTCGACGATATTGTATAAAGAGAGATATGTTTTTTAAAAACAAAAACGTTTGGGCATTTGTGTAGATTCAAACTTTTTTCGTCAATTCGATCGGGGAAAAATTAATACCGACGAATTTCATGTGTATATTAATCGTGTCCTATCGTGCTATATTAATTCAGTATGAATATAATGTACTAATTAACTGATTTTTTAAGTAATGAGCACATAACTATAAAAGCGGCATATTTTTTTTATTTTTTTTTTTGAGTTCGACTTGTATTATTTCCGACAATTTAAAACAGAAAAAAATGTCAGTAAAAAAGCGCTCGTGTTCAGTTGTATACAATCGAATCACAACTATGATGATTGTAGTATGTATTTGTATGTTCTGAGTCCATTTGAGAAGCCAAATCTTTTCGGTTTGGCGGGCAATTTCCACCAATTTTTTAATGTGTGATTTTTTTTTTTTTCAAAATTCGAATTTCGCCGCACATTCAATTTTGGCGCACAACGTACGACGCACAACGCACGACGTACGTAAAAAAAAAATAAAAAAAAAAAAATAAACATCATTGTAAAACCATAAGATCCTTCGCTTCACTCAGAATCTAAAAAAAGAAAAAAAAAAAAAAGAAACATCATTGTAAAACCATAAGATCCTTCGCTTCACTCAGAATCTAAAATAACATGTGCCTCAAAGGGTAACTCAAAGGGTACATAATATAATAATTAACTGACGAGCGGAAAGAAACGAGTTAAAAAAAAAAGAGAATATTTCAAGGTGTTTCTAAATAATATTAGCATCGTATAAAATAAATTTAAAAGGAATAAAAATCCCAACTCTAGCTGCTGTGTAAGTTTGCATGATGCGCTGACTTTCGTGTGTAGGTCGAGCGACGCGCAGACTACAAGTGGCAAATCTGCGGTGTATATTCTATTACGTGTAGCACGCGACGCATTTATACGATATGATTATGCGATACGGAAAAAAATAACCGGTTCACCTCTGTACCGGATAAAAATATCGCATAAACCCTCGATTTCTTTTTTTTATCAAATGTAAGAATATCAAAAATCAATATTGAAACAAATAAGAGTTCTCATTTCAAATTCCATTAGAACATTAATCGTTTACACCGTAAAAATATAGAACGTCGAAAATCAAACGAACACTCTGTATATATTACAAACGAGGTCAATCGAACGCACTCGGACGTACAACGGCGTACGGATATGCTCGACAAAAGTGTTGAACTCAATACGTCACATTATACAGGACGTTTCACCGTCTATAAGCGCGACAACAACTCTTTTCATGACTAAAATTTTTTTTTTTTTGCTTCTGACTTTTCAACAATATTATTATTATTATTATTATTATTATTATTATTATTATTATTACCAAACAAATTGTTAGGTTCAACTTCCCTAAATATTTTAAAAGTCGAAGTAATTATTACTAATAAATACTCTTGTGGTTATTGGAGTTTTGCAAAGTTATGACGGGCGACGGGCAAAAGAGTACGTTACAGTATAACGTAGTTCAACGTGCTTTCTTACACATGCCAGCCACTATAACTATGAAACTTTAATATAACTACACAATGATCGAAGTTGATGGAAAACAAAATATAATAACAAAAAAGTAATAACCGAGAGCGAACACACGGTGAGACGTTCTGTAGATTGTATCGTTATAATATTATTGTTATACAGACTCGTTCGATGCACCGCCGTGCAGTCATATACACAAGGCGTACGTCTCTATACATCATACACACTGCTGGTCTCCCGCAGGCATTCCGTATAATTCTTCGGTCATGTAGGATTAATAACGATAACGTGTTATTATGGCCTACGACCAAGTCGTTTTCAACATAACGCGGCATTGCGGGTCGTCGAAGGACCTCGAAATAATAATATATAATATATAGTATACGACACACGCACACACGCACACACACACGCGCACACACACACACACACACACACACACACACACACACACACACACACACACACACACACACACACACACACACACACACACACACACGAGTGCGTAAACACAGCGTATTTCATATGCTACCCGGTTGGTATGTAGTTTATATGTATGTTAGTCGGTATAGAGAGGAATACTAACGAAACGCAAAAAGGTTTTTACCTACCTCCCCCCCTCCCCTTGTCGTCGTTGTCGTCGTCTCGAGTGACACATCCTGAACAATACGTATGTTTATTGTACCCGGCCAAAAACGAATGTGTACGTCACACACACGGTCTAAAGTACTTGTAATCTTTTGTTACACATATTGCACGTGACTGATACTAGGGAAGCAATGCATAAAAACTAATATCGATGTCATGAAAATATCGTTTACAATCACATTTTACTCATTTTAGTCAATTTTCAGTACCTACCTAGTTATTTCTAATTATAGTGAAATCGTTCACAAATTAGAGAAAACCGACGTCTCTGAAATATATAAATGAAGCGATTTCTGATCACAAGTGGAGCCCATGTAATTTTTGGATAAAGTTGTACAACTTAAGAAGAAAGTTCACGGAAAAAGAAATAAAAAAACCGACGTCACTGTAAATCTATAAGTGATTTGCTACGCTCAGAATCAAATATATTATACA
The DNA here is from genome assembly GCA_027580255.1 of Therioaphis trifolii. NCBI lineage: Eukaryota > Metazoa > Arthropoda > Insecta > Hemiptera > Aphididae > Therioaphis > Therioaphis trifolii. Next base: position 12,094,466 of record CM050405.1, on the reverse strand, counting down.
CCTTAAAGGTACGCGTCCATAGTTACGCATCGTACGTATTGGACGAATCGTATGAAACGGATCATTTTGTGGTAGTGCGTCCACTGTATCCGTAGCGATCGGATTGCCGATGCGACGGTCGGATTTTTTTAATTAACATTCGCATTTTCGTTGCGAGTGAACGATCAGTACATTACAGTACAGGTAATCCGTATGACGTCATCCGCACCAGTCGGAAAAGTTGCCCCTTCGATCAATTTCGTCGGCATTACCGACGGACCGATACGTGCGATCTGTCCGCTGCCGGCCAGTGGACGTATATGTATAACTTACTATACTAATAATTCTAAAATCCGTTTCATACGATCCGTACGATACGCACGATGCGTACCTATGGACGCGTACCTTTATAGTGTATAGGTAGTACAGGTACATAATGGTTGATTAGGTTTTTAATATTTCAGTAGATTGAAATATTAAAATCGTTAAGAATCACATAATTGACGAACTCTTTAATATTCGACATGTACCATTTTAATGACCAGATGCATTTAATATTATATACATTACAGATTATACTACCCGGTCGACAACAGTCGACTCGAGTTGATGTTTCTAACGTGATTTACAAAAGCAACGCCTTTCGCACGTTGTGCGGGTGATTTTCTCATTGTTAGCAACGACACGTAAAATCTGATAAATCACAAAAAATCTTTTACAGTATGTATACGCTCTGAAATTCTTCATTGTATGCCTATACACAAAAGAAGGGTCACCGTCGCCGCCACCGCTGCCACAGTCGTAAAAAATTCAACACATGGTATGTACGATGTTGCTGTACCCATTGTATCTTTATGTATTCTGTATAATATGGTGGGTGCATGTTAATATCACATAAATACATAAATATACCCACACACACACACACACGCGCGCACACACACACACACACACACACACACACACACACACACACACACACACACACACACACACACACATACATACGAAACGTATATTATGGGATCCATAAGAAAATGCCCACGATATGGGATCCAGCATATAAATTCATATTTAGCCACTTGGATGAAATACGAAAATCAAAATGGTTATTTTTACACCTCTTATGATAATGATTGGTGTTATATACTCGCAAAAAAACGTGTGTGTCTCATATCCTTCCGAGATCCAATGTGTATATTAAAAATATTCGTATTGTATGAGATCCAAAAGTTTGTTTTATTTCATTTACCTTACTCTGTTAGATCCGAGAGTATATTGTATTTACAAATCTGTTATTTTATGGGATCCTTCCAACGTTGCCAAATTTAAATTCAATAAATGGGGTTGTATTATTGTCATACATCATCAATTATTTTGGTTTTAACTATATAATTCTGTAATGGTAAATTATAAATTTAATTAAAATTGCTAATTTATCAATAACTTTGTTGATAGATGTTATCTATTAATATTGGTATTTTCTTGAAAAAAAAACAAAAAATATATATAAGTATTATAAAGTATTCCTTACTAAAAAACAAATCTTATATTAACTTAGATTATTAAATAACTATTTATTTTAGTTTATGTATTTTTTAATTATGTTTTAAAGGTATTTTAAATAATAAGTGAATCAAAGAAGTGCCAACAATGGTTCTAAAATGTTTATTTTTTTTTTACTCTTGTATACTGTGTACCTACACTTTATCAGATAGAATTACTCATCTAAACATTTGAAACCCAACCAATCTTTAGTTCAGACATCAACACAGTTTAATACATTAAAGTAATGTCATTTTTAAAAACTCTCAATAATTTTTCAAAAATTTGGTAAAAACTACATACGATTGGACTAAAAGCAGTTAATATGCCAAAACATGTTATTGATTATAGTTATTTAATTGAAACTTCAAAAATAATGGTGCTAGACTTTCGCAACAATTTTTTGATAAGACATTACATTGTCTTCTCGTTTTGTACATTATGTAGTTTTTACATACACTTGGTAAAATAGGTACATAAAAATCAGAAACTCGGACACCAAAAAAATCAAAACATATAATAAACGATGTCAAAACACCACATAACATGAAAAAACACGGTTAACAATCGGAGCAACAAAAGTAATAAACTAATAACGGTATAGAGTGACCTGCCAGCATTGAAGGTACATTATACAATGGTCAATGATGTCTTAACTCTAAATTACTGTAATATAAATAGTCGTCAATAATGTGAAGAACAACCTTTTTACTAATAACAATTTTGCTTGTCCGACTATTACGTATTTCCCAAAACGACAATATACAATGTAATATTGGTTTCCGGTTTGAAATATATGTATAATATATCGTCCACAGTTTTAATATAGGATCTCTTAACGTCAATGTGGATATTATTATTTAAAATACACATACACATAATATTATACTCATTTTCGTATATATTTATTGGAAATAGATTGATAAATGTATCGTAAATATTAATAGATAACCAATTCTCTAATAAAAGTTGCTTTCAAAATTATAAATACGGAACAAGAAAACCAAAACCGTACGGTTGTATTGTAATAATAAATAATAATCATGATTCTCTGTTTCCTCGTTTTGTTTTCGGGAAATCCAAAAATTTAATATTATCGAAGATGTACATGTACATTGTACATGTTTATCGACTATTTTTTTTTTTATAGCACAACTTATTGAAGTATGGGTTATCTGTAGAATTCAGCTAAAATTCCAAGGAAAAATTAAAAATAGTTTACCGAACATCATCTATATTTAAAGAGATATTGGAACTCTTGGTGATACTTCATTTATATACTACATAATAAGTACTGGATCCCATAACATGCTATTATAGTAGCTACATAGGTTTGTATTTTGTTTTTATAGTACCTACTGGATCCCGTAACGTAGGTACTATATTATAAGCAATACTGGATTCCATAACGTGTATAACGTACTAAAAACTGTTAAATAATACATATAAATACAATATATTAGGTAACATCGTATTAGTTATATCTTATAAGTTATAACTTATAACTAATGTCCAAATATTATATTCATACATAATATATTGAATCTCAAATTATAATTGTATTATAAATTGTGATATATAATAATTATATTATATTATGTTGTATATTCAAATAAAGATCAAATTATAAAAATATTTAAAACGGACCAATTTTTCTCAGATTTTTACTAACCATTTATAATGTATACGATATGTAACCTATATATACCTAATCCAATCTAACCTAGGCGTATGCATTTTTAGTATTTGGTAAAAGTTTAAAGTTTCTAGCTATATTTTTGATGGAGTTATATCTAAAAAACTAAAATCGATTTAACGAAAATCGATAGTATGACATTTCCCCGTTTTTTGGTAAGTTTTTCGGTAGTTCTCGCCCACGCTTAGAAAAGCTATTGAGAAATTCGAAAAATTACCTCTCAAAAGTACCATTTTTGGATTTTTCCTATCTAGAGAGTTGCTGGATAAAACTTTTGGTATACCTGTATATTTACCCGAAAAAGTGTTTACATACATAAAAAAAAACACAGAATTGTAAAACCAATACATTCTTCGTTCCACTCAGAATCTAAAATGTTAACGCTCAAATTTATTTTTTCCAAAATATTTACCACATGTTCTTCTTGGCCCTACCAATTATTTTTAATTAACGATTTAAGTCAAAAATGTATGACATTTAAAAATAATATAAAAAGCTCAAAAATTGTTTTTTTTTTTAATGTTTCTACGTTTGAATAAAGGTACGTTTTCCTTGCAGCGTCTGGTCGCGGCGTCCGGACGCCGCGTCTCTGGTCTATAATAATAATACGTTTCTATGTGTCCGTTTTCCTATGTGCGTTAGACGCGGCGTATGAGCGCGTTTGACGCGGCGGTTGGCGTCAACACCGGTCGAGACCAGTGCATCGCGTCAACCGCCAGCGTCAAGATGTCAAAAAAGTTTATATTTTCCTCTGAGGAGGACGAAATTTTGATAGATTTTGTTAAAAAAAACAAAGTTTTATACGATTGTTCTCATCCCAAGAATAAGGATATATTTTTCAAAGATACACTATTATATCATCAGGAATTTCATTTTAAATATATATATAATATATAAAACTCACGTTAGAGTGTAAAATCTTCAAATAAAATTTCAAGTTTAAAATATTTCTTTATCATATAAAATTATATTTTTTCGTAAACCTTCGCAAGTATAAAAATGCTGCGTTTTTTGAAAATTTGTTAAGCCTAAGGTATAAAATATCTGTATATAAAATATTTTTTTATTCAAAACTCTGATGTAGGGAATATGATTTTAAACGATTGACAGGAAAACCTAAATCCTTCAATATTGGTTCTATCTTAGTGAATCCTTCAAGGATCGATGCATATTATGTGGCTTTAGATTAAGGGTTGCCAACCTTTTCTAATAAGTGAGCTATATTCTTAATTTTAAAACTGATGATCGACATATATTTATTAATTTGCATTTTTTTATACTATACAACATGAAGTTTATACAAGATAATGTATCGTGCATCTAAACTACATTTTTATTGCGATCAATCTATATTCCTATAAAGGTCGACTGATTGGTGACGCTTTCTTAATTCCTGATTTCGATTTGTAATTTAGAAAAAAATTGACGAGAAATTTGGTTTTGGTCATTTTTTGATTGAGTATTTGTAAAAAAAATGAAGTGGTCGCGGCGTTTAGACGCTGTTTGGAAAACAGTCTTGACGCGGCGTCCAAACGCGGCGTCTAGCGTCGACTAGCCGCCGCGACTAGACGCCGCGTCCAGACGCTGCAAGGAAAACGTACCTTAAGACTTTTGTTAGTAAGTGATAAACATTTCAAGTCTCTACCTCCATTATTTTTGGAGTTCTGACTAAATAACTAAATTGGTTTCATTGTTACATAACAAATTGCCGTATTTTGCCGTCCTCTCGGTAGTTTTCCTCCGTTTTTTGAAAAACTGTATAGAATAGACAATTCCGAAAAGTGAGTTCCCTTAAGGACCATCTGGAAGAGTATACGAATCTAATAAGTTGCTGGATAAAACTTTTCGATCAGTACTTCTAACCGAAAAAGTGCTCACAGAAAAATGAAAAATAAAAATAAATAAACATCATTATAAAATCATAAGTTCCTTCGCTACACAGTACACTCAGAATCTGAAATATAAAATTAAAACTAAAATATATATTACTTCTAATATTTATGTTTCATGGTCGAAAACCATTATAGATAATATTGTATTTAGGTATTGTGATTGTTTAACTCCGACAAGAGAAAAAATATGTATATTTAGGCAAACGATTGAATTAAATAATATCTATTGAATAATACTATTATTATAATAGTCATCATAATTCATAATGCTTGTCGTATCCAACGTCGTGATTCGCAATCGCATAGTGCGACGTTGCTGTGAGTCGGATCTCATATAATGCTGCAATAATCATACGAGTTTGTAAATAATTGTAATTTGCGTACATACACCGTCGACGGTGGCGCGCTCTGCATAACATACCGTGTATGTAGAACATACACAAATTCCTACCAACCATACTTTATGAGATCTGGCTAATTTTTCGTAGACACGCCTTAATATGACTTCTACTGCTGAAATTCGATGAAAACGTTTTTAGATCCAGCATTTTGATCCCACAACGAAAAAGGATCCCATTACGCTGCTCAAATACCATACGACGGATCCCATAATATACGTCTCGTAAACCCACACACACACACACACACACACACACACACACACACATGATATGCTTCAGGTGTAAACGTACTAATATAATTCGACATTTTCACGTTCGAAACGTTGGTACTTACTGCAATTGTCAGCTAACCGGTTAAGTCTCGTTAAGGAAATATATTTTAGAAACACTGACGACTGGGAAACTTGTAATACTTCATTTGATCAATATCGACGTATATGATTTAATTAAAAACTCAAACTACCTAATTACTCAATCACGTAATATAGCGACGACTGTAAAACAATACGTCATAATTGCCGTCTTTTGTGTTATGTTCAGAGTTCAGTACGGGGTTTTTTTCTCTTAAGAGTGAATACCGTTATTACTCGTATTTGACACAGTTGAAAAGGTATTTTAGAAAGTAAAAAAGTGTTCGAAAATGTTAGTGTTTAATGGCCCATAGTGTAATTATTGTAAATATACGTTGAAAAACAATGTCTCCTAATGAGGATGTTTTAAACAAATTTTTTTCGAAAAAAACTGGATCGCTCAAGTGTTGACTATCGTAACGACATAGTTCACACAGTATTTATTGTAATTATGACGGAAACATCTTTTAGTAGAAATATATTTTGGCGGAACCGCGAACCGAAACATTTTAATCTTTGGCAGAAACGGGCCAAGAACGTGTTCCTAGAAGGAGAGATAGGGCGATTCCCCCCCTCTTTTTGACCCACTAGTGTTCAATATAATAGTCATTTTTTTGTAATTTAATTTAATTCATAAATTATTTTTATGTATACGATTTTTAGATTCAAATTACAATTTCATTCTAAGAAGGATGCTTGAACTCTATTTTGAAAGAAAAATCGTTTCTGTGTAATTAAAATTAAACTAATAATAGTCTTTTTACGAAATTATAAAATTGTCAAATTAATTCGAAATCGTCCTCCCAACTTCTTGAAAATGGTTACAAGGACGTCCCCGAAACGGGCATGATCCATGACTAGGAATTGTTTTTTGGCGCAAACGCAGAGCCATATTCTCGGTTAAATCATCGCACATCCGAGTGTATCACAACTATAAATCCCGTCACCGCGATGAAAAATATCGTTTTTTTTCTCACGTTCTTTTTACACCGACGCCAAGAGCTCACTCGTCGAGCTTAGTAATTTTATCGATGGAAATATTTCTCGTCTGCTTCAATTATATTATGTTCGTTACCGTTCAAACGAGTCTCTCTCTCTCTCTCTGTCTCTCTCTGTCTGTCTCTCTCTGTCTCTCTCTCTGTCTCTCTCTGTCTCTCTCTCTCTCTCTCTCTCTCTCTCTCTCTCTCTCTCTCTCTCTCTCTCTCTCTCTCTCTCTCTCTCTCTCTCTCTCTACACAGTGATAATAATTTTAAAACGGATGGAGTTCACACTGCAATAAAACGTGTACGGCCGGATCACCGTTTTTAAAAGATAAAAGATTCTTTTTTTTCCTATGTACGATATTGCTCGCAAACGTTTGATAATATTATTGTACGTTATTTACTAGATGTGATGTACACTACACACCCGCGTATGGTATTTGACCCAATGACCACGTTGCAGAAGAATATACGCATGACTAAGTCTCCGAGAACAGTTGATATTGTATTATAATTATATAATTATATTATATAATATATATCTGATAATCCACCGTTGAATAGTCGTTCGTTAAGTATAACTATAGTTGACCTTAGGTGATCGGTATGGGAAATCTGTCTGATAAATTCGAAAACATTTGCTCGACCGCGCCTGTTTGATTTTAGAATAAGTATTTTTAGTAATAACTAATAACCTATATCGTTTGAGTATTTTCAATAAAAAAAAAAATATATATCGAATGATAAACATGTTCACAGAAGAGAAGAAAAATATAAAATACACGCGTAAAACGCAAAAATAATAATTATGCAATACGTGTTTCTCGTTAGACGCGTTTTATGTGCCTAAGATTATTATCATTAATTATTTATAATTACTTATGTTTGTAACTGGTCTTGGACGGTATAATATTATTCGATATTCATGACAAGAATATTGCATGAAATTCATCGTTTTGATGAGTGAAAACAAATTAAAATCGTTTGATTGAATAATTAACAATTTTCATTTCATCTATTTCTATTCTTGAACAAAATCAATTATATATACGAGTATATATAATATATATGTATGAATAGTCACAAAAAAATTTAAAGTGCTACGAGTAGACACTTCAATGATTTTATTTTACTCTATTAATGCTTTTGTATTTGTGATTTTTAAATTTACGAAAGTAAATTTCAAACGATTCAATACATTTAGTAGGTACAAATGTTTTTGCATGATATTTTCAAATATTGTGGTTCATTATTAGTGTTCCAAACATTCTACGTTTACTTACTTTATCGTCTCAAATATCGCATTTAATGTATGACCAAATCAATGTAGAATTTATAAAAATACTATATGATTTTATGAACAGGCAATATTATATTGGTACAACGGCCATGAAACTGGTTTTTGTTTACATACGTCATGGTACAAAACTAATAAAGTTGTAGTTAAAGTTAAAGTTTAAACATGATTTTTTTTTTTTTTTTTTTAATCGTGTGTAGATCCGTGTTGTGTTTAGATCCGGGTGGGCGATTCCCTATAGTTGCACTTTTAAGGGGACGGTGAAAAAATTGCCTATTAACGTAAAATAATAAACAACATTATTTATATTTTATGTTTTGTGTGACAGTAGTACCTATTATACGGGTTCGGTACGTCTACTTTTCCACACTACTATTCTAAACTTAAAATGCAGCTCAAAACATCGATTTTGGTCGATAAAGAAAATTCTGAATTAAAAAAAAATTAAAATATTTGCATGTGATGTACGCACGCGCTCTTTCGTAACATTCGGATTTAATTAATAATCGTTGTCATTTAAGAAAATAAAAATAAAAAAATCACGTAGGTAAAAAATAGTGAAAATGTATGAATTTTTTTCATTTTCATACAACTGTAACTCTATTATTGCGTTTTAAAGTAAAAACATCTAAAACAATAATAATAATAATAATAATAATGCGATATACACTGCAGTGAAATCCCATTCGTCAAATCTTACTGGAACAGTATACCAATTAATAAAAAAAACCTTCTTAGTTTTTTTATTCAACGGTTTTTTTTTTACAGTTGTAAAAAGACTGTAAGTGATAATTAACGCAATTAATGTGAAAGTAATGGTATTTCCTCCTCAATTAATCTACCATTACTAGAGAGAAAAAGGGCGCTGAAAAAGGTATTGAAACCTGCAGGTGGTGATAAAACACTAATTACGGCCCCGTCTACAAGCAGTTAGAAAAACATTTTCCATATCAATTAGCAATACACAGCGACAACGCACAATACCATTTGATAAATTTAATTACCTTTCCAATTCCAATCTCAAAATGTTGATTGGATTTTAGAACGTTTACATTTTGATTTTTTTTTTTCGAAGTTAATAAGCATAATATATGTTTTCTATAAATACAGTTGAAGGGTGGTTATCATTTATTCACTGAAATGTAGTTTTTAGTCGTACACGCAGGGCCCCCACAAAGGGGGGTCTGGTGGACCCACAGTACTGGGGCCCGGACTTTCGAGGGGCCCGGCGTTCATGCAAATAATTACTTCAATATATAAAAGAAAAATGTTTCAAATACATTTTGATGATATTATACATGACTGCTCAGACAAAAAGCAAGAAAAGCAAAATTTAGTTAATATAGAAAGAAGAAATTAGAATTTAAATGATAATGTGTATTAAGTATTATGATTTATAAGACTAACAGAACTAAACATACATACATTCAATTATCATACAATATAAGTTATAATAATCACATTATTTTATTTTTACCTAACAAATGTTTTTATACCTTTTTTTTCAAGATTTTATTTTTTAACATACATTTTCAGTTTGTACTATGTATATAATATTACACGTGTTTTCAATTTGTTGATATTCTATTTTTTCATTATAACTTCTCCTGTAATCTATACATAAAACTAATATTTTAAGGTCTTGAAGTAGTAAATTCATCTCGAAAAAATTAATTGTTGTGATAGAGAGGCCCGGATTGAGTTCTGTACCTGGGCCAAAATATGATGTGGGGGGCCTGCGTACACGGTTAAATTATCTGCAATATGTGAACTTCATACGTCGTTACACGAGCAATTATTTTGTTTTCAGAAATGAGTATGATTACAACACAAACCACCTTTTAGACATATGTCAAGCTATAGAACCATTTTTCAACATTTTACGGTTAGGAAAATCAAAAACACGTAATGTATTTGAAATTGAAACGTTTGTACTCATGTCATTTAAAAAAATTTGGATCAATTGAAAATGAATTATAAAGTATACCTAATACAAATAAAATGTTAACGCAGCAAAATAACATAATTTATCGTATCGAGTTAAATTATTACAACGATGACGACACAAAATAAACATACATTATACGTTAAATTGTTATTGGCGTCTGAGTCATCATGCGTATATATTATGATTAAATATTATGATTAAATTGATTTCATATCAGTAACACGAATCGAGGTTTTTTCCTCAAATAGTGATTATTCTAAAAGATGCCCGTTGTAAAATATTATTTTTCTCATATCTGAAACTTATTGTTCCAAAATTTGCCCAACGTTGTTTTTTAAAAGCAAATTCTTTCATCGCTCATTGCTTGTTCACTATAAGTAACGATTTCGCCGTGGGTACATTTAAAAACTATTTAATGACTGAACAATATAAATAAAACGTTTTAAGAATATTTCCATTCCAATTAACGACGCACGTTAAGAAAAAAATGTGTGGTATGCTACTTTTATTATTTTTTGATAAAACGATAACTATTAAAACACGCTATATAGAGTGACAATTAACTACATGCATCACTAACTATACGGTATTTTATTTTTCGCTAAACTAATGTATAATAATTAGGGCAGAGGACTTGTAGCTCTAAAAAAGCACTAAACATGCAAGCACGTATGCGCTTAAAAACACTAAAATATGCACTTAAAATATGCACCTAAAATTTTTTTTTGCGATTTAATTTTAAATTATAAGTAAAATAAACAGGTTTTACAATAAGGTAAAACGAGTATTTAATTCAGATATATTTTATACCGTCGCCAAATAAATAAAATACAAATTTCTCTTAATTTTCCTAATCAAACCGTAATTTTTATTTCCAATGATTGACTTTTTTTTTAATTTTATATTTCTTCTTCTGGCACTAAACAAAAATATCCATGTTAACGATGTAGGCACGCGGTGTGAACCACAGTGATGTGTTGCTGATGTAGTACGGTGTTGGAACAAAAATTAAAAGTAAAAATATTTTTATCCAAACATTTTGACTGAATTGTTTGAAATAAAAACGTCAATGTGAAAAAATTGAATTTTAAGTTTAAATATGTCTCTAAAAGTATTCAATAGCGTGTAAAAATGTAAAATATGCCCTGAAAACAAAAATTACTCAAAATATGAATAATAAATAGGTATGCAAAATAAAATTTCAAAAATAGCTTTGTAAAAGCATGAAACGTATTTGTTTCGTACTCTGCCATTTTTGTAACCGTTCAAAACAAATATGCAAACGCTACAAGTCCTCTGCCCTAAATACATACATTTAATGATAACTAAAATGATATCTAAAAACGTAAACGAAATAGAAGTCGCATGTACATTTTATATAGAAATCGAATTACAATTTATCGATCGAATGACAGATTGTCATTCGATAAATGCATTATATAATATTGTGTAGTGTTCCATTACTACGGTCCACGGCCGTAACGCGCATGCATGCATGCATACATACATATTATATATTAAACATATATACACACATAGGGTGTTCAATACATGTTTGGAATGTTCATAGTTGTATATTTTCATGGTTCGGGTGCGTGTATGTAAGGAAAACAAGTTTTAGAACGTCGGTTTTTACAGAACGAGTAATTATATTCATGAAAATCTGTTGTTTTAGAAATATAAACGTTGTTGATAATAACACGATATTATAATGAATAGTTTAGTACTGTGTCTGTATATATCTCACACGTGAAACATTCAAGATTATCAAAATACGGGTCATTAAATTATACGAGTAATACATTCCATCCCGGTATATTATTATATACACAATAAACGTCATACACGTGTATTGATTATAAAAATTGAACAAAAACAATATTAAACTGAAGCCGACTGAACGATAGACCATTGAATGATTAAATTCGAACACAAAGAAAAGTAAAATAAAGTACAATGAAAAACGATAAATCACATCTTGATTAATATTTATGAAGAAATAATAATTGCTCATTCTAAGTACGACTAATACCAACGCTATAAAACTCTAAAATATTGACATTTTTTATGCTTCGTTTTATTTTTTGGCATAAACGTTATAAAAAAAAATTATTTTACACGCTCGTGTGTTTTTAAGCGTTTGCCAGAGCTCCGACTGGACATAAACAATATGTTCTTATTTTTTGACAGATTGTCATTAAAGCAATAGTTTTACACAATGATGACTATGTGCATTCACCTAAAACAAAGCTTTCTCAAATTTAACATCCTGAAATTCGGATTTCTAAAACACGACTTTCTAAAAAAACGTCCAGACGCCATTTCATTGGAACGTGCAGTAAAATATATTCATTAATTTTGAAAAGCTATTCTGTGTGTATATATATACTAATCGTGCATATAGGTTCAATAATAATTTATTCCACAAACGGCACAAACTAGTCGAAAAATACTGACAGTAGATTACCGAAAAACGTGCCTGTTAGCATTCTCTAAGAGATCCAACAGTATATTTTATATGGTCGAGCATTAATATCACATTAAGCCATGTTCATAAACTCACGTATACGTAAAAACGAAAATAGAAAGCTGACTGCCACGAAGAAAAACGAGAAAAAAAAAACTAGTCGAAAAAAAAATCGTTCTCTCACGGATAAAAAAAATAATACGTAACAAGCATTTTTATTCGTTCGTGTATAGCTATAATTAAACAGATTTATACCGTGTAACTTTTTTTATTTAATTTTTTTTTTTTATGAACATACCTAGCGACTACGGGATAAATTAATAGAAAATCGTGGTTCGGACTATAGGCGTGGTATGACTTTGTATATATATATACATATAGGTGTATAATATTATACGACCGGATGCATTTATTCCGTCGGCTGTGTATGATAGTTTTGAATATTTAATTGCTCGAATAGGAAAAGGTCAGCTCGTACATTTTTTATGATAATGTTTCAAATCAAACGTATATGTTTTCGAATGGTTAACGCGTTGAGACGATAAAAATAAAATAATGATCGCCAGGTGCTTTCAAAATTGGAATTCTCAAAAACGCATTACAAAAGAACACTGCATTAATAGCTGCTACAGCGAGTATAACATGATATTGTAATTAAAAAAAACAAATGTACATATATATATATATATATATATATATATACATATATATATATATATATGTATTATATATGGGCTGAACACTAAGTGCCACTTAGTGAACGTTGTAATGGACGCATACACAAGCTTATATACATTATACGTATATAGGCTCGTTTATCCTCCTAAAATAACCAGAGGCGTATTTAGACACAGGCCCTGTAGGGAGTGGCGTATTTACGGGGGGGGGGGTGGTCCCGGGTCTCGACCTCACCCAGAAGAAAACAAAATTAAATTTACATCTGAAATGAAATGTACTATATAATAACATAACAATTAGGTATATTTACAAGATTCCAGACTCAAATACAAAATATATTATAAAACTGCATCTAGAAGACTTGTTACGCGAAAATAGAGGAAGAGAATATTCATTTACTACCTATTTTATTATGTAGGTATTTATATACATACATATTTATGTTATATTATGTTTTAACTTGTAATTCAGAGATAACGGTGGAGAGGGTTACTCAGAACCAGAGGCGGTTTGAGTATACTGTTTTTGGTTAACTGCACCACCAATATTAGGGTGGTGGGTGTGTGGGCGATCAACACAATGTATATATTTTATTGTTTTATTGACAAAAAAGTAAGCAAAAAATCATTGCACAATCATTGTTATTATAAAAAGTGTAAACAACTTAACTGAAGAAAATTAGGTATATGAAAAAACTTATAAAAAATATTTATTTATAATTTCTAGGATGAAGGGGGTGGGTGGGTGGGTGGGTGGGTCTATATATTGTCTTGCACCACTAAGTATAATACATTCAAACCGCCTCTGCTCAGAACCTATTTTAGGTATATTAAATAATGTTTTAATATGATTAAAAATTGTGACATAAAATTTGATTGGAATTATTTAAAAAACTGTGGACATTATTTTAGTCCTGTTCTTAATATTTTTTTTTTTTAATATGGTCACCCTATTATAATATAACGTTATTGATATTGTTTATTGCGAAATATTCATCATACGTGTCGTCGGGTAGGTTATTGTGCGGTGAAATATACGGGAAACTATTACTCGGCAATAAAACGTCCGCCCGAAAACGCTCCGTGGACACACTGTGTAATAAAGTATATTTACGAGAATCGGGCAAAATAAATTGTATGCATTGTCTTTTGAAGCCTTTTAATTTTTGTATTTACACGAAGTCAACATAAACATAAACATAATATTATATTCAAGAGGTGAATTAAGAGGATTTGAATTTTTTTTTTTTTTGAAATTTAGCATATTCTCATTTTAAAACTATACGAATCACAATATTACTCTGTATGTACTGTGTATAGCTTTGTTTATTACCAGAGTTGTCATCATAGCGATACCGTTTACGAGGGGCCGGATTAATGTATAGGCAATATTGGCAATTTCCTAAGGTGGTACATTTTAAAAGGCTCCAAAGAGATACTAAAATTCATTATTCTAATCAGAAATATTTTTTTTACAGTATTTGGAGTGAAAGTAATTGAAAATTTGATGATGTGTTCCATAATTTACGGTATATTATTAAGGATTTATCTTTTAGCTGTACTAACTAACTGTTCCGGTGGAAGATCTTTCTTTGCTGTTAAAAGAGTTAAAAACTATTTAAGGTATACTTTTGTCAAAAACAGATTAAATAGCCTAGCGTTATTAAACATAGAAAGCAATATGTTGCAAAATATAAACGTATTTCAAGTGCAATTAATAATTTTTCTGATAACAAAGCTAAAAAAAATTTTTGAAATTACTTAATTTACACAAAATAATTGCAATAATTTACTGGCAATGTTTATTTCATATATTGTGATGTTACGTTTAAGGTTTTTATGAAATAATATTGTTAATGTCAAAGTATTTGGGGCATAGCCTATAATAAAAACTTAACGTGGGTACTGTGGCGTGGGTAAAATCATAGCTTTCAGGAACATTTTTCCTTAATCCGGCCTTGCGTCTACATCCCTTGGACGAGATTATCTGTTCTAAAATTTTAATAGTTTAAATTGTAAACATATATTAATCAAGTAAAATTTGGATAAGAAGTAAATGTGTTTGCACAAGCGTACCTACGTTTCAAAAGAGATTAAGGAGGTTAAGTATATACTTCAAAAAAGTCTAAGTCATTTCCCGACTTCGTTCAAGCCTATTTAAACAGAGCAAATAAAATATTTTTATTTTTTGATAGAAAAAATAAAACCAAGCGTATGGTTTCTGATATCTAGTTCAATAGTTTATACGACTCAAGTATGTTGATTATATTTATTTTTTAGTTTCTATTAGCGATAAAACGCGTATGAATAATTACGTAATCGTCAGCCCATAACTGATAAATTGTAAGTCGTTGAGTGCAAAGAACAAAGGTTTTCACGTCAGTGCACTTTATTCATATGTAGTTGTAAAAAAAAAAAAATATTTTAGATTTTTTTCAGGCAGAAAAAACCCGGCCAGTCGTACATTTCGTGGCGTATGAAAAAATCAAAATATTACAGTGTTTATGGCAGTTTATACTTGTTATATCTATCGCTGTAATATACTCGTACATTATTTATCACTGCTGTTACTACTGTTAATATTAAAATATTTGTAAAATATTGTCATAAACCAGTGGTTCTTAACCTTTTTTTAGTTCAGCGCCCCTTTTATCGTAATAACTAACTGAAAACGCCCCCCCCCCTCATGCAAAATCAAATTTTCTTCTTATAAATAAATACATATTTATTTATTTATTTATTTATTCTTCAGTATATTATAAAATTATTAATTAAAGTAAAAACTCTTGTTTGAAGATAGTAATGGTTAAGGCCGCTTTAAGCGCGGTTTCCACTTATCAAATTTTTTATCCGAGTGCACCTCGAATCCGTGGGCCACTGATACAAATTCTGACAATATAGTATACATTGTCAGAAAATTATTTTTATTTAGTATCCAAAATGGAGCCAGACATCTTGACAATATGCTGAACGAATATTATTGATTTTCGATTTAATTTCATGCAGACCAAAACCATCTATATTCATTTCTGTAGCAATTTTTTCAAGAGCAATTTGTCTAGAATGTTTATTTTTATTATTTGGTAAACTAGTGTTCCAAAGCACATAATATAATGATGAATAAATATTGATAAACTTCATTGTTGTGTCATCAGACCACTTTTTTTCGGACATTTTGCAAAAACTTATATAAATTTGATAAAATAAAACGGATTCGAGGTGCACGGACGTGGACTCTTATAAAAAATTTGACAAGTGGAAACCGGGCTTTATACTTTATTGAATCCGGTTAAAATCCGATTAGATAACATGCCGTACGCCGTTGTATAGCGTACGCAATTACAACTATTCTGATTTCACGTTCGATTATTTGTAGTGTTATTATATACTATAAATAAATTGTATCATGTTTAATCTCCGAGTTTTTTAAAGCTCACCACCCCCTCAAAGCCCCCTTCAAAACTATCAACCCCCGGAGAGACGGAAATGCCCCCAAGTATCGCCCCCGTTAAGAACCACTGCAGTGGTCATAAACTAAATGTCATAAACTGTTGCACTAACCATCTTTGATTTGAAGCCGAGTCATTAACGTCGATATTGGATAGCATATGGAGATACCCAAGGTGGTCGAGCACATAGCCGATATCAAATTCACAGACCAATCGTTGTCCGGGGCACGGCCACCTTGATCCGAGCGTCGGGTCAACCAAAATTTCATGTTCTCATAAGTCATCAGGTCGATGCCGCTGAACAAAAATATGCTCAACGTGCACAGCCAAAAACCTTTGAAAAAGGCCAAGAGACCTCCACTCTTGTAAGTCGTGGCTATCACTTCCATTATGCTCCCGTAATTGCCGACTATCAGACGTGTTTTTATGATCTGTGAAAAGAAAATGCATACTAATTCAATGTGTATAATCATAGTCCTGTAATATCATCCTACTGAAATATATAAATATAAGTAATGCATTCAGCGACTAAATTATTTAAATTTTCGCAATGAATATCATATATCATAATATCGTCCGCGGTATGAGAAAGTTACCTTTAGATAATAAACTGATATACATTTTAGTTCTCACATAGATCATAAATAACATTTTACAAACCAATATCAGATTTGATTTGTATTGCTATTGATTATCGTTAAATTTCCTCGAAACTGCACTTATTGGTTAAAAACAATAATGATAAAACTTCTCATAAACTTTATTAAAACTTTTAAATTGTTTCAAACTGTACAATATTAAATATATCATACTGATGAGGTCAGTGTTATTATTTACTATGGCGGCATTTCAAATTTTCAAATAAAATCCAAAAAAAATAAAAATCAAATCAAATACCTAATTAGTTGATAATATGGTATCGTATCACTACTATACACACTTTTTAATGTTACACCACACAAACAATCCCTTTATGTTATTAATCTTTGCATTTATTTGTAAGAATATACCGATTAGTTGTCATAAGTTATACATATATATTTTTATTTTTTTTTTAATCGTACCTGCCTAAAAATAATTGTCTTGTTACTATTGTTATTATTATTATTCTGAACATTTTTGAGGCAAAAACGTGACGTCGAACATTTATTATTAGACACGGTTGTTTATTTCGTTCCCCTTATATACCCCTACTACTTCACACTTGAGATATAGTACCGTTACATGTAATTTATTTATGATTTAAGTCCTACAGGAAGTTTTTAATTTATTTACAACAGAAAAACACGAAAATTATAAATTTAATATCTAATAATGAATACAGCGGTCGCACGCATTTATTATTTTAACTACGTGTTATTTAACTTTGATTATTTTAACCGGTTTAATACCAATTGTTTTTAATTTAACTTGCGAGAGTTTTAAAAATACATTGAGTATACAAATCAAGAACTTTAATGGAAAAACTAAAGCAATTACGGTATGATAGATGTGGAATTTGAAAAATAAAAATCGTTAAATAAATGCAAAAAGTCACAAAAGCTTTCTAACTTTTACAATAAAATACAAGTTTTTTTGATTAAACAGGTTGATATGCGAATTGTTTATTTATTATATACATTCAATGGTTTAAATATTTTTGAAGTGAAATGCAATTTGCAAAATAAGATGCTGTCGAAAATTAAAACGAATCTCTTTGTTTTTTCATGTAAGTTAAATGTGTTGTTTTTTATTTTTAGTAGAAAATGTTCTATAGTATGGTAACACGAAAACGGTTTACAGACAATGAATATAGATTAAAACGCATAAAGAGAAAAATATATTAAGTCTATTGTTTTTCATGCAAACTTAAGTTTTTTTTAAACATTGTTTTTGTGAATTATTTTCAACAAAACTGAATGTCTTTAATACCTTTTTGTATATAGTGAAAGGATAAAAAAATTAAATCAATGATAGTCGTCGGAGAAATTATACTTTCCCGAGAAAAATCAGTTTTTTTGTTATTCAATATTATTCAGTATAGGTAGGAGGTACATAATAATATGTACCCGGGGCCAGATTTACCTACAAGCAAAATAAGCATTGCTTACGGCCCTCGAAATAATTCGGCCCGTAAAATGACCGGTGTAAAAAAAAATATATGACTAGCTGACCCGGCAAACGTTATTCCGCCATATCAATTTTCAAATAAATCGAACATAAGTATAAAACATTATCTTATATTATCTAACAAACATAGTATATATACGAGAAAAAAAAATCATTAAAATCGGTTGAGCCTTTTCGGAGACGTTATTTTCGTTACGCGATTGTCAAGGATATATGCATGCTATACGAGATAGTGAAATTTATTTGATGATTTTACAAATGAGTTTAAACAGTTTTTAAGTTTTTCGTCAACATTTTGCTCGACATGTATAAGCTGATGGTTGATTTAAATGTGACTGAAAGTTTTCCAAATATTGAACGATTATTACGTTTATATCTTTCTCTTATGTGTACTAACTGTACAGGTGAAAGATCATTTAGCCGATTAAAATTATTAAAAAACGTTTTAAGATCTTCACTATTACAAAACAACCTATAAAATTTTGGAATTTTAAGTATTGAAAGTGAATTTTGTAAAAACACTCTAGACTTCAAAGGTGTGATCCAAACATTTGCAAATGAAAAAGCTGGAAACAAAGAATTATGTTTTGATGAAGAGAATAAACGAGCTGATAGTTGCGACGATGACAGCGACTAATTTTGTAATAATTTGTGTATTTACTTATAATTTAAAAATGTATTTCATAGATTGAAAGTTTTCAATTTAACACGGTTTCGTATTAAACATTATTTATGTTCATTTATAAAATAGTGAAATGTATTGTGTTATTTATACATAGTATTCACCCCCCACCCCCTAAATTTGGAGAAAGACTATAATATATTATAATAGAAAACAATAATCTTTTGTACATTTTATTGATGTTACTCATATTTATTGAGTAATTAATTAGGCCCATCTGAATCATTTGCTTACGGACCCCAAAGCACCTAATCCGGCTCTGTATGTACCTAGTAAATAACAATCATAATATTATTATGATTGTTATTTACTTGTGAAATAAATTTGAGAAATCATTTCGTTTTACCCTTCACACTGTTATTATGAACATTAATGAACGTTTTGACGAAGACGCAAAAAGTAGGTATTTAGGTTTTAATTATTTTGTTTCACGACTTCTGCCTAATCATAATATTATGTTATTAATTATAATTAAAGACCGGATTTATATTCTCATAAAATACCGAAAATATGATGCTAATATTCTCCAAAAAAACCTTCAAGTATTCTCATTATATTCTCTCAAAAATTTATAAAATATGCAAAAATATGCAAAAATAATCAATAAATATCATTATATGCTTTAATATGCATTTTTAAAAAATTTTTTCAAGATTATTTTAATAGTGAGATATTAATTAGGTATTACAAATGGCGTATTATACCCAATGAAATACTATTGCACTTTAGTAAGAGTGAGAAATAGGGATATAATATAAATATAACAGTATAATATTAAAACATAAATAAAAACAATTATATTATATTATATTCCATTAGTATATTTTAATTAAAAGTTGTATTAATCACTTAAGTCACAGTGTGAAAAAATAACAAATATTAATATAATATATTAAAACATAATAAAACAATACAAATTTTTAAACAATAGGTAATCCTTAAATAGTAATTATTTAAGTGGTTTACACTTGCATAATGAAATTGCACTGAAGTAGCTATAGGAATACAAAATAATAATACATATATACAATTTAAAAAAATATATTCCTTTGGTATATTTTAATCAAAAGTTTAAATAACTATAATATACTTGTATACTAATATAGTTGTTAAAAATAAATAGAAATTTTTTCTCACAATTTACGAAATATTCCAAAATATTATGCTAAATGGGTTAAATATTCTCTAACCCATGAAATATTCTCAAATATGCAAAAAAAACTTTTTTCTACACATTCAGAATTGAACGAATCGTCCACATTTTTTACTCTCATAAGACTGCATAGACCCAGTAACGATATGCTAAAACATATAAATCCGGTCTTCAATTATAATTATATTATCCTACATAAATGCGTGTCGATACAGTCGCTTATACGAATCTCCACGAGCAAACGTACTAAAAGCTAAAATAATAAAATACACACAGAGTGATCAAATACACGGAAACAACAAAGAAGTACATGCAGGGTTCTCGTTACACACACATCGATCATTCTGTATACAAGTTAATACGGGCACATGGCTCACGACTTGTTAACACACGTACGCACGCACGTACGCACACACGCACGCACGCAGGCACGTACACACGACATCATTCGTTCGGTTCTTTCGAATCGAAAATTCTACATGGCACACGATTTTTCGAGCGTTCCAGAGGCTCGACGACGGGACGGATTTCTCCGAGCCCGGTGTCGGCCGATCGGGATTTCTCGTGGCGGCGTCCGGTGCGAATTTCGAGCGAATCGACCGGACGGCGCGCGGGTCACGCGCAAAAATGTCAAATGTTTTTAACGAGAAAAAAACGCGTCGTTTTCGACGAGCTGTTTACGAGGCGTTTCACTGAGTGGGTCACGGTGAGGTAACGGGAACAGAGTGGAAACCCGGGGGATATAACCACTTCCACGCGACGCGTCCAGGCCGCGACGCCGCGCCGGCGTACAACGTTGTAGGGCGGCAGCTGCGGCGTTGCCGTCGCTCGTTGAACGCGGTGTGTGTGTGTGTGTGTGTGTGTGTGTGTGTGTGTGTGTGTGTGTTTGTTATTTATTTTCCTTTCACAACGCCATGACACCAGCCAGGGGCCGCGTGTAATATACTATATAGTTCAACACGTCTAATGCACTCGATTGTACTGCAGCCATTCGGTCCGTATCACAATGAAAAAAATAAATTACAAAACAACAAAAAACGAAACGACTATACGACGCTGTGATTTTAAAACTTTTAACAAATAGAAGAATGGACTCTAGTGTACGAGTAGTATGCACGACAAACTCGGGTACAAAAATCGTCTATTCGATATGATAATAACATGTTGAATGTTTTCTATTATGACGGTAGTAATAACTTTGCATGGTCCAAAGTAAAAAGGTTGAAAACGTATCTTAGAACGACGACGGGGCAAGAGCGTTTAAGTAGTTAAGCTGATTTAAAAATCGAAAAAAATTATTGCATTGATTTCGACCAAGTAATTGATGAATTTGATGCAACATGTTTTGAAAGAGGACGTCGACTAAGTTTAAAATAAACATTTTTTTAATCTTATATGATTACAAGTAATGAAGCTTTTACTAATAAAATAATATAATTCAACTTGTTTATTAATTTTACAAAAAAAAATTTTATTGGCCGGGGATTTTTAATGGAAGTCAGGTATTGGTGGGTTAGAAAATAAAATATTGCACCACCAGAAATTGAGGCCAGTTTACGCCACTGGTCCAAACACTCCGAATATACCTACTACACGAAAAAAAGAATGTTTACAAAATTAACCGTATATTTCGACTTTGTCCACTTTGAGCACGTTCCCACCGAAAATCAAACACTGTTCTCCATTTTGGGAAAACAAAAGATAATTATTGTGGCAGGCCAATAAATAATAAAAATAATAATAATTAATACGTTTATTTGCTATAGGGAAGTATCAAAAGGGAAATATTTTTGTATTTTTTTTAAACCTCGTCAAACCTGACCATACATATAAAGACATAGTGTATTATAAGACATATCAATGACAAAACAAATCTTTTGTGCACAAAAAGTTAGCAATATAATCTCGGTTTTATCCAAATTTTCGTGTTGTCTGAGCACGTGACTATTTATTTGGTAATATTTTCTTTTATAATCGGGTATATTTATAACGAATGTAACGACATGTGGTATATACGACGATAATAATAGTGAATGTCAAATTATTAGATGACTTAAAATAAAATTAAACACTTTAAAAATCACTCGGATAAGCCTAACAGTTACAGTCATACCTACTAGCATCGCGGTTAGGTTATAGAACCGTTGCTTATATGATATTATAATTAATATGATTTTCAGTAATGGTATATGAAAACGTGTTTGTTAGTTTTACAATTGTTAGATATAGGGTCAAAATTAAATCGTGTGCGTAAACGAGTTCTGCCCCTATGTATTGCACTAAACACCGTCAATAATAAAATAATAATACCAATACCTTAAGCATACTAATTTTTACGATTTGAAATCGATTTTACTATGTATCGAACTCGTGTAACGTCGTGTGTGTGTGTGTGTGTGTGTGTGTGTGATCGCATTAAACTCTTGAACTCATTAGAACATGCGTATTGCATATATTATTATAATAATATGAGTAGGCACCGACTAGTCCATTCATGACTTTGCGAATTTCTAATTAGTTCAATAGACATTAGACTGGATTTTTAATCAGGCGATGTGTGGGTAATTTATATACACCTTCAGAATGTTGCATCACCTATAGGTATAGTATTTTAAATCATTTTTTTTTCGTACCGTTTTTCTGGTTATTTTCGTTTGAAATAAAATGATATAAAAAAAATTATATCATGTTTTAATCGTAGGTCAAGTTGTATACTGGCTATGTTGAAGGAATTTTTTTTTCAAAAACCAAAGAGATAAACAAATAATTTTAATTTTAATCTACTGCACGTGCATAATTCTACTTTTATGACTGTTAAACGCTCATAAATAACAAGCTTTATATTTTGTTTGCCGTACTTAATTTATAATATAGACGTCATTTTCAGAAACTATCCTGTGTGCAAATTTTATACTATATAAAATGTCACCGAGCCAAATGAAAAATAGTATGTATATCAATACACTTAAAATATCGCACATTATCAATATTTTAATATCACGAGTAAGTACCTACTTTGAATCATAAAGATAGTGTAGTACATTTGTAGCTACATGCGCTATCATTGTATTAGAGCAGTGTTTTATTTCGCTTCCTTTTTTTTTTCATTCTAACAATTCATTATTTTATTGAAATAATAATTTTTACATCGATATTTATACCTTTAAACTTCAAGTGACTATTTCTACCGAGTTATGAATTATGAGAAATTATGGATTACGCACAATGCACTACGACGTTTATAATACGGATAATATAAATTATTATTTCAAAACGGCCATTGCATGAGATATATTGGTACATGCGAATTTCAAATCGATCATAATAGCATATAGGTATATAAATATAATGTTGTAGTTAATAGGTATTACAATAATACATCATTTTTTCTATGGAGCTATGTCATAATGCTTCTTATTCATATTGTTCATTGACATACTTGTCACAGTGTATTGAAATCTAAGAGTCGAATTCAAAAAGTTCAATGCCATTTACGAAGTAAAAAATTCTCTTAAGTTTAACCCTGATACCCTTAAACTTGTCTAAACGAAATTTTCGCAGCACATTGTTAACCAAGTTTTTAACCTATAGATAAACGGAATTCGACAGTCAATTGTTTCAACCACGAACACACACACACACACACACACAATACAGTTACATGATTTAACATTGTATAATGGTCCACGAGAAATCCATCTGTATCGAATTATTTGCCGTATTTTGCCACGTTTTCACATAAATTGAATTTCTACGTGAAAAGTACAGCGAAAATTATCATCTAGTATATTATTGTGGAATATTTTATATTTTGATACACCTACAATGTCTGACTGTACTCGGTATTTATTATTTATTTGCGTAGGTTTTTTTTATGTATCGATAACAAATATTATATCTAAACAATTGTTTTTACGATTATTGTAATAGCCGTCAAAAGTGAATCTTACATTTTATATTCGCACACGATCATCGATACAAGAGAAAGAAGGGATTTATAAAAAACACACGAATGCATGACACTCGATAAGGTATATTATGAAAAATTAGGCCCAAACATGAAACTAAATTCTTAACTTGAACAACGTGTACTACCTAATGGGCTATGACGCTTAGTAATAATATTATGGTGTACCTAATAGTATGGTTAATTTTTAAGTTTTTTCTTCGTTTTTAAGTGTTAATCGTTATTTTT
This sequence comes from Therioaphis trifolii, assembly GCA_027580255.1. Taxonomy (NCBI): domain Eukaryota; kingdom Metazoa; phylum Arthropoda; class Insecta; order Hemiptera; family Aphididae; genus Therioaphis; species Therioaphis trifolii. Next base: position 12,069,646 of record CM050405.1, on the reverse strand, counting down.
TAGACTCCAAGTGAAGCGAATAATGCAAATAACTACTATTACTTTTCACTTTTCTCTGACGCTATCATATTTTATAAATATATCGTTGTGTATAACTTGAACTTTTTAAACTAAGAAACAACTTGGTATAGACGATCGAACATCAATAATTATCATAAAAAGTATGTTCTCGGTGCAGTGGTAAAAAAGATCGGTAAAAGTAAAGTCGCAATAACTACCAGTTGTAGTATTGTGCAATGTATCAATAATGGGCGCTCAGCCGAGTTGGAGACACATCCAATCGTCGTAAAATTATTGCGTAATATGTCAACGTGATTTATTTATGTATAATAGTATAAACATGACTTGTCTATTAAAAAAAAAAAAAAAGTCCTAAAACATGTATTATGACTCGTGAGTTATCGTATAATTTATAATTGGAACCACCTCTCCCGTAGATTTAATAAAGTTTTATCTCTTCCGTATATTATATTAAGAGGCCTGCTAGTGCCAGCTTTGTTAGGTGCGAACTTCGAGCAAATCCCGGAGAAGCACGATTGCGCAAAATATCCGGAATCGTTTATATTTTATGTACACACCCGATTCCGCGTGATTGTAAATACAACGTTGTATATAGAACGCGTAAATCATCCTAAAATATTTGATCAGAAACGTATTTAATCCGAAAATTATTTCAGTCGATCCGTATTAAATCCGAAAATAATTCGTCAGAACCGTATTATTTCCGAAATTATTTTGGACGAAAATAATTTACCCGAACGTATTTACTTTGAAAATTTTGTAGTCGAAAAATATTTCATCCGAATCATATTTTATCCGAAAAATAATTCATCAGAACTGTATTTTATCCGAAAAATATTTCATCCGAACGTATTTTATCCGAAAATGTAAAAAACTTTAGTGTGGATGCGAGTTTTGAACTCAGTACGATTGTTGACTAGTTTACTCCTTATTCCAATGCACCATCGTAAAAAAAAAAATTGATTAATTGTTTCATTTTTAAATAAATCCTATTTTCGGATAAAATACGGTTCGGAGAAAATAATTTCGGATGAAAAGTTTTTCGGCTAAAATATGGTTAGGATGAATTTTTTTTCGGATTAATTACGGTTCTTACAAAATATTATTCGGATTAAGGGGGCTGCAGCGTATCATGTTTTAAGGAGTAATATTTAGGCAATTCACATAACATGAACATTTGGGCTATGTCTATGTGTGAGTAGTAAATGAACATTAGTGTGTGTAATCCCTCTTATCGCGTGCCACGGACTATCGGTCGACAGTATTACGAATTCCCAAAACTACGTATAATTAAAATGCTATAAAAATGATAATATATTATGTTCAATTTCGCGCGTTATCTTTTACTATTATATTACCTACTCACTCTAATACTCGGCTTTCGCTGCAATTCACAAAAATGTACAATTACATTTTACTACACACGTGAATCACTTTGTAATTTCATAGTTATTAACTATTACATTACTTAACTTTTTTATACAATTACAACTTTTAAAAAAAGTAGTATTACAAACCATCCCCGATAGGAAAAGGAAACTCACGTTCATATACTAAATCAATTAATTCTAAAACCATGTAACCAAGGAAAAAAGTCAAAAAAAATTTCTTTTACCAAAATATTTACCACATTATTTTACCAATTTCAAAAATTTCAAATACTATGTATTGAAACACGAAGTTCAATATAAATTATTAATTAATATTTAAGTATATTACTATAATAATATTTTTAAAAATTAAACTATAAACTGTATTATCGTAATTATTGATAATACACTGTCTTGTATATGAATTTAAATTATGATATCCATAACGTATTATCGTATAGATACCTAGGTAGATAATATAATGATACAATAATACTATATGTATATGATAGGTACAATTTAGAGTAAAAGTCAGCGAGACAAATAAGAAATGACAAACACAATTAGTATATTCACGGGTATAAATTTTCAAACCTTAGATTTCAAAAGAAAAATTTTTACGAATTCTCAACTAAAAATAATTTGCTAATTTTCGTGATTTTGTATTCCGTATTTTGTCAAGATTTGAACTTTAAACGCGTATAAAAAAAAACTGTGACCAAGGGTTTTTAATTTTTTTCATCTGCCTTTCAAACAATAACGTAGGAGCCTTCTATTAAAATTTCAAGCTTTTTTAATCAACAAATAAAATTTTATTGATATTTATAGAAAAAAAAAACTAAAAAAATTGAAAACTGACAATGCCCGTAAACAGTTAAAAAAGAGTCAAATTATTTTCAAAATGTTATGGTGTATAGAAAATGCAAATATAAACAACCAGTGAAAATTTCATGCATTTACGGTCATTTGTTTTAGAGTTATACCAAAAACCAAAATCGATTTTGCGTAAAAATTCCCGTTTTTCCTTAATTTTTCTTTTGTTTTTCGCGTTGCTTTTGAAAACTACTAGGAAATTTTTACTTTTGACCCCCCAAAGTACCAACTAGATTCACTTTCCTATCAGAAAAGTTACTGTTGAAGAAAATTCATACATTTTACTGTCCTAAAAGGTGATGACAGACACAAAAAAAATTTTTTAAAAAAAACACACATCATTGTAAAACCAATACATTCATCACTTCGCTCATAATCTAAAATAATTTACGTGTTTTTAGATTCTGAGTGAAGCGAAGGATCTTATGGTTTTTTAATTTTAGGTGCACTTAACTTACGTCTAGCTTTTCTCCCATAATACCAATCTTTACCCATTTTGTAAAAAAAAAATTGAAGAAAACACAAAACTTACTGATCGGCGTGTTGTGTTGAAATCAAATAATTCATAAATAGGTAGTATCATTATACTTCGTATTTAAATATATTATGTGGGACGTGGGTTGTATTAAATTTGGAAAAATATTATTATTATTACCGACTATTATTATTGTCGCCCATTAGTAATGTTCTATACCTATCCAATAATCCTTATCGGCTAATTGTTTCCGACTTTCCGAGAATCTATCACGGCCCGTCGCGCGTCGGCAGCCGCGAGCCGCCGCCGAAACAACCTCTCGCACGCGCAGGCACATGTCAACACTTTACGAAAAATAAAATATATTCATGTTTGCAATGCTATAAAAACTACTAAAAGCGGTAGTAAATTAAACATACTTCCTGAAGTCCGATTGTAATTTTGAAAAAATGGTTGAATTTATAAACTTCTAGACTATGCTCTTTAGGAATCACTTTTTTGATTTAAAATTAGATGTGCCCAAAATAAATACAAATGTAATGCAATTATTTCATGGGATTTTTGAAAAAAAAAATCGCTATTTTAAGGTCCTTTAAAATTGAAAATTGAAAATCGACTTCCTAAATAACCTAGATATTTTGTCAACGAGTTCATACATGTATAAAAAATTAAAATCGGACATTCCGAAGTATGTGTAATTTACTACCGCTTATTGGTCTAAAACGCATGAAAAATACGTCTGCTGCAATCCCCTTAAATACGTTTCGTTGACATTATTTTCTAATAATATATTTACGAAATTCTTATTTTCGTTCGTAATATATTCGGTTAAAATATTTTTCGGAAGCTTTCTTTTCGTCTAGAATAATTTTCGGATTAAATACTTTTCTATACGAATATTTTTCGGTGACAATATTTTACGTAAATATATTTTCGGAAAAAATATTTTCGACTGAAATATTTTCGGATATTTCATAGCCCTCCTATTGACATAGCAGTCGTAGTCTATAGATAATCTAAAATAACCCTATAGGGATATTTTTAGGTGTTTTTCAGTCAAAGGGATTACGAACGGTGGTTTTTCACAACAAACCCAGGGTCGATATCGCGATGTGATCGGGATCGCGCACCGAGTCCTCCCCCGAACTATAACAAAGTGAGTCACGCGCGTTCGTTTTCAGTTCTCAAATGAACTATACTCCCCTAGGCGGTCTTTCATATTCTATATGTATATTCTTTATAGAGTAACAGATGAAATACGGCGACGTCGTGTTTAAAATAATGCCAAATCGTTTATGTAAAATATGATATTTACAGAATCGCAGAGCATATATTGAGGAATTTTCAGAGGGTTGTATTTCAATAAAATGTACTATCAGAGGGGGGGACACATATAAAGGGGAAATCTACTCTTTTGTATCAACGCGTTATTTTTAGGTTCATTCACTGAACTCTACTGAGACATGTATCAGCATTACCGATTTTTAAATAATGACACCTTAATAAAGTAAACAGAACAGAATATATGTATATGTATGTGTATATACACCTATTTGTGTCTGGGTTAAAAAACGATCGTTTTATAATTTAAAAGTATATAAGTTTGAATTGATAGAAAAAAATGTTTGTATAAATTCTTGATGTTAGACGAGTACACTACATATGAATATTCCGAAATAATTGTATAAACCTAATATAAAAAAATATATAAAAATAAGTCTTCTTGTTTATTTTATAATAATTGGATCAGCCTTATACGAATTTAAAACAGTTTTTTACCAGCGATAGCGTTTGTTGACAATTACAACTAGAAACTACTCTAGGTACCTACTACAAAGAAAAAAATATTTCAATAATCTTAGTGTTATTAATTTTATTCAATTAAAATTGAAAATTCACGTTATGAGAATGTTGGTTAAAGGTACGATCACTCATCACTGGGTAGCATTTAATTATCACTGGGGGACACTAGTGCTACGTACTTTGTATATTAAAATATGCACTGCAGAATCGTGTGTGTGTGTGTGTGTGTGTGTGTGTGTGTGTGTGTGTGTGTGTGTGTGTGTGTGTGTGTGTAGTATCTAAAATCTAAACGATTGCGTGATTTTCATTGAATCTTTTTTGTAGTCGACAAACTTATTGTCACACCACTATGTTAGTCGTAAATAATTATTAGTGACGTTTTTGCTCAACACTTTGTTTTCGGGAAAAACTCTCATACAGCCAGTGGTCGAATTTCAACAATTATTTTTTTGTAAACGACTTTTTGCAGGGCACAATTGATTTTGATTTTCGAATGTTTTATTAGAAATGACAACAGAAATTAAAAAAAAAAAAAAGTGAACATTTCAAACTCTTAATATTTATTTTTTCGAAACAGGAACTTTGTAAATCCAAGTTCAATTGACCCTGTGTAAATAGTCTTTCTATTTTCAAAAAAAAAAAAAAAAATCGTTGAAATCATGTCTGTTCTCTACGAGGTACTACATAGTGTTTTTCCCGTGACCCGTGTGTTTTCGAGCGAAAAAAAACAGGTGGCGCACACGACCCTCTCGATTACCGGTCGCGATCGGTTCAAACGGCTGCGGCTTTTCCGAGTTCGTGCGGCCGTCGTGTACCGGCGGCGCTCGCTATATTATTTGCTAAATTTTGTAAAAACTAATGAATGACGACACTTGATAGTGTTATACGTGCTTCGATCGGGTACATGGGAGTCTGGCTGCACAGCCCGGCCAGAGCGCCGGCCGCGAATCTCTCGTGGCTCTCCAAATGGCTGCGGCCGGACGACGCCATCAGCTGGCGTTTCGCGAAGTCGTACATGCCGAACCGGACGGCGAACTCGGGCGACGATTTCATCACGCTCAGCAAGTTTCCGCGCCAAAATCCGCGCACGCCCTGCCGGTCGTACACGTGTTTCGCCGCCGTCCAATAGCCGCCGTGGACGGTTGTCTGCACGTGCGTTGTAATCGAACGTTTAATATTATTTGAATTAAAATTAAAATTTAATCAAAAGGCGTCGCATGACGGAATTAACAGACGTTCGTGAATCACGAGCCGCCGCGCCGCCGCCGGTCTTTCGACGGCCATATTGAAAACGCACATCGAAATAAATCCGACTCCGTCACAGTCGACACTGTGACGATAATATACCTATTGTAAATTATCATTGAACCGTATATCGAAATCGTTTGATTTTCGTCAACACGCCATGAGTTATTTTGTTTTACCGTCGGAATCCGAGTTATTTCATCGACTTTTATTTTTTTTTTTAACGTTAAACCGTTCTTAATACAAAAAATTAATAAATAAATAACGTTTACAAGCTAATAATCTTTATTATGTATTAATACGTTTTCTCAATTGTTGTATACTTGTATACGACACATGAAATAATATTACGTATACAAAACAAACCAATCTATAAGTCCTATTATAACTCTTTTTTTCGAAATTATTTTGTACATTATTTAAAAAACTTTTGATTTAAAAAATAAATGTATAGTTATTTGTGAAATTGACTACCAACAATTATTAATGTAATAGTTATATTTTAATATATATATATTTTAAAAGAAAAGTAATAATAAATTACATTTTTCCTTGTATTAAGTGTTACATACCGGTGAATCATCGTGTTGTCTTTTTTTTTATTTCAAGTGATCACTGAGTACTACATTACTGTTATTCGCTGTTATTTTGCAAAACATACATTTGCTAAAATAAATCGTATGATTATTGTATAAACGTTCGACATTATAATGATTAATGAATTGTTTGCTATTACACAAATATAGTGATATCCTAATTTTTATAGATTTTTAGAAAAAAATTAGGATAAGGAACTTAAATTTAAAAAGTTTAGAATCTCCGATGAGGAACTCAAATCTCGTCTATGTTGTAAGTACACGCAGTTACTTCACAACTCGTGTAATGTTCGATCAATATCTGTCATCAAGTTAATAATCACAATGAAATATATGTACAGTTAATATTTTCATCAGTGTCATATAAAAAAAAACCCACAACTGTATCCGTATGATCTTCATAATATAATACGAATGCGACTTAAAACATAATATCATAATATGTTCATAATATACTCAATAAAAGTGTTCAATATACGATAATATGAGTACATATTGGGTTGATCTCTTAGAAAATGGTTTACACTGGCGTCAAGAACACTCGTCGGTAGCTAAATAACAACAACATGACGGTTTTTGACTTTTACTTCCGTATGACGAAATCGCGAAATGTCGTGTACAAAACCCCTTAGAGTCAATCGGTGGGGGGGGGGAGATATACGGACGGAGTACGTGCAACAAGTGTGTTGATACCGAACGAAAAAGATAGGGACTATATCGAAATTAAGGAATACACAAATAATTATGGAATTAAGATGGTGGCCCGACGAGACGGAAAAATATGTAGAGCGTGACCGACGAACGGGGAAAAAAATAGAGTGAGGTACACGGAAAAAAATATTTACTATAATATTTTAGTTCAATAAATTATACTTAGAATAACCATATTTTTAATTATAATAACTATACAGGTATGTTCAAATAACTAGTACACATATAGTTAATTTATTGAAATGTTATTCAACTAAAATAATGTTACAATAAGTAAAATAATGACTGGTTTAACTAGAAATTTAGTTGAAACTATTTAACTATATTTTTTAATTAAACTAACTTCAAATGTTAGCTGATTAATTCTGTGTACAATAATTTATAGTGATATGTACTATAAAATATAGTTATTTATGTACTCGGTGATATTTTGTACAAAAATAAACTAAACATTTGAGGTTATAACTGTTATACTGTTTAATGTTTCTATTCAATCATATAAAGTCACGCTGCGTCGCTGCGATTTTTATTATTTTTTCGGTGCATGGTGCATACCTATCGTTAGTTTTGAATTTACATAATACATTATTATTTTTATCAATCATTAATTATTTAAACATTAATTGTGCCGTACTGTTGTTGTTGAGTCATCCAGAACTTCAAGGCTCAGATTTACAGGTAAGAACATTTTTTATACAAAATACAATAAATTATTACAATAATATTTTGTCTTGTCAATATGCTTCACTAATTTTATTGGTATCTACTATATATATAAAATTGTTTGGTTTATTATAACATAAGTTAGGTATAACAAATATGGACAAATTCACTGAATCAACTCTTAGAGAATGGGGTTTTGAACATTTAGTCGACCGTTTTAAAGGTAGCTATGATTAATATGCATACCTAGTAAATTTTGTTTAATATTTTAATTTGTCATAATATAATAATACAATTTATTTTACATAATATAAATTATTATATTTTCAACTATCTAATTATTTTTAGAAGAAGAAATTGATCATACAGCTTTTCTTGCTTTAACGGAAAGTATGATTGCTAAATTATTGCCAAAACTAGGACAACAATCCAAATTTAATGATCGTCTAATGAAATTGAAAGAAAAAATTAGTAAAGAAAAGGTAGCTATTATTATACATCACATTTTGTTTCGGTACCCATAAATTTAAATTATCATTATAATTAAACAATAAATAGGCACCTACATACTTATACCAAGATTTAAAAATTTGATGGATAATAATTCTAATGAAGAATCTTACTACTATATTCACCTAATTTCTACACAAAATGTGTTTAATTATTATGTGAACAATTTTTCATTTTACCACACAAACCATATTCATAAAAACAAATTTGTAATTTTTGTTGCAAAGGATACTTACTCGCTGGTTTCTTCGGATGGGTTGGGATCATTAACATCTTCTGCAGATAGTGTAGATCTTTGTGTAGAATCTCTAGATATAGCCAACTTAGATTTTATTATTGCTGATAATTCAAACATTTCAAACCCAATTATAAATTATGAAGCTGGAAATTTTCATGTCTCAACTGGTTCACAAAATGTTTGTACCGATATGTCCAATACCACAGGTAAAATTAATTAGTTGTTCACTATCTCATGATGTGTTGCAAGTTATTTGGTTTTAAAAATAATATTTTTTAATAATCATTATGTATACTTAATGTTTTTTTTAAATTATTCTGTAGGAGTAACAATAGAGAATTCAAATTCAGGTGGTGGCTATATTAATAATATTTTAAAAAAATATAATGATGGATTAATGATATTAGATTACTATAAAATTAATAATACTTTAAATTACACAATGAGGAATTTATTATGTTCAGTCATAATAAAACATGAATTTCTTAATCAAGGAAATCAACAAATTTCTAAATCTAAATTTATTAATTTAGCAAAAGGTAACAATTATTTTCAATATTTATTTTTTTAATATGTATTATTATTGGTATTTTATGGTTAATTAACTAAATTACGAATGTACCTACTTAGACAATAAGAATTATAAACAGAAATTCAAAATTGACACTAACTTGTAATTAGTCATATGTATTTAATGGTTAATTTAATAGGTATTTCGTCATTATTTCCATCTGAAAATGAAAATACATATTTTACTTCATATTTAAAACAAGGAAATATTATAACCCCTAATAGAGGTAAGCTCTATGATAAGTACTGCAATTTAAAAAGAAATATTTTGAAATTAAATAACAAAAGAAAACACGCAGAATGTAATGATAGTCAAAAACAACTTTCTGAAGGTAGAAATTAATCTGAATATAGTTCTTTAAATTGTTTTGGTCTATTCATCAAATTTAAAATTTGTGTTTACATTTTTATTTCACTAGACGATTATGAAGATTCCCTCAATTGGCTTAAAAATAATGTTGAACCAGATAATATACTTCAAAAACTTTGGAATGAAACTGCAGAATTTCGATTAAATGCGCAAAAAAACTTAAATGTTATGGATATTTATCCAGCCTTGAAAAAACCTACTGGTCATTACCTTGTTAGTAGATATTTGTTACAGTTTTTTTTTTAAGATTTAATTTAACTACCTACCTATTTTACTTAATTATGTTAAATTTTTCTTTGAACCTTAGATTGACTTAGATTTTAGATACTTGTATCCTGGTAAGGAAATGTGTCTATTTCAAAAATTTGATTCATTTAAAGAGAAGCTTAAAATTTTACTGAAACAAAAACCTATTAAATTTGAGTCTACTTATTCACAGTTTCTTATTAAACTAAACGATCCTAAAAAACCTGGCAAGTGAACATGTAATAATTTGATAAGCAAATAATTTAATAAAGTTATTTTAATATTTTATAGGAGATGATGATTTGGCTTCACTATTGTTACTACCATTCATGTTTCAACCAACAAATATAGTTCTCAAAAACAAAAAAACTCATCGACCTTCCAAAATTGAACAGTCAAGAGCTTTTATTACACATATTGTTGTAAGTTAACTATTTTTAAAACTTATGTGTTAAAATAATTTAGAACATATTTCTTTTGTTTTGTTCTAGTGTGCAAATGAGCTAAAAACTTTGCATCAACAAAAGAAAGATCGTGCACTTTTTTTGGGTTTGACTCTTCAACCATATGTTGTTGTGATTGGTGATATTGAGGGGTTGGATCCTATTCATTCCTATACAATTATTAACGACACGCAGTACTTATTGGAGACTCCTATCAAAGCTGTTGACGTATGTTTTAAAGCTTTTCATTCACTGAACCTTGAATATCCCGTTGAATCAAATCAAGTATGGTGCTTTATTGAACATTTTTTTTTTAATATTGTAAACCCTATAAAAGGTAAACAATTTTTATCAATCCAAACTCTTGTAAAAGATTTAAACTGTTGTACTTATTTAAATGCAACCTAAACTGTATGAACAATTTATTGTTACTTTATTTCTACATTTTTGTTACCAAGTATGGTACTATAGTTATTAAAATTGACATTTTTTTTTTTTTTTTTTTTTTAATTTCTATTGAACAGGAAATATTTAAACCCTGAAGCATTCATTTTTTTTTATTATTAATATTTTTTATTATTACTTATAAGTTATAACTAAATTGTTCTCTTGTATCATTTTTATTATTAATAAATTAATTTTTATTTATTACTTATAGTAAAATTGTTCTCTTATATACATATATTTTTGTTATATTTGTAAATTTAAAATGTCTTACGTTTGTTTTTTATGTGATTTACATCATAATTCTGTAAATGAGTTGATTACACACATTCATATTTATCACAGCATAAACGATATTACAGAATTTATATGTAAATATCCAAAGTGTTATAGAAGTTTTGGAAATTTAAATTCATTTAAAAAACATTTAAACATAAGCCATAGGTCAAGTAATGAGAATAATCAAAATTTAAGTAACAGTACTTTAATTTCAACAATTCAACCAGAATTTTCCAACATTATAAATTTACCTACAATAGTTACAGATAAAACTCTTATTTCTAAACCTTGTGTTACAGAAACAATTACTTTAAATTATTTAAAACAAGAATTACAAAAAAATGCTTTACTATTAATTAGCAAGTGGTATAGCAACAACTCAATCCCTAGAAATATTGTGCAAACATTACTTGATGACATTACAAATTTTAATAATTCTTTTTTAAATATATTGAAACAAAAAATGTTTGATGATATAAGAAATGTTGAGCCACCTCAATTTAACATTGGAGAATATACTGAAATATTTGATATCATTTCCAATCCATTTGTGGATGTGAAAACTGAATACTTACGTCTTAAAATGTTAGAAAATATGGGTTTGCTTATACCACCGAATCAAGTAGTAGTAGGAGAACGATTGAATGATAGACTCTTACAAGGTAGAATCTTATTAGAACCTAAAACTGTAAATATCACATTAATTCCTCTCAGATTAATTTTTAAACAAATTTTAGAACATTCAAATTTTTTAGATGTAATTTTAGATAATTTAAAACTATTAAAAGAAAATGATAATCCATGTATAATTTATAGTTTTACTCAGTCAAAGTTATGGAAAGATAAAATCAAAGGCCGTGAAAATACAATTATTATACCTTTATTCTTGTATTATGATGACTTTCAAGTAAATAACCCATTGGGAAGCCACGCTGGATCACAAAAATTAGGCGCAGTTTATGTATCATTTGGTTGTCTTCCTCCTGAACTTTCTTCTTTAATAGATAATATTTTTCTTGCATCTCTTTTTAAAACTGATGATTTAAATACTTTTGGTAATAAGATAATATTTAAAGATCTTATTGAAGAATTAAAGTTCTTAGAAATTTCAGGAATTGATGTAAATGTTAATAATAAAAACTATAAAATATTTTTCTCTTTAGGTCTTATAGTTGGAGATAATTTAGGATTACATACAATTTTAGGCTTCGTTCAAAGTTTTGTAGCATGTTATCCTTGTAGATTTTGCAAAACACATAGAAATGTATGTCATACACAAATAATGCAAGATGATAATAATTTAAGAAATGCGACTAATTATCACACTGATATTTTAATCAATAATGTTTCTATAACAGGGATAAATGAGCTTTGTGTTTGGAATCAAATAGATTCATTCAGCGTGACAAGTAATTACAGCGTAGATATCATGCATGATTTACTTGAAGGAGTATGCACATATGATTTAGGGTTTATATTAAAAGAAATGATTTTTTATCTAAATTATTTCTCTATCCAAACATTAAATGATAGGATTGAGTCCTTTAATTATGGTTCAACAGATATCAGAAATAGACCACCAATAATATCTGAAGAAAATCTTAAACGTCATGGTCATTTAAAAATGTCAGCTTCAGAAATGTCTTGTTTTACTAAATATCTGGGGTTGATTATTGGAGATCTGGTTCCTGAATATTCTGAATTATGGTCATTATATATTATCTTAAAAAAAATTCTTGACATTTTGTTATGCAAATGGGTAAAAGAAGCAGACATAAAATTACTTACTACTCTCATAACAGAACACCATGAGTTGTACTTACGATTAACTCATTCTAATTTGAAACCAAAGCATCACCACATGATACATTACCCATTAATTATTTCTCAATCCGGTCCATTATCACAGTTTTGGTGTATGAGATTTGAGGCTAAACATAAGGAATTAAAAGAAACAGCTCATTCTATTACTTCTCGAAAAAATATAACTTTCACTTTAGCACTGAAACAACAACTCCAATTATCTTATCGACTCTTAGCAATAACTAAAAATATTTACTCATATAATATAGATTTTGGACCTATTAAGACATTGCCTCAAGAAACATTAACTTTATATAATAATCAAATTACATATAATATGTCTACTTCATTTAATTTTTATGAAGACAACATAATTTTTCATTCATGGATTCGTTTAAAAGGGATTTTATATAACACTAAAAATATGTCTATTGTTTTGTGTCTATCTCAAGAGCACAATTCTATGTTACCAACATTTGGATTAATTGTTTCTTTATTTGTGAATAACTTAAATAAAACATTTGCTATTTGTAAACAATTTAATACTTTATACTTTGATGATCATTTCCAAGCATTTAATGTCACACTTACTACAAAATTAATATGTATTTCTCTGGAAAATTTAGAATGTGTGTATCCCACTCATCATTGTAATATTTCTAGTAGTAGCTTAACATTTATTACTCTAAAATTATAAAAATTAAGATACTTAAGTATAAATTGTACCTATGTAAAAGCTACAATTTTTTTGTTTGTCAAAAATTAATAAATAAATAACCAAGGATCAATCGTTGAATATTTACTATAAAGGGGTAAATTAATTATAACAAATAGTAATTTTGAATAGTAAATCCAACTTTCAATTTATAGTTGAAAAATAGTAAATTTCACTATACATTTTAATTACAGCCACAAAATTTTAACGTAAAAATTATTAAATTTCTTAGTAGAATCAACCAACAAAATTGTTATAAATGATATTTGAATAGTAAAACCAACTTTATACTAATTGTTGGAAAATTGTAGATTTAACTATAATACAAGTAAAATCAACAACAATAGATTACTAAATATTTCAGTTATATGAATTAAATATTATAGTTATTATAAAGTATTTAATTATGCAGTTAAAATAACTATAAAAATTTAACTATTTTCATTTTGTAATTTTAACTAAATTTATAGCTGTCACATATGTAATTATAATTTACAGTTAAAGATACTGTAATTACAGTTAAATTAACTATCTATTTTTTTCCGTGTATAAATATTACGTTTGACCGGCGACTAACACCGAGCATCGAAGCTACTGTAACACAGCATTCAGAGGCATACTTACAGTTTTCCCGTTGATGTGAGTACCGTAAGAATTATAGGTACTTGTATAAAATAAGTATTACCTACTGTGAATGTTTAGACGAAAAAATTACTATACGTACGCATAAATCATCGGGGCGACAGGCGGACACAATTTATTGGTGAAATCAATAATATCTGAAGGACTTTGCGCCAGCCTGTTGTTTCTCAAAAATTTGCTTTACAGGAAAAGCTCTCGTGCCTCGTGGAGTATAATCTGATATTGGTATATAAATACATTTTTTTTTCAGAAACGAGTATGGATATTTGCAGGACACGTTGCACTTTGATTCTAAAAAATTTTTATTTTAAAATATTAAGGATTTATATTATATAAAGTTATACCCATTAATTTATATTTAGAATTTGAATATGATTAATTTTTAGTATCTGGTGTGTTTTCTAGTAGTTTATTCAAAAATTAAAGTTCAAAACACCCTTTGGACAAAAAAAAAAAAAAAGAATGGTTAAAATCTAACCTATGTTTGAGCTGTTTGGTGCGTGAGTTTTTTCCGAAAAACCAAGGTTCGAGCAGAAAATCAATAATAATTATTAATTATGTTTGCAATGTCAAAATAATTACAAAATAACACAGGACAACAACGGAAAGATTATAAATATCCTGAATTTCGAATTGGACAAACAGGATATCATTAATGATACAATTTTTAATAAAACTTAAAATTTATCCCAGAGCGTCAATGCGTGTATTGTGATTGTAGCCTTGTCTAATGATGTTTCTAATAAGTTATTTCATCAAATATTACAAAAAAATTATTTTAAATACGACACGATAACAGTGGATTTTGACCACACTCGGTATGTAACGACTGCAGACGAACAAACATGAAAAAATCGTCGCTATAACTACGTGCCAACGGTCAAGGCCTAATTTGAGGCGGTATTATTCGGTTAGAAATAATTTCGAAATATTTTTCAGTTTATCTAGTATATAATAATCGATAATGTAAATACGAATGTTATATTGATTTATACGTTATGTACATACAAATAAGATAATTAAGCAATTATATTAGTTTGAATTTGTTTACACATTGGAAATTTCGTATTAATCTCAATAGTTGAAGAAGTTATTCAAAGAAATCTCGTGCACAAAAAAACTACTGAACTACATACAAATTACAACGTCGAATAGTATTATTCAGTATCGTGCGACACATATAATTACAATCGACTGACACAATTATTAATAATTATTATAATTATCAAGCGATTGTCAACACGATATGTCGTATTGATATGTTATAATTGCCAAATTTTTTCATCGTTACAAAATGGAAAATACTGTTTCTTTAGATATTTATTTGATGACGTTGTAAAAATAATAGTTTATGAGTCATACGTCATTGTTTTCGTTTTGTTTTTATCGCTTAAATTGAAATAATTAATCTATACATAATATTGTAAATGAATACTGAAACATGCTATGAATTATGAATTTGGTACCCCTGCCGAAACGTACGTGCCTGTGAGAATAATAACGAGTACAATGAGTGATCGTGCTGTGCATCAATTGTGGCGTAACAATAAAAATGTGTCGGGTGGCAGAGCCGGCAACAACGCGCGCAGTGCGATCGTTCGAGAAAGTTCTTCGCGGCGGCGGCGGCGGCGGCGGTTGTCCTTCGAAACCGACCACCGGCCGCCGCCGCCCCACACGTCCTCGCTAGAAACAGCCGTCGTCGGGGGCTTCTATCGGCGCCGGAGGGCGTGAACGGTCGTGGTGGGGCAAAATGGTAGCTGTCGGCGCGGAAAGGACGAGGACCGAGGGGTGGTCGATATTTGTTGCGATGACGCCACCGGCTGCGACGGGAACATAATATTATTATACATTATACGTGTGTGTGTGTGTGTGTGTGTGTGTGTGTGTGTGTGTGTGTGTGTTGCCTATAATATTATGTTCACCGTATAGTTGCCATGGTGACGGACCGTACGAGTTTATTTTTGTTTTGTGCGCGCGCGTCGTAGATTCTAAAAACCCGACCCAGAGGGGTCGACGAGTCCGCAGTGTTTCCCAAAGGCCGCGGAAAAAACGCTTCGTCGCCCTGTCCGGTACACGTTCGCGCGGCGCGGTCGCCCGAGCCTTTGTCAGAGGAGCCGCGTTTAACGGGGGGCAAAGGGGGGCGATTTCCCCGGGGCGGCAAATCGTATGGTGTTTGATGGGGCGGCAAATGTTTGAGGATCAACATAAAATAAAAAAACATATAATTATTATTTTACTTGTCAACAACCATCGATATCAGTATGACTATATAACTATAAGGCCGAGCGCCCACCAAAGTAACGTGACGTGTGTGACACAACGCCTACCTATGTATCTAGAAACTAGTAACACCAGTTGTCAATATGTCTTCTTCTTCATCGGATGACGAAAGTTTTTTGGCTTTAGTAAATTCAATCAATGTTAATAACGCAAACAATAAAAAAAAGACAGTATTGGGTTTTTTCCCAAGCATTGTCGATTACATTTCTATTGCTGTAGTCAGAAATACTATATGGTAATAAATACAAGGGTGTTCTTCAATTACACCAACAAAGTGTATGTTAAAATCTGGATCGTCTTTCATTTTCAACTTAGAAAATTATGAAAAGAAAAGTTAGAAAATTAATAAAATAATTGAAATAACAATATTTTTCAAAACACTTGTCACTCTAGTCGGTAAAAACACGTAACACGTGGCAAAAAATGGAACACGTTGCATTTGAATGACACCGAAGTACATGAAGTTTGTCATATCACATTCGTATCACTTTAGTTGGCGTTAAATCTATTAATTACATTGTTTTGATAAAAAATAGCGTGCTGGATGCATGCTGCTTGCTACTTCACTTGCCACGCTACACGTCACGTTACTTTGGTGGGCGCTCGGTCTAATACATAATATTATGATTTCGTTTATAAATACAACGAAAAAGCCGCGGTCTACCGCTGCATGTCGCCAGGCGATAAGAATTTTTTATTTATTTATTTATTTTTTTATAGTTGTACCGTTATCGTATTAACTATTTTCGTTATTCCTGTACGTTTTTTCCTCAAAAATAAACGATCTTTTTCCGTATTGAAACGAGTAAAAAATTATCAAACATCCACTTTAATAGAGGAAAAAATGTCATCGCTTTCAATATATTAAACATAGAAGATAATCTTTTAAAACAGATTGATTGGTCAGAGATTATCCAACGGTTTGCGACCATCAAATCAAGAAAAAAATTGATATAAAAGAAAAGTAGTAAAAAAGCAATGAATGATTTTATTTTGTCACATTTGGTAATTTTTTTTTTTTTTTCTAATTTATATGTGAGATGTAATTAATAATTTTAAAATTTAAACACAAGAAATCAATTGCTAATTAAAATATATCATTGTATCCTCCCCGTTAATACGCTGCCGACTGCAATTAATAGTGTAGTGAACATGTAATTTTCTTAATGGCGGCATATTTTAATTTGCCCCGGGGCGGCAACATAGCTTAACGCGGCACTGGCCCTTTGTCGTGTATTGAGAGGGGTTCGCAGACTACTCGACTGTGCGACTGCTGATTCTGCGCAGGTCCATTTTGAAAAAATTAACCAAGTTCACTGCGGTCCGAAAAACGTTAACCTAATGACTTTTTTCGCTCGTCGACAGATACATTTTCTTTCTTTCTTTTTTTTTTTTAGATACGTTTAAATCGTCGTCAACAAACACACTCGTACGCCGCAACAACCTCGTTCGGTACCCCGTTATTCGTACAGTGAAACGAATTTCTTTTTGCTTCGTGTAATCGGGCGACTCGAATGACTCGTTACAAAAACGTTTCCTCCTCGGCGTGCGAGTCGGCGACGATAAAAACGCTCGCGATCGACGCGCGATTATGCCGCCGGACGACGTGTTTGTGGAAAGCGTGTCACGACTCGAGTTGCGTTACAGACTTACAAGCCACAGTAGGGTCGCCTTTGAAGGACCGGTTCACCAAAATTATTATTTCTACGGCCTTTTTTTTTGGTACTTCTATAAATCATGAACTATTCGTTATTTCAAACGCAATAAAATATACGCGATGTACACTGTGTTTGGTGTACGAATACGAAATTATTTCACAGTATCATTTGAAATCCGGTCGATCGATTGAAATATTATACGCGTTTTTATGAATCATTCGACCATTGGCTATAATCTATTCACGAGTCAAAACGTATTCGTGGAAATTCCGAAAAATTGTCGGGAATATTCAATACCATACGATCGCGTACCGATCGGCCGTCATATTTGTATTTTCGTGGGTCGTACCTACGTTTTTAATGTTATTCGATAGTGCATTGATAAATAGTGATAATACCGTATACTGTTTTATTATAGGGTGACCATACGTCCCGTATTATACGGGATTGTCCCGTATTTTCACTTTGTGTCCCGTCCCGTCAAAAGTTATACGGGACGCATTTTGTCCCGTATATTCAAGTCGGTCCCATATTAATCCCGTTTTTCTCTTCATTGTTAATTTATAAATGATCTAATTTGTGCGGTGCGATAAAACGCATCGCAGGACCAGTTAGGACATGTCCGTACTTTGCAGCAGTTTGTTTTATCTGCGTGCACGCATTGCCCGCAACGCCCGCAACGCACGCAACGCATGGATTCAGTTAGGACATAGCGTAACGCGTTATATCGAGTGCTGGTGGCTACGCCGCGTTGTATTTACGACCGCGACGTGGTCTGTGCCATGGGCGCCGGGTTTCCCAAATTTCACGGGGTGCCTAAAATCCTTAGATATTAATAAATGTCAATTTAAATAAATAATAATTTTTTTTCAACATAAATTGTTACCTAATTTAATACGACCTTTTTCATATATTAAAACTTTTAAATACATATTAATTATTATACATAAAATTATTTTCATTTCATATACGTATGTTAGGAACGAGTTATCAAAACATCCAAAATATATTGTCGTCATAAATATTATACAACGAAAAAATTATAAACGTGAAAATATACAACAACGACTTTAAATTTTAAATTTGAAAATGTTTATTTTTTACTATTTCGTTGGTTTTGGAAAAATTTTAACTTTTAACTAGTTTTTTCTGTTTTTCTTGCATATTTTCTAATTAATGATGAAATGACGACGTGTGTTGACGAAAATTTATATTTTTTTTTAATGTGTACTTGTACTACAACTCCAACTAGTCCAACTAGAAATATTTGTTTACCTTTTTATTATCTTCCCAAAAAAACCCACGGTCCTACGGTCGCGAGATATATTGGAGGGGAGGGGGCGTCCTTAAATCGACGCCGCACCGCGTTCGTGAAATATTATTATTTTTCATGCCCGTTGTATAAATTATTAAAAACACACGGCACACGGAACGGCGAGTGATTCGATGATGCCTATTGAGGTGTTTTATTTTCGAAGTGAACACTCATAGCTGACAACGACGAACCGAGTTTAACACATTTCATTATTTTAACGCTATTTTCCGCCTAGCGACGAATAAACGAATAATCCAAAATGATTGATTGAGACGTAATTATTAAATAATATATGAATATAATTAGTATTTGTAATCAATGCAATTAGTATAACTATGTGCCCTTTAAAAATATTTTTAATTTTAAAAGTAATTACTTAAATTGTCGTGAATTCGTAATTCAATGTTAAATAATATTAGTGGAATATCAAGTTCAATCTAATTATGCTGTTACTACAAATTAAATTTCAGTTTCAAAAAAATTAAAATACGAAAAATGGTTAAAAGTGTATAAAAACGGCAGTTGTATACGTATTAATTTCATATTTTGTCGGTCGATACAACATATAAATACTTCTTAACTGCAACAATAACTACAAAAAAAGAGGGTTATTATATTATCTTTTGGCGTGTGTGCAAACACATTTTTTAGATTCTTAGTGAAACGAAGAATCAATTGGTTTTACACTGATGTTCTTTATTACTAAATACACTTTTTGGGGCTGTACATTTTCTCCCACAGCTCTAGCAATCAGGGATCGGACGTGGATGGTACTTTAAGAGTTTATTTTCTCACTTCTCAGAAGTTTTCCCAAACGAAAGACAAAACTGCCGAAAATCGTGTAAAAACGATAAAATTTGCCGTAAACGAGACTTTTACTAAATAGATTCAAGTTATTTAACCTGCATAGCTCGAAAAATAATGTTGCTAAAAATAACACAATTTCATATACTTGACAACAGTTTCAAAAAAAAAAAAAATGTTGCAAATTTTGAGCTAAAAATATAACTCAGAAAATGCCTCGTATTTTTAAAGATTATTTCTAAAATAAATTTCAAATTTTTGATAAATAAGCTAGAACATTTAATATGACCTAGCTCACTTATACACCCAACACTTATATCGACACTGAATTAGCTTAAAAAATCGTTACTCGGGACTTCTTTTTACAAGCGTTTAATTCTTAGACCTACGATTTTCACGGAATCGAATGTTTTTACATCAACATTTTATAATGTTTTAATAAAAAAAAACCTATCAACAGTTAGACTAAAATCTGTAAAATGCGTTAGAAGCACTGAAGCTTGACTCAGAATCATTTTACCAAAGAAATAATGCACCGTTTATTTAAAATTCAATACACACACATTATTATTATCTTGTCTGTGGGATAGAGGAATCAAAGAACACATTTTTTCCATTATATAACCGGTTTTTTTTATGCCTACAGCTGCATACCACGTTCGCATGTTCACATGCTACAACGGTCTTGTGTTCGTTTTTTTTCGTGTGGAATTTTGAAGATCTTTACTTATATATATATATATATATATTTACTTATATATATATATTATACATAGTATTATAGTTTCAGGTTAGTAGATAAAAAAATAATTGACCATTTTACTCGTCCCTCAAGAAAAAAAAAATTAAATTAAAAACAACAACGTTGATGTACTTATTATATAATAGCTATTATAGCTACACCTCATCAAACCAATTAAAACAGACACGAAAATACGTTATATTATACAAAGCCATATAGGTTTTACACTATAGAATTTTTGAGAACATTCGTATAATAAATATTTAATATGATAATACTCTTTGTGACGTCACATATCATAGCTGAGCACATATTATAATATAAACAATGTAAAAACTCGTCCGCATATAATATAATACACGCGATCGCGTTTCCCATACACACGATCAAATACAAAGGTCGACGTTGTGTATGAATCGGTTTAATAACGCTGACTCATACACGGTTTTACGACCGGACAAAAATATATTATTCAATGCTGCTTAAAATTTCTTCGAACCAGTGTGTCAAGAAATAATTCGTGGATAATCGAAAATTTCACTCTCGAACAACCCTGTAGACCGCGTCCGAATCGTCGCACGCGACGGGAAAATATGAAAAGAGACGGCGTGTTCGAATAGCACGCTGCTATATTTGAAATTCGTTCTCTGTAATAATGTAACACATGTCTCATAGTTGATGTTTTAAAACATAATTGGTGTGACGTACGAGTAAGTATACAATGTCCTACGGGTTTATGCAACACACGAGACGTCGAAAATTAATTAAAAAGTAAGAATCAAATTAGAATCAACGTCCTACGGATTATGTTCATGTCACCAGTTCACAATAATCGAAATTTGAGTAAGAAATACTCAAAACGTTAATTAAAATAGCGACAACTGTATTTTAACACGAATTAAGTATTGAATAAAAATTAAAAACTGAATTTTTCTGTGTAAATGTGCCTTAACGATAGTTATCAAACGTATACATATTATGGGTGAAGTACCTAATTTTAAAGTGTGAAGCTTAAAAATAAAAAAAAATTATAAAACATTGCTACCAAAAGTTAATTTCTAAGTCACGAGTATTGTCATTTATTTATTTTTAATGAAAAGGAAAATGTTTCGTAGATGAGTTTAAGTTTTTATTTTTAAGAATGACTTGCTAAGTTCATATTCATCGGTTTTACAAACGTCATAGAAAATGAAATGGTTTTAACACATTATAATATTATTCTGTTTATTATAACCTCGTCTGATTGTACTGGTCCAACTATGACACAATGTTTGAAGAGTTACATTCTAGCTTTTACTCTATGTCATAATAATATATAAACGTTGATATTCGTTTGATTAATTTAACGTATTTGTTATATTTAACGCTTAAATTTTAGTTACATTAGTACGAATTTTTCGGTGCATTCGAGTCGGGTCCCAGACATTAAGGTAAATCACAGGTAGAACGGTTACTCGGTCCTTGTTCAATGTGTCACCAAACTAGTTTTTCTCAATCGATATAAACTGATCGCCTTATCCTGCGTATTGGGCCTACAACTCACCGCACACATACAGACGAAATTGTAATATGATATAGGTATGTGTTTCTACGCACAGTCGGTCGTTTTTCGTTATAATGCTTTAAACTCGTTTCATAGAATAGTTATTCACCGGATATTATATAGAAATACTTATAATAATATGACGTACAATTACTATGGTGACTATTATTAAAAAAAAAAAAAGATAAAAATACAATCAAATCCGATAAAATGTATTCGAGTGACTAATCGTCATTATCACATAACTTCTATTACTCCTCAATTATCTTTTATGGCAGGGGTCGCCAACGTTTTCTAACATGTGAGTAACAATAATCCACATTTGAAGTCTTTAGGGATTGACTTATATTTATTTAGATTTGAGGAACATTATTTGTGTTTTTGCATATTATTTTCTAGAGAAAGAAAACGTTAATTAGGTTACGTCATATTATCGTATTATATTGAGAATATAATATTATGACGCGTTGTATGTGACCAACTGACAAATGGTAATAATTAACTATTTCGTTGACCATAATCTGTTGGATTGATACCCGACAGAACGTGATCGTTATATAAAATTATCTAAAACTCAGTACCTACACAAATCTTAAAAGTAACAATTAGATAATAAAATCTAACTGAATAATATAAAATATATACGTATATATATGGTATATGTTTGAGACTAATTTTCAATCAATGATTTTAGTACAAATATTTAAGTTCTACCATTCTATTATAGATGCATTAATACAGTAATTTAAAATTAGCTCTGAAGTGTCCGAATTGGTTTCCGGTTAATCACGAAGGACGTATTCGAATCGGTCCCCGGAGTATTTTAGAAGCAATTTTCCTCCTCATTTTATACAGATTTGGGACTGTCAACATTAAATGGATAGAATTCAAAATTTTTTTTTTTTTTTTTTTTGAACATTATTACATGCTTATGCTTTATAATCGTATGAAATAAATGCTAAAATGGTGTTTGAAAAATTGAATAAAATAGTAGGTACTCTATGTAACGTAACTGTATTTTCTATAGAAGTAAAAATGTATAACATATAAATTCTATTATAGCAGTTTCATTTGACTTTCTTTTTACTTTTTTTTATATTTTTACTTAATTTTTTATATATACTTGTTTTACAATTGATTTTTAGTTCTGATTAATACCTATACTTTTTAATTTTTACTCGTGTTTCAAGTTTTGAACTTCTTTCGAGATACATCCACAAACTGAAAGTCTATTACAAAATTTGCTAGGTACCAACTCGGACGCATATGCCGCATAAAACATCGAAAACCGATTCGGATGTCCATTTTCCGGGAATCCGATTCGGATGCAGAATACTGATTCGGAAAAGTAGAACTGGACGTTGAACAAACGAGTGCTGTCCCGAGAAAATGGTCGCCGCGTGTGTGACGCCCGTCATATTATAGTCGGAATGTTATAACTTATAACAACGTTCATTTGGACACGGCTATAACGCATCGTTAGTTTTTCGGTCCGCATACGTTTTGTTATCGGGTTATAGTGTACGACGGTTTAACCTTCACGCCGAGTCTTCGAGTACAAACCGTTTGGAAAATATTTAAACGGACTTCCACGTTCTGCCGTCGTGGCGTAACAACTCTAATGAGTTTATCAGTACATGACGTAGGTACTGATGATTATTATGATAATTTATTCATTTTTCGGTATACCAATAGCGTGTGCATTATACCATGCTTTACACGTAAGACTGCTCGCATACATATTATAGTAATTATTACGCGTCGCGCGAGGCACCGCGATAATAATTATGTTTCGGCCGGGCCGTCGGTATAATATCTATTTTTTCATTATTTTTTATTTTTATTTTTAATTTGCTTTTATTCAGTAACATTATAGCAATACAGTTATGATATAAAGGCGGGGTAATTTAATTACAAAAATGTGAGAATTAGGACATTTTTTTTTCTTTAATTTTTTAATTAAGTATAAACCAGCAGAAAAGAAGTAGTGAATTATAGAATTAATAATAGGAGGAGAACGAGAATTTAAAAGAAGTTTTGAATTGTGAGAGACATAACCTAAGGAACATAGATATGAAAAAAAGAGTTGTCTATTAGGGTGAAGGGAAGGGCTGCAGTGGCAAATAATATGTTCAAAATTGCAGATGGCTTCTTCTTGGTGTCGGGTACATAAGGGGGAAGAATTTAGTTTGAGTTTAAATGCATGGTGAGGAAGAAGACTATGTCCAATACGTAAGCGTGTATAGTAAACTATAACACTCCTAGAAGTATTTAGTAGTGATGTCAAAAATCCGGATTTTTGGATATCCGGATTATCCGGATATCCGAATCCAAAATTTAATAACCGAATAATCCGAATAATCCGAATAATTCGAATAATTTAAATGTTCATATATCTAATCTAATTATTATAAAGGACGTGAATGAGTCAAACTATTATTTTTTAATTTTAAGTTTTACCGTCTTAAATGAAACAGTCTAATACCTATAAATTAAATAACAAATAATTAATCAACAAGTTTAAAATATCCGGATTATTCGGATAATTCGGATTTTATCCGTTTATTATTTGGATTCGAATATCCGGATTATCCGAATAGTATTGGAATCCGGATATTAGTGACACCACTAGTATTTAGGTCTTTATACCATGGATAGGTAGGGATTGATGGTACAATTTGTCTGTGCCACGAGAAAATATATTATAATATCTATAATACGGGTTTTATTGTCGACCCGAACGATAAAATCGTGAGCCCGACGACGACGAGCCCGGGCCACTCGGTCCGTCGGCCGCGTTATAGTACGACTACGACTATCTGGAAAACTTTATGAGATTTTTTTTTTTTTATTATTATTATTTTTTATTTATTGAATAAATCTATAATCTATACGTATTCTTTGTACAATGAGTAGGTTTGATAAATGACAAATCACGTGAATCATGCGATTAGGGAGGATAACAGGTGGTAACACCGGCCCTATTATAAAGTGATAGTAATAACTAGGGAACGGATTTATATGTAATAAAAATACAGAAATATGTACATATATATGGAAGTATAGTTTATAAAATATGTGCTATAAAAGCATCCGAATATTTGGGAAAAAAATTTAATTAAAAAAAATAAAAAATAATTATTATTAAATTAAGTATAAAATATGTGCTAAAAACATACAAATATGGATGAAAAAAATGTAATAATAAAAAAAAAATACAATTATAATCATTAAATTATCAAAATGATTTGTTGCATTGAATTATTACAATTTCTTTTAAATTATCGAATGTCCAATGTCGCCTATTAGGTTTCAAAATGTTTTTAAAACGGCTAAATGATCGTTCCACATCAACTGATGTAATTAGAGCTTATTTAAAGCGCATAATATCGGGAGGCGATAATTTCAAATTTTCAGAAGGGTGTCTGCCACTCAATATGTCATTGATTGTTTTAAAATCAATATAGCCCGGATTTTTTTTCTATAACAGCATCAATTTTCTTTTTTACAACATCTCCTATTGGTCCGCTTACGAGTTTTAATTTTTCAATCGCTGATTCAACAATTTACATACTATCATTTAATGACATATTTTTTGTTTCTAATTTTGTAATTGGATGTGCAATAATACTAAAATTCACTGGAATGAAAATTATATTATTTTTCAATTTTTCATTTCGCATAATATTTTGAGCTTTACCAATAGTAAGATAGAAGTTTCTGAGTCTAATTTTGAAATAATTTCTTGTATTTTCGAAAAGTGTTGAGAATAATATTGATAAGATAATTTTGGTCGTCGAAAATCGATGAAAAAATCAAAATTACTAAAATATGTACAAAATATGTACTTATTTACCAAATATGTAAAAATATGTAATTATACCAAAATACGTTAAAACATGTAAAATAAAAGTAGCATCATTTTAATAGGAATGATTTAAATCATGAGCATTTCTTATCGAACCTTAAATATCTTGTTTTAATAAAAATATGCATTTACATATAAATCCGTTCCCTGGTAATAACGATGAAAAATAAAAAAACAAGAAAAGATTTATTTAAAGTTTGAAGGTGTTAACTGATAGCGATCTCCAGCACTATTAAGCTCGCCTACTAAAGAAGAAGGTCTCTACACCGTTGCCATTTAAGTCTACGGCGCGGGCTATCAAAGAGTGTGTTCGTTGATGATTTAGAGATAAGTGGGTTTGTGTGTTGTTGAAATTTGTTGTGAAGTCTGGTGTAGTATAGTTTGGAGATGTGGTTAAGATTTTGGATTTTAAGATCTTTGTGGAGGTAATTGTTGGTTAGGTACCAGCGTGCAGATGTAACTAGGCAAAGGCATATTGACGGCAGAAAGGCTAAGCGAACCCGAAAAAAGCCGGATTTTCACCGGTGTGTAATACACACGAAAACAGTCATCTCCGACTTTCTAATCCGTCCGCCTATCCCCCGGAGCCATCGTACAGTCATATCGTATCGTATTATCTAATAACGCGTAGGCAATAGGTATATATAATATGGGTGTAGCAGCGACTCGTTTCTCTTTTTGTTTTTCAAAATTTTAATAGGACGAGTTTTTTTGTTCGACTTTTATGTGTGTGTGTGTGTGTGCATGGGCACCGACTTTTGGGGTGCTGCGGTGCTCAAGCACCCCATGAATCATTCTACGGGGTGCTCTGCAACCCGTGAAATAAAAAGATAGAGCAATACGTAATTTAATACGTTTATAATTTTTTCGTTGTATAATATTTATGACGACAATATATTTTGGATGTTTTGATAACTCGTTCCTAACATACGTATATGAAATGAAAATAATTTTATGTATTATAATTAATATGTATTTAAAAGTTTTAATATATGAAAAAGGTCGTATTAAATAAGGTAACAATTTATGTTGAAAAAAAATTATTATTTATTTAAATTGACATTTATTAATATCTAAGGACATATTAATATGTATTTAAAAGTTTTAATATATGAAAAAGGTCGTATTAAATAAGGTAACAATTTATGTTGAAAAAAAATTATTATTTATTTAAATTGACATTTATTAATATCTAAGGATTTTAGGCACACCGTGAAATTTGGGAAACCCGGCGCCCATGTGTGTGTGTGTGTGTGTTTTTTTTTTCATTTCGGTTTTGACAACGTTGCGGTAAAACGCATGCAGAAACGCACTATAATAATAATAATAATAATAACACGACGGCGTCGTCGTCGGCATAACAAAATCCCATTAAAACATGTTATTATGACGTATACGACGGTCGACGACGCGCGCGCGCGCGCACACACACACTCAAACACACCATTATAATAGTATATTGTATTATTACATTGTTTTACCTGCATGTGTATTTTGACGCGATCCAAGGGGGCCGATAGGGTTTTGGTTATAGCGGCCGCCGTTCCACCCGCGACGCAATGCCTCCACCAGACGCCGAATTCCGTCAAATCGACCGCAGAGAGCCCGTCGGCCGTGTGATCCGGTCTCGAACCACGGTCGTCCCCCTGTTGCAAGTTCATGTCGGTGGCGACGGCGGCGGCGGTATCGTTTTTCTCACGGCACTCGAACGCCGTCGGTACGGATTTCCGTGATCAACAGCAGTGTGTGTGTGTGTGTATCGTGTAAATCTAGATAGAACTCATTAGGCCAGAATCGGGTTTAGGTCGAAAACTATACAGTACAAAACGATAATAATAATAAAAATAATAATAATCTTTATGAACGGAAATATAATTCCAATTTACAATTTTTTTTTTTTTTTTTTTTTTTTTGATCTATAGTTTAATAGTAAATATTACGATTGGCATACATTTATAATTTACAAAAATTTTAAAATTAAATCTAAAGGTACACATAAAATACAAAATAATACATGTAAAAATAAAATAATTAGTAAAAATAAAAGACAAAAAAGAAAAAACTTCGTAGTTTATTTTATTTGATATATCTTAATATTTGAACGAAATATTCTGTCAAAGATGTATTAAAAAAATCAATATTTTCAACATAATATTATTATTAATATTCAACATTAGAATATTTGACGGCGAATTAGACATGTATGTCGTGGTAGCATTTTTTTATATAAAATAAGTTTTTTTTCGACAATTTATTGAATTTATTTTAAAATATATGTTTTGGAGTATTTCAGGGCAATAAATCATAAAAATATTTATTATTTTGTATGAGAATTTTCGTTTTATTTGAAGAAAACGGTTTTCAAGGTTAATTTTTTGATTCCACTTTGTAACCTGAATGTGGAGTTTTAAAGACAAAACGTTGAAAATATCATAAGAAACGAATATAATATCGTATGAGATTGAAAAAAATCGTATTATTTTTCACGTGTGTACTGTTATCACGTATTCGAGTAGTTAAAGTGGTCCAAAAGTTACGTCCAGCGACAACAGTATTTTCGATTACTATGACTGACCACGAAAGCAAACAAAAGACGGACATTCGACTAAACGAAACGTATAAATTAAATTACAATGATGTTATAATATATCTAATTAAATCGAATACGATTATTTTTAAACCGTCTTTTGTTGATAACCACGAACCAACTCCAATTGAAGGGGTCCGTGCAAAAAGCAGGCATCTCCGTTTTTCGTAATTGTTCAAGAGACATGAAAAACCATTTTAAAAATATTGAGTTTAAAGTAAATTGATGCTGTTATCAATTCAGATATGTTAGACCACGATTATAAATATGCCGTAGTACGTGATTAGATTTTCGTTTTTGATTTGAGATGAGGGCTATAACATAAACCTAAAATGTTTGTTAAAATTTATATATGTATATATTTTTAATTAATTATATTTTTAAATTATTAACTCTAATTTATTTCAAACTTAGTCTCATTTTCTAAAACATAATGAAATGTATAATTTAAATAGAATAATTTGCATCAGTACAATATTGGAAAAATGATTTTTTTCAAAATATGTTCAATATTAAATTTTTTATCTACTCAAAAATATTATAACATAATAAAACTACATTCTTACACTGAATGTAAAAATTATATGTACTCTTCATAACTTTTACCATAATATATGTAGGTACCATAACTTTAAATAATATAATATTATAGTAAAAATATTTATAAATATTAGTCAACGTGACAAAAATTCGTGACAAAAGCCAAATAGCTCCGGAGGTACCCTCTTCTTCCACGGAAAAAAAAAACAAGACAACTCCAAATACGTTATATTTTCCATACTGGTTGTTCGATTTGTCTCGTTCTTGTACAGATAAACTCGTTATTTTTTCTTTTATTAAATTCAATCAAATCCTGATTTTGAAAAAAAGTGGAGCTGCCGACTTTTTGTTGCAAGAATCCCTTCAATTATTTATTACTTATGAAAAAATAATAATAATAACAATATTAGGATTCCTACATCTATGGACTAGGCGACTTAATTCGTGTTTTTTTTTTTTCATAAATGTTGCATCATCTTAACATCGTCAATCGAACTCCGTCAATAATTAGGAACAGCGCCATTACAAACATACCTACCGTTGTTATATAAATAACAATCAACAACGAGGATCGCATCTACAGACTTTGACCAGGTATAATTTATCTCTGAGAGCCAGCGAATTCATTAGTGAATATTACGTATCATATTATTTACTTATCAATCATAAAATACAATTTTATTTAATAATTTATTCGTGAGATCAGATTTATTTATATCGTACAAGTACAAAACAGCATTTCCAATGTTACTTGAATGTTTTATATTTGACGGTTTGTACTTTTTATAGTGATTACACGGAATAAACATAAAATCGACTCCAGGCTCAATGAAGTCATCTATTTTTTCAATTCTGTACACTTATTAATTACTATATATTAATTATCATAATCGTAATTAAGTGTACAATGATTTTCGGAAATTCACTGAGTGCCCCAGTCGTGTGAGCCGACTTTATGTAAAAAAACCTCCGATTTTGTAACTCTCATTAAAAATCTCAGCGGGGGGGCGTCCCTGATATGTTATATATGTGTTGTTGACATTTATTAAATTTTGTGGAAGTGTAAGTATATGTAAGATAATAATTGAAATAACACTGGTTTGGTCTAACGTAATGGGTAAAACGCGATGGCGAGTAACTCAACTTTAAAACAACACGTTTGCAGATTTTTCATTAAGTAACGTTGTCAAATTCACAAACTTTAAAATACACAAATCAAGTTTATGCACACATAACAAATCTAACAATAAACTCCAATTAAAATGTTATCCAATTTAACTTTTATTATTTTGAATTAATTAGATTTATTGTTTTTAACAAACGACGAGTAAAACTACGTAATAATTTACATAAAAATAAAATACGCTTTAGATGTATTTATTTTTCATCAATGTGTGATAAACAAATAATGATATTATTCATTTAACACACCCTATATACTAACTTTTATAAGCAAAATAAATATTTTAAAATCGCTATACACGCGATGTCGAATAAAATGTACACATTTTTGTAAACATTCTAGTGTTTTAGGAGGGTAGGGCGTATATTGTATATTTTTTTCCACTGTCGACGAAATGATTGAACATAGTCACGATTTTTTTTCCTCACAGACCTGTTGCGAATAACTCCCCTATAATGTCACAGCTGCACGTTTCCTTCTATTTTCGGGTGGCGGACAGGAGTGAACACGTGCAGTATCGACGGCCTACGATAAATGTACTTACTACTAGACTAATATTATTATTTAACACGCCAGCGAATTCGGTTCGTACATCTATTGCAATAGATAAAAACGAACTCGCGCTTAGTGTTATTCTAATCATATACTGGGTACTTATCGATTCGTATAGGTACCTTTCTAAGCGAGTGATGAGGCTCGTTGTAACACGTGACGCGTTCAAGCGTTTGTCGTCGTTGTGTAGCGATAAATTTCGTTTTCACTGTCGTTTTCGTTTTCGGACGATCTTTACAAAAGCCGCCACGTTACGGAGTTGATACCCATGGCCGTTTCCGCCAAAAATTAAAAAAGGTTCGATTCCCGTTTTCTGCCTCAAAAAAAAAAAAAATCGCTTAAGAAATGAAAACGTCTAAAAATTATAAAATTATTTCTTCGGACGCATGTCGAACCCGTCATCCGTCTCGACTTCGCGTCGGATCGAGCAATCGGTCTTTGCATCGAGTGCCCGATTAGGTAAATTAGGTGATTTTCAGTGTATAACTCTTATGACAACGTGGAAAAATGGAAAAAGAAGCCGAAAAGACCCTCGATCGCGTTCTTGAGAAGGAAAAAAGCCCCTCGACGTTCCATATCGACATTTGAAATTGTCAAAATTTTCAAACATTTTTACATTTATACATTATTTTTGCAACATTCAAAGGACCAAATATAAAATTCAACACTCGTGTTTCTACGTGTTCAACATTAAAATGCTTTGTAAGCAAACTTGTATAAGAAATAAAGAAAAAAGACATTTTTCATCATACATATGTTTTTTACTGACATTTTGTAAAGATGGAAGCGAAAATGTTTTTTTTTCTCTCAAAATTAGGCCGTAAACACGGATGGACTCGATTATTATATAAAGATGGACATCAATCAATATTATAATTGAAATCTTCCGGGGCTCGATTAGTATTTATCTAGAACAACCCGAGACTCAATTCGCATTTTAAGGTTTTCTTTTAGACTCAATTTGTGTACAGGCATATACAACTTGTTGATTGGATAGTCAGTGGCTCTAATTCGAAGTATAATTCATATATTGTATGAAAAACTCAAAATAAAATTTAAGCAAAATAAAAACTTTATATGGAAAAATAACATTGTTCGGTAAAAATATATACAATTCAATATGTGTGCATTTATATCACAAAATATGAATTTCGATTGTTTTCCATATTTTTTATTTTTAAATTAAAAATGTTAAAAATATCTTTTATAAGTCAGAAAATAATATACCATATTTAATATTTTACATTTTTTTACTGTTTATTTTATTTTTTTTTTCCGATGAATACCTAGCAAATACGGTTACAAAAAACGAAATATTACAAGTGAAATAAAATAAACTAATCAACTTGATAATTAAAATACCTACTGACTACAATGGTCAAAGTGTTGTTCACAATTTTTTTAAATATTATTGACTAGTTATTAATAATTAATATATAACTTAATGATTTTGACTAAGACATAAATTAAAGTAAACTAATTAGCACTTATGTTAAACACGATTTGTTTGGTAAAATTCAGACGTAAAACGAAAAACCCATAGATCCTTCGTTTCATTCAGAATCTAAAGATGAATTTTAAAACTTTTGTACAGAACATGCTTAAATAGGCTATTTTCTTCGAATATGATGTTATTCATAAAATATTCATTTACATGCACTAAATATTTTTATTTATGGATTCTCAACTGTTAATAAATTGTCGACTTTTTTTAATTCCATCGAACTGTTCACCTAATCTCAATAAAAATTATGAAAATGCATACAAATCCGGACTTGAGTTATAACAGCGTATTATTATATTATTATATTATGTAGCTACATTTGATTGGTGTACTATGAATATGAGTTAAATGAACAGTTACTTTTGAAGTAAAATATCCCAACATCTTTATTTGTACATCTGTTACATATATTTTTATTTGTATTTTAGTTATTTTTATAACACTCTTGTAGTTCACTGTACGGTTAGATAATTTATTATTTACATTATTGTACGTAGCATTGAATGGCGTATAGTTCACTATCGAACTTTATTCTAACAAAGTGTCAATCGAATTATAATAATTAACAAGCCTTGTTGGATTTACAAAATAAACATAACACGTTGCTATAATATAATAGTATGCCTACGTCCAGTTGTTTCAAACACTAACCGATAAGAAGACAAAGCCAAATAGCGAAATTCGGCGTAGTTTGTCGTCCGGGTTATGGAATTTGTTTGTATTAGTATTCGAAGATAAAACTATGAGCCTATTGAATGCCTGCATTGTAACATGTGAGAGTCGACTTAAAAAGAATTACTGTTGAATATTTATTTTTTTTAATATTTTTATTTATTTATTTTTTATTTAAATTTGTTTACGCACGCGAGGGCAAAAGTACAGAAACTAACAAACAAATGAAACAATTATTAATATGAATTATACATTTATACGAACTACAGCACCGTCACTATATAATATTTCTAATATGATATACGACACAATATAATATACTGTATAAATATATTTAAATATATTTATTTATATATTTCAAAGACCCCGATGCAATGGAAGGATGGTGTCAAAAAGGATGTAGCAGACTTCTATCCGGATGAAGATTGGCATATATTGGCGCAAAATCGTGAAGGATCGTAGACCAGGGGTCGGCAACCTTTTTTGACGGAAGAACCAAAAGTTACAATACACAAAATTTTCCATATTTTAAAGAGCCACAAGAAATTTTCGTAATTTTCAATATAAATTTATTTTTAAATTTTTATAGATATAATAATAATAAAGTTAATTTATAATAATATAATAAATTTATAATTTATAATTATAAAAAAAAATTGTTCAATAATAGGGACGGCGTATGACTAATTAGTTGTAGATAGCGTCGCGATTGTCGGTTTTAACGGCGTGTACTATAATATATTGTATAACAAACATTTTAAAACGATAGACTGTGCTCCATGCGGGCACTATCAAATTATTTAATAGATATAA
Source organism: Therioaphis trifolii (assembly GCA_027580255.1). Classification (NCBI taxonomy): domain Eukaryota; kingdom Metazoa; phylum Arthropoda; class Insecta; order Hemiptera; family Aphididae; genus Therioaphis; species Therioaphis trifolii. Next base: position 12,035,568 of record CM050405.1, on the reverse strand, counting down.
AATATTGTTTTTGAACATAAAATATTAATTTTTGTGTGTAGCTGAAGAGCCGCAACTTTAGACCAAAAGAGCCACATGTGGCTCGCGAGCCGCAGGTTGCGGGCCCCTGATGTAGACAGTTATGTTTGGATGAGTGGTCTAAAAGGCCGTAAACAAAAAAATAAACAAAAAAAATAAATAAATAAAATGATATACGACGCAACAGGATATAACGCATATACTGTAAAATATGACGTATATGAAGGTTCGTATTTAAATTCGATATTTTTTAATTCGTTAGAGCGTACACGCGCGCTGTCAGAGCGGTCGGTGTTTATGTTTTCGTTGCCTTGCACGTATAATATTATGTGTGATCTAATGCAACTGCTGCACCTCCACTGTCCGTCGTATAACCACTTTAACTATTTACAATATACATGTGTGTGTGTGTGTGTGTATATATATATATATATATATAATATACGTATACTTTAACGTGTGGTTCGTTCTCTGTTATTAACGTCATTCCCGCCATGGAACTGATAGCTGTGCTCACACAAAAAAAAAACAAAAATTTAAATATTCGTTCGAAAGTATGCGTATATCTCTATAATGCATCTTGATTCTTTGTATCGTGTATTAGGTACCTATTCAATGCCCATGGCAGCCAGCAGATGTCAGAAGCGTTTCTACCTGCGGCACGTTCTGAACGGTCAAGGCTATTATCGAAACACAAAAACCGAATACAAAACCATGTTAAAATATTCAAAACTAAAATTCTCATCACGGATTTTGTACTTTTAGAATCTGATCAAAGCGAAGAATGTTCGTGAGTTTAACAACGACAGTTTTCTTATATATCTATTCGTCAACTACGAGTATTCATAGTATAAACACTGTGAATATACGAGAATATACTATCGTATTATGTAAATACATTTTCGGAGTATATCAGTGGTCCGAAAATTTCGCATAATCTCCTTGTAATAATTGCAGGGATGATAAATTACTTTTGAGCAAGTAAATAAAAAATAGTTTAGAACTTGATGTATAAGAAAAAAATTACAATCTGTCCACATACAATACGAATGAAATAATATCGTGAATTTTTATTTTTCACGCGAATAGTGCAATGACTAATAGAGGTCAGCGAGAAAGGTGGTCACAAAGGGCTTGGCGAATTTAGGAATACAATGAGTTTACTAAATTGTGGTTCTTAAGTTTCATACACCTACTCAGAGTTTGAAATTTCATCTATTTTATTCTTAAAATAAGTCATTTTTCAATATTTTCCAACGTTAAATCATACGAAAAAAATCGAAAAATCGAGTTCAACAGGTAAAATTTAACGTAACTTATACATTTTTTAATTGATTTTTGTCATTTTTAAGAAAACCCAAACAATTTTCAGCTGAAAATTTTGATCAATTATCACTGAATAAAATGTTACCCACACTAGATAAAATTAAAAAAAAATTTACCACTTTTGGAGAGAATCAAAAAACAATCTTGGAGAGAACTAATTATATAAAATTGTTGAAAATATTGGATATATCTCGTTTTTAAAGATTTTATAAATATTTAGCAAAAGATTCAATAGGTTTAAATTATCAATGTATTTTTCAAATTTCATGAAAATTATTGGCTCGATGAGTTAATTTTTTATTCACGTTTAAAACTCAAACCTAGACGAAATAAATGACTTCCGTACTATAATGATAGAAAAACCTGACGCGGTAAAATGTGTAAAATTGGTATATGTGTCCACTGTAAGACGTTGACCGCGAACAAATAGTTTCACTATTTATACCGTATACTTAAACATTATAGACTATATTACATAGTACTATTATAGGTATTATTATTGATATATTTTCGTTTACTATACGTAATGAACGCTAAAAGCTAACCGTGCCAAAGGCCAAACGCAAGGTGATTCATTTTAAACTTTTTTATAATCATTGTTACTGGTTCAGTAGAACATTATAGGATGTATTTTAAAAACCGGATACGGGTCATTAATAATATATGACTCACTCATGCGGCCGTAATGATGGGTTTTCGTCGAAAAGAACACAGAAAATGTTATTATTTGCTTTTCAATAACGTGGTTTGATAAAGCAATCGTAAAATAAACAACGTTTTTCATTAATATCAGTTTTTCTGTAAACATTTTTATGTGCGCGTCTATTGTGTATACTCACTACTCAAGCTTTAGAATTTTGAAACGTCGTCGTGCTATGACGAATTGTTTACGGATTAGAACAATCAGTGCGCTACACGATAGGCACACGTGCAGTAGATAATACACGCGTATAATACAGCTTATGGGCTGAAAATTGTTTGAAGAGGATACGCCTAGATTGTACATTAATACGACGTAGTGCAATATTATTATTCCCCGAAAAACACTTCAAAAAACAAAAACGCCGAGCCCGAAAATATAATCATACAATATTTTACTATTCTTCTGACGAAAAATAAACCTATCTAAAAAAATGCCCTGATATTAATTAATATTATATCCTAGATGCTTTAAATGTACACGTTTCTTCTATCATCCCCCAAACTCCATTTTTTATTCTTAGTTTCATCTACTGCCTTTTTACCCATTTTATCATAATATCGCAATCTAAAGTCCAATAACAAAATGAAAATGGTTAATAATGTATATATTTATCGGTAAACATGTCGTAGCAAACAACACGTTCATCATAGTTTTAACATTAACTTTCAAAGGTGTTATCATCTATAGACATACCGCTATTGAAAGGGTGAACAGGTATAGCAAGAAATAATTCACATTAATAGTACATATTATATTATATAACTAATATGTATTAGCGCTAAAGGACATAACGATTTTACATCGTCAGCATATAATTATCATATAAGTATGAGTATATCCATCATACCACAACCGGCACAACCATAAATAAATAAATAAATACATATATATATATATATAGGGGCAAACTAGTGTTAGACAGAGGAAAGAGGTTTCTATTATGAGCACGTAAAACATTATTTCTGGAAATTAATATTTGTTGTTGGGCGTATATATCAGGATTCAGGGTCGTCGATAGAGGGAGTTAGTAATGTTAGCATATAACTTCGACTCCATGTTTTTTTACACCCATATATGATATGTATAAATAAATAATTGCACATAGTATTTTAAAATTTTTATTGATAATAAAGACGATTTCCCTAAATTATAATCAGTACACTTTTTAAATTAATTATTCCCACGACACCAACATAAGACTGCATCGCACAAAATTGTAAAATACCTAATCGTAACCAACATTTCCATGTTTTATATAATTTTAACCTAATTTATGGATCATATAGTAGGTATCTAAAATGTTGAGGACCACTGATGATGTACACCGACCGAATTCCACACACATCGCCGCCGCGAGGACGGCGACAATAAAACCATATTTATTACGACGGCGCCACTGCGATGACGGTGAAAACGAGATCTCCGATGATTTCCCGTCACCGCGGTAGAGGGGTGCGGGAATTAATATAAAAAACTATTTTCATGTTTTTATGGCAATTTACCATCTTCAAATAAATTTTCCTTGGTGGCGGCTTTTGGAGATTTTTTTTGAATTTTTAACACGAACTATCCGTGTGGTTTTAAATAATCCCGCGAGTGAAGCAAATGGCTTATTAGTTTTGATATTCAAACGATGTTTGTTTTTTTTGTTTTTCAAGCGTTGTTTTTTTAAATATTTTTTATAATAATTTTGAATCTGATAGAACGATCGTGAGCAGGTACACGTCGCTTTTTACCCGCTTTTTATCCAAATATATATTATTTTATTCACGGCGTGTCTATTGTCTATACCGTGCGGTACACGCGATGTTTTGAGCTTTCTAGTCGTCTGGAGTCTACGTCTGGTGTCCGTACGGTTATAACGCGCAGCCGTACGGTATATACAATGCACGCGGGATGAAAACCGTTTGCGGAGGACACGCCCGAGTCGTAAATCAATACCACGCGACACGGGCTGCATCGGCGCACAGCCGCGCCGACCGGACAGACCTGAAACGCGCCGGGGCCATGCGAAAAACCACCAACACGGGGTTATGTAACGTTGAATATAATGATTTCACGACGATCGCGTTGTAAACGTAGGTATTCGCCGGGCCGAAATCACGTGAATAAATTATTAAATAAATAAATAAACACCATCGTGGTGTACATAATATAGCGATAGCGTATTTCCGGTTCGTCCCATCACTCCTAGCTGTGATACAGATATTTAAAATATTTTAATGATGATCTATGGACAGTGTTTCTCAACTTCTTTTACTCGCGAAACCGTTGCAGGAGCTCGAACTTTTTGTGGAACTCCCATATTTTTTCAATAATAGTAATGCTAACATAATAATATGTACGAGTATTGTACGCTTAAATGAGTGGGTTGTCGGATACTCCCGGCACCAGGTTCTCACGGAACCCTTGGCATCGGCTCACGGTTACCGTTAGGTTCCTCGGAACACCAGTTGGAAAACACTGATCTATGATTAACTATGACTAACATAATTTTAGAATTAATTCGGAGATATATCACAGCGGATTTTTTTTTTTTTTTTTAATTTAGGAAAAATAAGTAAACGCATTTAACATAGGTTTAATGGTGGTTTTTTTTTATCTATCTCTTTAAAGCTAGGCTCGCGTTAGAGATAGAGATTATGAAATTATATTAAAACAGTAAGACAATTGTATAAATAAGTATAAAATAGAATACAATTAATATAAATAGTTATTTCGACGTAGAATAAAATAATTCACAATTTGAGAAAAAAACATTTGATTAAGTATATTGAATATTTTTTAAACCTATCTACGGCGTAAAAGTTAATAATTAATACTACTATTTTTTCACTCAAATCACAACTACTTTTAAGTAGGTACATGTACATAGGTAACATATAAGGCTTGATTATTAATGATATATCGATGTATAATACAAAACGTTATGTAACTATGTTTCAATAAAAATAACGGTAAAAAAATAGAAGCCAGCCAACATAGTGATTACATAATAAAGTACCTGGGCACACGCCACGCACGCACACACACACACACACACACTTCAACACACACACACACACACACACAACACACACACACACACACACACAACACACACACACTCAGGATGGCTAGGTATTTTGTAGCTTAGTACATATTTGACTAATTAACTATTATATTAAACATTAAATAATAAATATGGAACCAGAAAAAAATAAGCTTAGAAGTGGCACATTACTTTCATATTTTAACATAAGTCAAGTAGTTATTACTTAAGTATTTAGTTTTTGCTTAGAATTGATCTTTATTATTTAATAAGCTAAGCATGTTAGGTGCTTTAATAAATACCAAATTTAAATTCTTTAAATAGTCTTAAATAGTGACTTCAAAGAGGGTGTGATAGATTTTATTTTTTAATTTAATATTTTGAATTTTCCTATACCTAATCCTGTTTCTTGTTTTTATTATTTAATAATATATATAAGATATATTATTGAAACTTAAAAATCCTATCTGTATATTAATATATTATAAATATATATCTAGGAGAATGATTGTAAACTTTAGAGGTTTAATTACGGCAAGGTATCGTAATATAATGACGTATGCAAATGCAATTATAAATATAAATATAATAATAACGAAGGATATATATCGATGTATAATACAAAACGTTATGTAACTATGTTTCAAGTTCAATCCATATAAAAATAACGGTAAAAAAATAGAAGCCAGCCAACATAGTGATTACATAATAAAGTACCTGGGCACACGCCACGCACGAACACACACACACACACACACACACACACACACACACACACACACACACACACACACACACACACACACACACACACACAGGATGGCTAGTATTTTGAGCTTATTAGAAATTTTATATTTCCTATTATGTGAATATAACTAGTAAATAATTATATAATTATGCATAAGGTTATCTAATCTATAATAACGCAATGTAAAAAAAAATGCGCATTGTGATTTATATTGTAGAGCTTTTTTAAAAGAGTTTTATTTATTAAAATTATTAAGCATAAATATTCATAATGGCTCCATCATTTTCTATTCCTCTTATTTCCACTTTGACTATCCTATCTTTTCCCGTAAATTTCTTCTTCTCTCCGGTTTATTGGCTACAAATAAACATTTCTTTTTATGGCCTTTTTTCATAATTTTCAATCTTTCAATATTTTCCTTGTTCGATCAATAATCAATTGCTTTCTATTATAAGGTTTTTTATTATAATTTTTGTTTTACTGTTATTTGTGTGTGTGTGTGTGTGTGTGTTATTGACAAGGCAATATGTTTAATACTAAGTCTCTAATAAATGATAGAAATTAAAGTATAAACACCTATCAAATAAAAAACAAAGACTGCGTGTCGTTAGTACATGGTTCAATATGATACAATTAAAAACATTTCAATGCCCTACAGGTTAACAAACCTAATTGTTCCTAAAGTGAAACAATTGGTTGTTTTTTACCGTTTGATTTATTTTATTCATTAGTGAAAAAAACTGCAATGAAAATACACTCCTGAATCGTGGTTTTATTTAGACTAGCCTGTATATACGACCAATGTATACTAATAATAAAATGAGAAAGTTTCATATAGTATTGAATATAACACACAGCGTTTCTATAGCACTATAATTGAGTACGTTTATTAATAACGTGTCCTAATTTATACATACTACATAGAGGTACGAGTACGGAGTGATTAAAAACACATGTAACTAAAATCATATTTCACGTGCTTCTTACACATTCCCAATTTTTTTTCTAGTTCACCATCGCGTACGAATTACAATGAAATTTTATGTCAGAAGATCGTTTAGAAAAATGTATTTTTCTTAGTACAACTATAGACTATAATTATATTATAATATGTTGGGTAATAGGTACTTCCTGTTAAAGTTTTAGAAAAAAAATATATATGAATAGTTACTCCTGAAAAATATCGAATAATACCATCCCAACTACACAAATGTATATAAAGGTGTTGATCGCTCGTTAGTTTTAGTTTAGACAGGTTCCTACATTTTACCGTTCACGATAATATTTCGTTATGAAAAAAATTATTGCGTATTACTTATCATTTATAACTTAAGTAAAAAGATTTTGATTTGTACGTATTCATAATGAAGGAATTATTTTATTTGTGTTTTTTATTTTCATTGACCTTTTCAGTGTTACTGTCGCGTATACATAATATTACGCCATTTGACACAATAAGATTTTAGTCTGAGTATTAAAAAATACGGGTGTATAAAATATAAATAATGTCTTTTGATCCGTTATAGCATTTTCTTTATTTTTGCCACGATTTCATACGATCTGATAAAACTACCCGACACAACTGTTGCACTTCAAGCGTCTCGGAGAAAAACCAGGAATTGTATAAGGATTCTAGTTTTCGATTAAAGGATATACAGTGTATACAGTGCGAGAAATAGACTATACGATCAAAAGAATTTGGAGAAAGAGCAAAACGAACGATTTGTAAACGTATTTTTTCACATTTTCATTGAAAACAAGAACTTTTCGATATTTTCACATTTGCAACACAATGGTGCAAGACGTTGGAGTCGGATTTATTATTATTAGATTCTCTCGCTCTATCGAGTGTTCGAGCACTGGAAATGTGCATTGGCGTTTTGTCTGTACACATGTGTTTTCGTGTGCACGCATGTTGTGTGTTCTGTGTGCTTATTTGTGTGTTGTATATTGTTGCATGTGCATGTGTGTGTGTGTGTGTGTGTGTGTGTGTGTGTGTGTGTGTGTGTGTGTGTGTGTGTGTGTGTGTGTGTGTATGTGTGAGAGAGTACTGTAGTGTGTTCTACGGCGGATATAGTGTCGAACAGAAAAATCAAAAAAGACAAAGACACAAACAAAATATATATTTTCCTTTATCTACTGCGCAGTACGATAAAATATGTGTCATAATAGACTTTGTTGTGGGGACGAGAGAACAGCATTCGTTAGCGGTGGCGGTGGCGGGGCGAGGAGGAAACGTTCGACCAATGATCGTGTTTATTATTTTTTTTTTTTTTTTAATAATGTTTTGGTATGCCGCGTCGACGGTCGGACGGGTGAGCGGGACGTTAGTTAAATCGACAGGGGGGGAAGAGGGGCTGCCGTTTGTCGAACCCGGTCGGTGGCGGCGGCGGCGGCGGTGGCAGCGACGAGGAGCCCGGGGCCGGCCAAGGTCTCTCAGGCGAGCGTCCGCGTCCGTCCCCACCTACCGACCTCACTTCTCCGCTTCACCGCATCACCTATGTTTCACCGTCGTCGTCGCTCGGACCCCGCACAACCGTCGCTAACGTTTTTTTAATATTATTAAACGCGAGGCGGCGGCGGAGCGGACGACGAGAACGCGGCCGCAGCTCACGCACGCGGGCACCGCGGCCGACGCGACGGCGTAGTCCTCACGCATGCGCACCGAGTCACCGCGCCGCCGCCACCGCGGATGTCACGCACTCACGCACGCACACGATCGGAGCGAGGAACGTACGCATCCTCGAACACGCGCACGCACGCGCAAGAGCACGCGGACAAAAGAGCGTTCGGTGTGGCCCCCGGCGGCGGCGGCGGCGGCTGGGAGTTCGGGAAGAGGCGTCGACGAGCAGATGGTCGAGCACACGGCTGAGCCGTGAGGAGAGGGGCCGTAGGGGGACGTAGTCGACGTGTATCTGCAGCTCTCTCCGTGCGCGCCAGAGTGCGCATGTTATAACAACACAACACAATATTACACTACGTATTATGTTATGAGTACCAGGAAGGCCGATCTCCGATCGCACTTAAATAGTTTTTTATCAATTTTTAGAAAAAATTTTTAATTATAAAAAACAGTAAACTAAGGCTACTTTGAATGTATTTTGTTGAACCTGACCCTACTAAGTTTAAAACAAAACTAAACAATTTTGAATAAACAATTATTGTCTAGACTAATTAAACGAAACTAAAATCTCTTAAAAATTCTTTTTATTTTGAAGAATAATTTTTTTTTTTTTAATCTTAAAAGTAGATTATATTTATGTAAAAATTTAATCTTTTTAAAAATAAAAATCGTTTACTTTTAAGATTCGTTTTTAACATTCTTAAAAATATTTAAATAATTAACAGCTAATTATTTACTTAAAATATTTTTTCTTGTCAGCGGCCAGAAAGCACGTATTTTCGGGCTGCGAAAAAGAATGACCCAGATCCCAGATCTAAGCCATTATTTACCTATCTCTTAAAAAAGAAATTAAAAATTATCTGCTTTTTTTAAACATTTAATGGAAAAGTTTAGCATTATCTGCTCTTTTTAAATATTTAATAGAAACAACAATTTTTTTTAATTTGAAAAGTCCTAAATTTAAAAAAATCGTGTCCGGGCTATTTTCGATTTCATAAAAAGAATACGAAAAAAATATTAAATAATTTATTTAGTTACGCCTCTACATTTCTTTCAATTGATATGTAAATTAGGTTCTATCTGCTTTTTAAAATAAAAGAGCGGCTGTTCATTAGATGCGCTTAGAAAGTGTGTATTAAAGAAAGTGGGCGTAACTAATAATTATCCTATACTTTTACTGTATAAAGATTTTTTATGAAAACTCATAGAAATGAAATTTTCTTGAAATTTTGACTAAATCCATTGGATTCCTGAGGTCGAAAACTCTTTATATATGAAATATAAAAAAAATCGTTAGAGCCGTTTTCGAGATGGCATGACTGGAAATAGGTACATAGGTACATACAATTCCTTGCTCGTTTTATAGTATAAGATATAATATTAATATTTACTTGATACGTATATACACGGAAGTTTGAATTTGAGTTTTTAATTTGTTCTTTTTGCAGAAGTACTGTTTAATAAAATGTTTCATAAAATGTAAAATTAAAAGATACTTATCATTAAATGTGTGAATATTATTTAAAAAATTAATTTTTTGAATTTTTAAAAGTATTATTTGTATCATTTAAATAGTTAAATGTGTATTATTTTTTTTTATCACTCAACGACTGGCCGTCGGACACGCTGAGGGTCCGATGCAGGGAGAATCTGGGGGTCCGATGCAGGGAGAACGCTACATGCAGGGAGAATCGAATTGTAGGTTACCAGAACCCAGAACGTCGCGTTCTCATTATCGCGGTCCCAAGAAAGGTTTTCCATTAGCAACGTATAAAGATATGAACTATCACGTTGCGCGACGGTGTTATGGAAGGGGAAGTTTGGGTGGCCACGTCTAGCCGCCGTCCGTTGCCGTACCGCAAACCTCACCCACAGATACTTTTACTGTATAAAGATTTTTTATGAAAACTCATAGAAATGAAATTTTGGAACAAATGCACTTTACCACGCCCCTCACGAATTTCGATTTTTTTTTTTAAAGACGTGTTTATTAACGCTGATTTCGGAACTGTTTTAATTTGTTTGCGGAAACCATTATTTTGGAAGTTATAGCCTTCCAAAGTTTGCAATTTTTTGTTTATACGCATTCGCGCCACACTACTTCCGCGCGTATAATTATATGCGGAGCGCGTATAATAATTATTAAAAAGAAAAATCCATTTTTTATAGATTGTTTGCGCTATTTTGACATTGAGCGTCGCTTCGCTCCGCAGCTACGTTGGCTTTGCTCACTTCGCAAAACTCCCCTCACTTGCTCCGCAAGCTCGTGTCGCGACCCGAGCGCTTCGCGCTCGGCATTCAAATCGATATCAACCCTCGACTTGCTGTGCAACGTGAGGACATTTCGGCTTGATAATCGACTTGTTATGCAACGTGGGGACATCGTAGTATACTCCCCCCGAGTTTTAAACACAAAAACAAATTCTCCTCGATGGGGAGAATGTGGAAATATAGTGAAATAATTGAGCATGAAAAAACTCACATTAAAAAAAAAAATAATAAAAAAATGTCAATTTTTGGTATTTTAAAGTAAAAAACACGTGTTTTGGAAAAATCGATCTTTTTTAACTTTTTTGCCCATAACTTCCAAAAGAAGTTTGACCGACTTTTTTTGAAAGCACCACCAAATTAAGCATGTAAAAATAATCATTTTGAAAAAAAATATTCCCAAAAAACGCTTGGGAGCTAAACTGCATTTATGCCTCAGTTCTATTACCTTTTGAAAGTCTATCTTAATAGTTATCTTAATAATAACAAAATAAAATAATAATATAATTATCAATAGGCGACAATCCAATACGAAAACGTAAGAAAGCAAAGTATACAGCGTTTGGCGCATGCATGCGCGTAAATGCGTTAAATCGTACGCGCTCCGCATATAATATAATTATACGCGCGGAAGTAGTGTGGCGCGCATGCGTATAAACATAAAATCGCAAACTTTGGAAGGCTATAACTTCCAAAATAATAGTTTCCGCAAAAAAATTAAAACAGTTCCGAAATCAGCATTAATAAACAAGTCTTTAAAAAAAAAAAAAATCGAAATTCGTGAGGGGCGTGGTAAAGTGCACTTTAGCCGAAATTTTCTTGAAATTTTGACTAAGTCCATTGAATTCCTGAGGTCGAAAACTCTTTATATATGAAATATAAAAAAAATCGTTAGAGCCGTTTTCGAGATGGCATGACTGGAAATAGGTAAGTACATACAATTCCTTTCTCGTTTTTATAATGTTATTTGATATTATATTACACACTACGCGTTTTATTGGATATTTATTTTTTTATTTCTTTATTTTTATTTTCATGAGGGTTTTTCAATTTATTTTTTTTAAGCTATTGCGTAGCTTTTATCGCGGGCTTTGAGCGCGGCGACCGAATCAAGAAATTCCGTAACAAAAAAAAACCTAGCACGCATTTTTTTATTTTTTTATTTATGGAGACACTTTTTCTTATCGAAATACTGCAGGTCCAAAAGTTTCATCCAGCAACTTTTATAGCACGGAAATTTTGTCGAGATGGTACTTTTGAGAGCTCATTTTTCGAATTTCTCAATAGTTTTTCCAAGCGTGGGCAATAACTACCGAAAAATTGACAAAAAACGGGAAAAATGCCGTATTCTCGATTTTCGTGAAATCTATTTTAGTTTTTTAGCCATAACTCCATCAATAATAGAAATAGGAACTTGAAAATTTTACAGACTACTAATAATAGTCACACGCATTCTCAATTAAAAATTTCAAAAAGATTTAACAATAACTTTTGACTTATATACATGTCAAGTGTCAACTTATATACATATACAACAGTCATATATAAAGCAAGGACTTTCATGCACTGAAAAATCATCAAATATGCATTTTAAAATATGCACTTATGCATCAAAAAATTAAAAATATGCGGTTAAATATGCCCTTAAAAAAATTAATTTTATTATTGTTCTATATAAATTTTAATTAGATTTATTTTATCAAATTGATTAGGAATCTTTTTTGAATGTTGGATCCCATTCTTCTTAATTATTATTTTTCGTCTAATAAAACAAAAGAGGTTTTTAAAATAATTGTTGAATTATTCTTAAATATTTACCTTACCTAAACTTGAACTGCAAATAGCAGAGAACGTACCACATACCTAGTATTCTTTAAATAAAAATACAAAAATAGATATAATAAATACTGACCATTATAATTATTTCAAGATAATATTTATCTTTATCGTCTTTATAAGTTTATATTGAATTGTTGACTCTGATTCATCAAAAATATTCACCAAAGTGCTTGATTTTCGACAAACCATCAAAATATGCACTAAAAGCTTAAAATATGCTCTTATAATCAAAAATATGCCCCTTAAACCAAAAAATGTCCAAATATGCAAAAATATGCACTAAAAACTTTGAGTATTTCATCATAAACATTATGAAATGTATTTTGTACTTAACAAGCATACGATAAAGTTTACCAGAAAAAATATGCAAATGCATGAAAGTCCTTGCTCTAGTCATATATAACTATGAAAATATTGAAAATTTCTCTTCTTTTGGAAGTTTTTGCTTCGTAAAATTTTAACCTTTGGATATTAAGAGCTGAAAATTTAATACAATAATACTCATAAGTATTTCTACCGATGATGAAAAAATATCGAAAATCATTAGTTACAATATTTTTTTACAAGCGTTTAAAGTTTGCATTTTGACGAAATTTCTTATTTTTACATCAAATTACACACTTAAAAAATAATCGGTGCTTCCTAAGTTGATAAAAATGCTATGCAATAGCTTTACCGTGGCAGTCCCCGAGTGCCACACGTATTTATTTTTTTATCTATTTTTTTTTTGTTTTCTGAACGGACGATTTCCATTGTTTTACACACCACGACCATAACGGTATAACAATATCTCGTAATCGTTGTCTATTCCGTTCCTCCTCTACAGTCCTCCTCCTGTCGTGGTGTTATAATTATCTTCTGTACCCGTGGGCCGAGTGATTTTGAGTGATTTTGAGCCACACACGTTTTAATTAGCAATATTTTTGTGTCCAAAAACGGTATACTCGTGAATTTTACTCTGAAAGAAAGATGGGAAAACGTCACGTTTTTATTTTATTTGGTCAATGAAAAGAATTTTTGTTGAAATAAATACAAAATTACATCACTCTAGTATTTTTCCTACGTTACTATCAATAATACAAGATTTATTTTATTTTTTTCATAGTTTTGTCTTTTGTCTAGAGTCTATCTATTGTGTTGTCTTAAATTATAATTTAAACAAATAAAATATTTTATGTTCTATAAAAGTAAAAAAAGGTATTGACATTTGCTTTTATAATAAATCGCTATCATATGCGGTCTATTATTCAAAATCCATATTATCTGTAGCCCCTACACTGGGGTTGGTACCTACCTATCAATGAATCGAAACAACTCTGTATCTATTCGATTATTTAAAAGATAATAATGTTATGTTTGGGTACTTTTTGTTTGTAGCGACCGTATAGAATGAAAATTAACAAATTCGATTAAAATACATATATTATGAATGCAAAGTGTCTGCACTCTGCATGGTATATTATATTACATTTATAGCATTTATCTCGTCGATATTTTGAATTTTTTTATTCATACAATATAATATATGTAATATATAATATTGTATAATATTATACAATATATACACTATATAAAATATATATTTTTTTATTTTATAATAAATAGCCAAAATAGTTGAGAACAGTTTTCAATTCGTAGGGTGAACGAGCTCCAAATATTCGATTCGTTTTTTGACAATGCATTTTCCCTATAGCTTAACCCAAAGTGAATTTTTGAACGAACTTGAAGGATAATTTCTACCGTAGCCATGATATACATCATAAATAAACAGTCACATATAATATGTATTATAATATAATTATCATATTTTAATTTTTGTAGGTAAATACATTATTTTAGATATGCATGTATTACACTAGTAAAACAACGATTAAAATAATCCCACCAACTTATGTAAGGCATATTCAACCTTACATATGTTATGCGCAGTAGGTCTAAATATATTCAGGGGTTAACTTGCACGACGGAACGGCGGATAATTTCGCCTGATATTCACATTCCCGGTCTGATTAAAAGACTTTTTGTACTTATCCTAAAAAGTCAATTTCGGACTTGAATAAATTTATCGGCTAAATGACATGATAATTTTGAAGATAAATTCATACACATATTATACCTATACTATGTATAGGCGTTTAGTTTGTTTAAAAATTCACTAGGTATTTCATAATACGGTGAGACGACATAGACATTAAAGGAAAAAAACCGGTTTCTTTGTTCGATACTGTTTACGTGTACACTATTCTAGTTAAAAACTGAATCACGCGTCTCAATTCCTAAAAAACCATAACAATTTATATCATGTTTGTTTCGTGCGCTATAGCCGGTACTGTAATTAAAAAACAATTTTCTTTAAATACCTTTGTATTACTCATAACTTGCAAGTTATTGTTAGTTCACTTCTCATAGTTATAAACATGTGAAATATATGCGTGCTTTTAAGATAATCGGTAAGTATACCTACGTTTAAATATATTATTTAAATTTTATCGTACAGGCGTATAAAAATATTATTCCAGTCCGCTTCTGCCCGTATAATATTATGTGTTGTAATTTATAAGTAAACACGTACGGTATATTATAAGTTATATTATAAGATATGTATGTACAGTGTACAGAGTGTACAGTGTACACATATATAGCGGCGAATGAGACTTTTTTGGGTCACGTTCGTATGCAATATAAATACGAGGGTAAACTGCTGACGCACACTCTGGAACATCTGCCGGGTATACTTGGAACTGTACAGAATGATGAACAAAACACACCCTAGTAATAATAGATTGTGAAACATGCCACAGCTGCAAGCAGCATATTATATTATATCTTACAATATACACGTGAGTACCTATGCACGCACGTGCAATGACATTTTACAGACAGTTGATTTACGGTTTTCTTTCTAGTGTATAATATGTTACCGGCAAAGTGTTGAATATAGGCATTCTATAAATATCCAAGGCGTTCTATAGAATTTCTCGAACTATTTGGCAATGCATTAAATGTGAAAGTTTTTTTTATATTGTGGCTAGGCAATCTGTACATTTCCTATAGGATTTCTATAGAACGCCAATGTGATGTGTTAAGTAATGTAGTAAATCAAAATAATATATTTATTATCATTTATTGTTTATTATATTTATTGCAGCTAATGGTTGATGCGTGACATTTCGAAGTACATAATATATACGTATTAGTTTTTATATACACACAAACATTTTTCGGACTGACATTATGTCTTGCACGTACGTTTTATAAAACCTTGTCCATTTCCTGTAGATTGTTGAGTTTCAATTGTGCGTAAAGCAAATGTATTTTCTGTTGGAACTTCTTCAATCGTTATTAATTTTTTTTTTTTTTGACAAATTGTGAACTGAGACCTTGTATATAAAGATTTAAAAAGCCCTTACTTAGTTCCTAATCGATAGCAACAAGTTGTACACTAATTAGAAATACTTTACCGGCTTGAGGTTTTAGGTAATATACAGAATACCTATATAGTTATTGTATTATATTTTATGAAATTCCTGCTCATTTTCGGCATTCTAAAGAATACCTAGGATTTCTATATAACACCGGATTCAATACACTGCCGGTAACATATACAACGCGTTTTTTGGTATCCGGAGGGTTCAGGTTATATAATATAGACTGAAGTTTGTGTCTATCTCCGTGGCGCGTATAGACTGTAATACGGAAAGGCGTATACGTATAATATATTGGTACCACGCAGACCTAAACCAGTCCGGTGTTCGCCGAGAGTATAGTTTAGAAAACGATTGAACATATTTTGTAGTACGTACATTTTAATGTTTTACCATAACCTTTGTTTCCCATTTAAATTTTAAACGCCTTCCCGCCTGTATACGTAATCATGTTAAAATAATATTAAACTTGAGCGTACGATTCAATACTCAAAAATCAGGGTCCGTATTTTATAGCATTTACTAATTTTTATAGAATACAGATAAAAATAGCAGGATGGGCTATAAATTTGTTTTATACACCAGGAACTCTAAATATGAAATTTTATTTTGCTATTTTTTGCATATTTGATGCATTTTAGATTTTTAGTGCTATTTTTTAAGTGTTGGTACTATTTTTTTTTATACAATGCTTTATTTAGTAATTATCATAAATATCGTTTATATCGAGAAAAAATTATTATTCATTTATGTGAATTCATAAGAAAAATTACCAAATTTTGGTTTCGTAATTAATTTATAAATAATACTATAGTCAGGCGCGGATTCAGAGGGGGGTGCTAGGGTGCTATAGCACCCCCCTTGGTATATTGCTACCTGGTTAAAAACAAAAATTTTACGCTATTTGTACTTTTCAGTAGGTCGGGTTATACTAAATTGGTTACAAAAGAAAACTAATATTTGTTTTTATAAGTAATTTTCCCTCAACAATACTGAAACTGAATACTGATAAGTGAGAACCCGGAGTGACTGAAATAGAACGATAAATCACAAATTCACAACCCACAGGTATCACACATTAATATTGTGTTTTGTGTCACACTGTTTAAAGCATAGATATTTTCCACGATATTATATATAATATATTTCCATAATATTACCTAGTAGTTATCACTATAACTATAATTTTTTTTATAATGTTATCACTGAATACCGATTATATTATTTTAATTTAAATCCAGGATATTATTTGTATATCGTTTTGTTATCATACATTTGAAAATAAAATTTTGTTCATTTGTCGTGTTATACTAATTATTTATTACTAACATTTGTAAATAACAGTACCTATAGTTTATTATTCATATTATAAATTATAATACAAAATTAACAATGGCACAAAATAAAAGAAAAAATCTTATATATTCTTATTTCCAAAAAAAACAAAAGAATAATGATAGTGAACATTTACAAACTGAAGTAAGTTTGAAGTGAATTAATTTTTTAAATTGTTGTATACTTTAGTAAAATAAATTGCTTTGCATTTAACGCTTCTGAAAATTTTCAAGCTAGTAAATGTTGAACCATTAAAAAAAAATTCACCGCAGTTGCTTTAGGATCAGAACATTCAGAACATAAAAACATTCCTCCTTCGGTAATAATTTTAACTTATGTAGTATTTTAGTGGTATCATATTGATAAATTAATTCATTTTACATCAATATAATATATGCAATTATTAATTATTTTATAATTTAGTATTTGCATATTATGCTTGTTGCTTGGCTTTTAAAATATTAGGTATTAGTTTGTGAAAATAAAACTGTTTCTGTCAATATGAATGCAAGTGATATTGGTCTTGGATTTACTATGTCTGAAGTACGTCTTAATGGTTTGGCCATGTTAAATATTCATAAAGAGATAGATATAAACCAAGTAGTTGATACCTTCGCTCGGAAAAAAAAAAGGAGGATGGAATTAGAAGATTGGTCAAAATGACCTAAAAATTGTTATTAATTTTTTGTTAAATTATGCGATATAATTTGTTTAAATTGTTGTTTGTTTCATTTATTTTTTTTTTTACTACAGAGATTTCTGTTTAAAATAAAGGTATACGTTTTAAATGTATTTTTAAGTTGTCATTGATGTTTATTCATTTAAATATTAAGCATATTATTAGAACTAAAAAAGGTCATGCCATCAGGATGTAGTATACAGAATACATTTATACCTTAACCTAAGCACCCCCCATAAAAAAATCCTAGATCCGCCACTGACTATAGTTGTAGTTAAGGTAGGTATACAATATTAAACATGTAAGTCTATTTTTAAGAAGCTCGGAAATATATATATATATATATATATATCATTATTGTTTAGATTTTACAATTTTCTTTAAGTAATACTTATTAATTTAAAAGATAAAAATTTAAGCCACCAGTAGATGATGATAATTTTAAAAAATTTGTTTTTTTGTTGCTATTTTTGATGTTTTTAGGGCATATCATAGTGCATATTTTAAGAATTTTTTGGTCATATTATAGCGCATATTTTAGTACTTTTTGGTGCTATAAAATCCGAACCCTGCACATAATATTTATAAAGACAGACATTTTAAAAATGAAGACGTGCGTGCTTGTTGAAATCAGCTCTTATTATTATAATTTTATAACCATTGGCTACGCACAAGAGTATAAACTATATAGGTTAATAAACATCACACCTTGTTCCAGGTGTACACACACACACACACACACACACACACACACACGCACGCACGCACACACGCACGCACGCACGCGCGCGTGCGCACACACACACACACACACACACACACACACACACACACACACAAGCGCGCGCGCGTATAATAGTTACATTACAAGTTGCCTGCAATATACCTGCCGGCTAAATATGCGTGTTATACAAAAAAATCTGTCGTGTTTTGGTCGGTTTTAAAAGTATATAAAAAATAAAATATTATAGATACAAGAACTGTGATCCGTATAATTACGTGAATAATACTACAACGATGAAAGGAATAGGTGAAATTGTAGTCACTAAATGTAGTTGTAGTATATACATATAATTATATTATATACACGCATACACGTTGGAATAATAGTAATAATAACGAATATCCCGACCATTTTAAACGCACGCCTATGTTATATAGATACAAGCAATTTATATATTATGATTACATATTATATGATTGTATATTATTATGCGAGCGTGGAAATTATGCATTGATAGGAAAAAAGACGTGCAGCCTAAAAAACATAGGATTGGAATCGGGTACCTATAACTATAATTAAATTGTACCCAGGGTGGCAATTCATGGGTATAGGGTTACCATGTTTTATTTGGCGAAAACCGGGACAAACTTCTTTACGTTTTAGATTCTGAACGGAGTGAAGAATGTATTGATTTTACAATGATGTGTGTTTTTTTTTTTTTTTTTTTTTTTTTTTTTTTATTTATTTTTGTGTCTGTCGACACGATTTGGGGCAGTAAAAATGCTTCGATTGCCTTATATAGCAACTTTTCTGAAAGGAAAGTGAATCTAGTTGGTACTTTGGGGGGTCAAAAGTTAAAAATTTTCAATATTTTTTTAACGCGCCGGGAAAAACCCTTAAAAAATGAGGGAAAAACGGTATATTTTACGCAAAACCAGTTTTCGACAAAATCAAATTTTTTATTTTGCTATAACTCAAAAACTAATCGATGTAAATACTTGAAATTTTCACCGAATGTTTAGATTAGCGTTCTCTATACACCGTTAAATTTTCAAAGTATTTTGACTTTTATTGAGCTAATTATAGACAATTGAAATTTTCAATTTTTTTAAGTATTTTTTTTTAAAATAACGATAAAATTTTTTTTTTTTGCCAGAAAATCTTGAAAATTTAATACAAGGTTTCTTATAAGTTGTTCCATAACTGATAAAAAAAAATCCAAAATCGTAAGTCACAATTTTTTTTTATAAGTGCTCAAAGTTCCAATTTATACGAAATATGTAAAAATTGCGAAAATTTGAAGTTATTTTGCCGTTGAAAATTCATAAAATTTTAAGTTTTCAAAACTAAGAATTGTAAATTCGGTACAAAGTTTGACATACGTTTTCCTTCAATTATCTGTAAAAAAATTTGCACTGGAATAAAATCAAAAATTTTTATGAGTGTTTGAAATTACAATTTTTTCACATAATCGCGTAAAATAACAATTTAGGCATCATTGATTTTTGATATTTGTTCTTATTCAAAAAGTATAGGTCGTAGAAACTTAAAACTTTTACAAAATGTTTAAATAGGCATTTTCTTTACATAGTTGTATTTTCAAAATATTTCGTTTATTTTTTAGCTATTTATAGGCATTTGAATAATTCGATTTTTCTTAGATTTTTTTTTATAAAAGTCGATAACAATTTTTTGGCCCTACCAAATCGCTTGAAAATTTAATAGAAGGTTTTGAATAAGTTGATCTAAGAGTGATTCAAAAATTATTCAAATACGTAGGCACAATTTTTTTTTATAAGCAGTTGAAGTTCAAAAATCGACAAAATTTGTCAAAATCACGAATATTTGCAAATTATTTTGTAGTTGAAAATGTATAAAAATTGTTGTATTCAAAGATAAGAAATGAAAATATTATGTAATATCACAGCTGATAAAGATAATTAAATAGATTAAGTTTATTATAATATAATCAGTAGCTGACAGCTGTTCTATACAAAATATTGGTAGATTGTAAACACAAGGTGTATAACGTACCTTTACATGGTTGAATAGAACGTTACTAACTTCCAATTTCCAGTTATTTTAATGTGTGTATCAGTTCCATAAACATGCGGATTTTATATATTATTATTAATTATTAATATTTAAATAGACGTAGCCACGGAGCATTCAGCATATATGGACGGCGGGGTCGGGTGGTACCGTCACGATAGTGCATTTAGGCAAATAATATGGTATTTACCTACGCCCTATCTATGCACATCCTGGTTTGTCCAATGCTCACGAGCAGAAGTCACATGAATAGACAAATGTAAATTTAACCCAATCTAGGATATTAATATCCTAGATAATAGGATTAAAATAAAATATATATTACAATTTAAGGCTGACATCTTCATCTTCGTTCAGAATCGTTTTTTTTTTATAATATAAAATAATTCCAAAATCTATCCAATAATGCCTAATCTAGCAATGCATCTCGTGCATCCCACCCAACTACTGTATCCTGTACTTAACTTACAATGATTTATCATTGCATTCAAATGTAAAGTACCATACAACTAAACTATCGTAAACCAGGTGATCCCACGATAGAAAGTGCTGTACACTCCTCACCATTATCTTGTCCGAGGAGCGAAGCGACGAAGGACGAACTTCCACCACCATTATCTTATCGGCTTTTTTTTATTTTTATTTTTTTATTTTTTATTGATTTTCTGACTATACAATAGAATTTTCGACACACATTATATGGACAACGATTAATAATACTTGAAACTTTAAAAATCGAAGAATACTTACTATAGAATAAATAATAAAATATAAAAAAAATTTTAATCTGTGTTCGATGTGTTCTCCGTCGGCAGAAAAGTCTGAGTTGTTTGATACTCGGATGAACTGTGTACTTTTTCAAGCAATGTTTCGTCGGCAAGAATTGACTCATAAAATTGACCTCAAGGCGTGTTATCAAAACTCGTATTGATTATTGACGAAGCCTCGGCTGTACTTGTATCTGATTTATTTCGTGATTTTGTCCACGCGCTGTTCGTTAATGAAAACACACGTTCCACTGTTGCATTTGAGCCAGTCAATGAGAAAGAAAATTCAACACTTCATTAATAGACAACTATAACTCGTATATTTGTTCATAATTATCTCAGATCTCACTCGTTATCTTTTTCCATCAAATGTGGTCTAATAAAAAACATGCATAAATTATTCTCATTATAATGTCTCATTCCGGGACAATATGCCGTCCCGAAACACATTATCGGGACACAGCGAGACCCCATACTCCAAAAGTCCAGTGTTTATTTCAGATCAGGGGAGGGGGGTGTCATCAATATTTAAGGGAGTATGCTATATATAATATATATGCATATATATATATATATTAGGGTGCCCCTTATTTTTAAAGTCTCTAAATTCGAAGAGTGCCGCCCAGGAACTTTTTCCTATTTGTCTAAAAATAAGATCAACAAAATTTGAGCTTTATACAACATGATTAACAGGGCGCGCTCTAAGCTCAAAGTTTATAGAAAAAATGTAAAATTTTTTTAGTTTTTCAAATATTATCGCGCAAGTTTTGGTTTTTTCTAAAAAGTCATAATAAACTTTTTGTAGAATTTGTTATTTACTAAAAAAAAAGTGTTCTTATAAATTTTTCGTACACTCAATATTTTTTTGTAAAAACTAAAAAAATTTGATAAAAGTAACATTTTGTGAAAAATCCCCGTTTTTAGGTATTTTGCAATTATCTCTTTAAATATTAAAGACACAAAAAAATGTTATATCACTAAAATTCATCCAATTTACTTCAACTAAAATAAATGTAACTATACAATTCTATGTTGAGCTAACTCATTTTGTATATATATATATATTATATATATAATTAAGAGAAGTTAAAAATGTTTACTGAAAACATCGTTTTAATCTCAATTTATTGGTAATTAGTAATAATTACTTTGGTTAATTAATAAATGTATGAAAAACAAATATAACATATGTTTACAAAACATATACATTACTATATTATTATTAAAATGCTCCATTATGAGTTTAAGTCATATGTATTTATTATGTTTATTAATATTATTGTTACTGTTTATTTAATAAATTCACATTAAACGAATCCGGCGCTGCTTTTGACGAGTATAAATAAAACAGGAACAAATCGGATCGTATCGCATGAGAATAACACGTAGTTTACATACAACAATGTCGTGAATTTTTTCGGCGGGAGGGCATTACCCCCGAGTCACCCCCTGAAATAAACACTGCCGGTACTGTCCCGGCCAAACCGGGACGTATGACAACCCTAACTTAGTAGTCAGTGACCGTGTGCACTGGGATTACGCGTTTAGGGGGTGGTACGACGGAGCCGTTCCTCCGAAACGCTACAACCCTGACTATGCCGCGTGTGCCGACGGTGGCTGTTGTTCGGGACACGCCGAATTTCGATCAATAAACCCCTCCGGGAGTGCGGGGGAGCATGAACAACTACACTGATACACGCACGGCCGCGGGATACGTTGCAATCGCGCTGTCGAATGGACGCGCAAGCGCGCGGTGTTACTGTTGGCAACGGCGCGACTGCGAGCAGCCCACCACCCGCCAGTATTTACCGGCTGGGTTGGGCTTTATTCGAATGAAATTTTATCGAAATGATTGTTTAGAGAACATTTTATTCGAATAAATTATTATTTGAATGATTTTTTTACAGTTATTCGAATAAAAATTTATTTGAATAATTTTAAATTATGATTATTCGAATAAATTTTAATAATTGTAAAAATATCATCCGAATAGTTTTTTATTCGAATACATATTATACTCGAATACAGTTAAATTTATGGACATGGAAAGTCATGATATTGATGTGGCTCTAGCATGTGCCGAGTATATCACATTTTAAAAAAGGAAATTGAAAAAAAAGGAAATCTCCACGTTGGTGGGAGATATATATATAGTGGAACTGATTTGTTCAATGCTTTAAATAAAGTATATGGAAAAAATTTTAAAACTTTTTTAGAATAAATTCATTAATATCTATCAGCTTTTTCGAATGATTGTACGTTGTATTGAAAAACAATATACTAATTACAGAAAAACTGTACCACCAAATGTACGTTTAGAAATAACGCTTCGTTACTTAAAGCTACTGGGTGGACTCATTTATAAGTTTGGCATACACATGTTTATGTATATTGACTATGCAGTATATGTAAGTTACACAGACTTAAAGTAGAATAGAATAATTTAAATATAATATTTATTTTAAAATTGTATGTAATAAAATGAATTGATTAATATTTTAAATATCAACACGCATTTACTTGGTTATACACACATCAAACCGCACATACTGAAAAATATAAGCGCACGGTGACATGTTCGGCCCCAGCCTAAATATAATTTCCTTTGATGTACCGCCTCTGGAACGAAAAGGTCCGTATACATACGAACCTAACGCATACCTGTCCGCATCCGGAACTCACGCAGATGTATTGTAAAGGGCGTCCCTGCCCCTATTTTCAGGGAGGGGTGACTTTTAGACTTATTATGTTGAGGAATAAAAAATAAACAAAAATAATTTAACTATAATATATAGGATTAAAAATAAATAAAAATTATTTTAAATGAAGCACAAACTAATTAAAATTATTATTCTATAAAACAAATTCTTTGAATCGTTTGTGTTCTGCAAATCTACCTATTATTTTGCACGTGCATCTAGTGTACTACGTGAACTGTGAATGCGTATTCGTGTACTATAATAATATCATTACTATTTCGTGTTTACCAAAAAAAAAATTATCGAACGTTCAGTATCAGATAACGTGTATCTAAAAGTATCTATCGTTATAAAATCGATACGATACGAGCTGGGTAAATTCCGAGCGCTTCTATCAATATATTACACACCTATATCATAATCTATGACTTTAAATCATAACGTAATTTTTTTCTAATGATTATTATAATATAATACAGATAATGTAAAAAAAAGTAAAAAAAAAAAAAAAATGAAAAGGCCCAGGGGGGCGAAATAATTTGAAAAGAAATTAATTAAACGATTCTGAGTTTATTATAACGCGTAGAGGTACCTGGTAACAATACCGGACGTATCTTGACAGTATCCATTTTCCTTTTTTTAAAAGATCCATATTTCAGAGGATTTGATATACGAGTACACCTAATACATCAAGCCGAGTATAATATTTAAGAAACGGTCAGAGAACTTTGGAATTTCAGTCGAACACGTGACTGACCGGCATTTACATTTTTTGCTTAAAACATGGTATTCCGATTTTAATTTCAATTGCGAATTTGAACAATTTTACTGTCAACGGTATATAACCAAATCTAGGAAAAAAAGCCCCGGAAAAAAGCCCTGGAAAAGAAAATCGAAAAAAAAGCCTCGACTGTAGGAAAAAAAGCCCTGTATCAACTAAATACATAATTATTCTTTTTTATTCAATTTTTAAACAATATTCTTATATTTAAA
The DNA here is from genome assembly GCA_027580255.1 of Therioaphis trifolii. Taxonomy (NCBI): domain Eukaryota; kingdom Metazoa; phylum Arthropoda; class Insecta; order Hemiptera; family Aphididae; genus Therioaphis; species Therioaphis trifolii. The sequence continues at coordinate 12,010,338 of CM050405.1, read as the reverse complement.
TAATTATTCACGTAATTATCATAAAAATATTTATAAAATTATACAATTGAACTTAATTTAGTTTAATCTTAAACATATCTAAAATATTACTTATTATAAAATATAATTTTCATAGGTTAGGTTATTGCACATAATTTTTTAAATGTGAACAAATTAACAATAATTTAATAGCATTGCTTACTAATGTTGTGGCTAACTACCGTTAACAAATCTAATATACTTATTTCATTATTTTTAATCTGTACACACAAATTATTTAAGCAATTTTCAAGCAGTTTTTACTGCCCAAGTTTTGTACCTGCATATTCTCCTACACCAGTTAACACTAATTTAGATTCGTCCGCAGCTACGACTGCACGACTTCCATTTTCATTTTTTTTATTAAATTCCAAATGGTTGGATGCTTATGAGCACCGCGTTTTGAAAAACGGTTATTCCAACCCTCCGTGTTATTGTTGGTGTGATGTCCACCTTTCAATGTAATTTCGTGGACATTCCACGTAGAAGTGGAAATCTAGGAGGTATTTTTCGCAAACGCAAGGACGAAGTAGTTCCTACTCGCCTATATGTTCCATTAATACAATAAAAATCAAAATAAAACAAAATTTCTTCTGCATGAGGTGGTATATTTTATAAAATAACGTTTTATTAGGTAAAACGTTAATACTATAATATATATACTTATATCTCTTATACATTTCAACTGTATATACCTGTAGATCAAAATATTATTATTTACATAGTTACTCTAATACAAATTAAACTATTTTTTTTTTTCGGTGCTTTTTTCCTAAAGCTGGGGCTTTTTTTCCGTTTTTTTTTCTGGGACTTTTTCCGAATACCATATAACTACGGTATACGCCTATGTTTCGTAATTTATTTTGTGTGTTTATATCCATACATTCGATTCAATTATATTCGTAATATATAAAGCGTATACACCGACAAGAATATTTGAAAATGTATATTATTTTCTGCACTGTAGAGCAAATGTAAATACTATTAAATAATTACCTTCGCTACGCTGAGGACTAGTTTATGTACCTAATTCATTATGAATTGATAACGCGTGTGCACAGAACATATTGTGGGCAAATATAATCAGTTCAAACGAAACACGTATAATACATAATGCAAACGTATACACGTCATGCACGTATATAACTGACGACTGAAAATATACGTTTATTTTTATTTATGTACTCGTATATTTATAAAACAAAATGATATAGCACACTCGTGCGTTCGTAATAATACATTTATTCGCGAGTCAAATAAATAATTAAGTTCAGAATAACTTATTTACAGCGAGGTATGCATTTTGCCCCTTTTGACAGCGATAACGTATATTATATTTGACGTGGACAGAAATCGATACGTATTGGTTTCAGTGACAATACAATAAGTGCTCGAGTGTAAGTACGAATGCTGCACACACCATATACCCGATGAATAATTGAAAATTATTTGATGCCCGTGAAAAAAAATCGCAGTGGTGCGAAATAAAATTAAGAATAAAAGAATATTCAGCAGGTGTTAGATCTTACTAGCTTGAATATATTTAAATACGACATAAATATGATCGACAAAGTATCTTTTTTATTTCGTGAAACTGTATTCAGTATCGTTGTAATAACTATTATTTCCACGATAATTGATTTATTATTAAGCTCTGTTGTCGAAACGTAGAAATATTCTGCAGTTAAGCGTTTGATCTATTACAAATTAAAATAATGAAATATTATAGCGTTGTTGAATTATTTTCTCGTTACAGTACCTATTCTTAATCAACAGAGTATTCCAATTAATATACGTAATCAGCATTTTACCTATAGACATTGATACGTTATAATGTATAGAGTACTCTAATTTATTCATAATCATGTAGGTATAGTAAACATATTAATGCTGGCTTTCACGTGTTGTTCACGAGGTACACGAAAAAGATTTTTTTAATATTATTACGTGGACGTTACATCAACGGGTTTTTAAGGGGTTCAGTGTAGGCAATTTTAACGAATCAAGTAACACTTAATGATAATATTACGTTTCGTCACATTTTCGAATGCATTTGATCGATACAAGGTCGGTACATAATCGTAATATTATTACTCGTTACTTAATTCGGACAAACACGGGTTCATCAGGTGAGTTTGATAAAATCATAATTTTATTTAAAATATCCGTGTACAAACGATGTACCTACGTAGTCGTATTGGACGCGAGTAGGTTTTACACCATAAAATATTTGTAATACATCACCTAAATTTTTTTTAAACATTTTGTGATACGTCAATAATATATGGTGAAAAATTCAAGTTTCGAGCGACATTGTTTTTGGAGTAATGACGAAATCACTAAAGCCGATTTAATGAGAGTGCTCTTCACGTCGAATTTTGCCGTTTACGGTCCATTTTAGGCTGTTTTCCGCTCACCTGGAAAGACTATTGAGACAAGAGATTAATAAAACCCTCGAAGTACCATCAAAATTTCGATCTATATAGTTGCTGGATGAAACTTTTGGACAAAGTAAAGTTGAGCAAAAAGTGTCACAAGAAAAAAAAATATAAACATCATTGTAAAACCATGTGATCTTTCACTTCACTCAGAATCTTAAATATATTTAAATCATCGACAATACGAAAAATAGCATACACAATGTGTCGTTTACATATCTTTGAAACAAGGTCACACTTGGGTATTGATCTGTTGTCAAACTCAATTAGTTAGTGACACATTTAGTTAGTGGTGTACCTCAAATTTTGTTACACCAAAATTGTTAAATAAATAAAACCAATGGTAGTAAAAAAATAAAAGTGGTTTCCTCTAAAAAAGTCTTAAAAATGTAGTTTGCATCCTAAATTTTCATTGCTTTTATCAAATGAGTATTTTTACACTTTAATTTACACGATAATATTGATTTTAATTGCGTCTACACAATTTTTTTTTTTTATCAACCGTATGAAACGCATGCATATTTCAAAATGAATAAAAAGCGAAATAAATACATATATCAGCTTATAGAATACTTAACTAGGTATTATTATGTTATCTTATTTTTCACATAATTCTCTAGAGGTGTGGTGGTTTTCCGTTTTATCTCTCGGAATATTGTTTTATTTACGTTTCGTTTCTGATAATTGTTTTTTTAATAATAAAAAAATGGTGTACGGATTCGAATATAGACTACAGCTATACATTAATTATCCATATGCTCGATGAGTTGTATAAAATGATAATATGTCTTTGTTTTTTTATCCAACTCAATTTGTGTTCTTCGCATTAGACGCACGAAACGTACGCAATTTTACTTTATGACGGCCTATACTATAAAAAATTTGTAATACATCACCTAAATTTTTTTAAACATTGAGTGATACGTCAATATTATATGGTGAAAAATTCAAGTTTCTAGCGACGTTCTTTTTGGAGTAATGACGAAATTACTAAAGCCGATTTAACGAGAGTGTCCTTTACGTCGAATTTTTCCGTTTTCGGTCCATTTTAGGCTGTTGGAAAAACTAAAGAGACAAGACATTAATAAACCCTCGGAGAACAATCTACATCAAACATTCGATCTAAAAAGTTCCTTAGATAAAACTTTTGGACAAAGTATAGATTAGCAAAAAGTGTCCCAAGAAAAATAACTAAAAACATCATACACAATATACCGTTTATAAATTATTGAAACAAGGGCACACTTTGGTATTGATCTATTGTCAAACTCAATTAGTTAATAACCCATTGAGTTAGTGGTGTACCTCAAATTGTGTTCCGCCAAAATTGATAAATAAATAAAATCAATGGTGGTAAAAAAATAAGTGGTTTTCTCTGAAAATTCTTAAAAATGTAGTTGGCATTCTCAATTTTCATTACTTTTCACAAATGAGCATTTGTACACAGATCATACTATATTTTATACATTACAAAACTAAAAACATGAATATATTCACTAAGTAAGACCGAAGAAGAAAAGGATAAATGAACCAATATTTTTAAATAGCTGTTATGAAATTTTCAGTTAATAATTTTAAGTCTATAAAAATTAATAATAAAAAAAACAAAAAAAATACTCATGAGAGAGTGTCATTGATGGATAGCTAACTATAAAATAATATTCAAACATTCTAAAGTTCTTACCACCTGAACCTGATATTATTAAATTCTACAAATATGACATTGAAACTGGTTATTTAACTTCCAAAACATTGTTTGCTTGGCAAGTTTAATGATTGCAACATTTTTATCACTTGGGGTTTGAAATGATGAAAAAATGAAAAAACATAAAAATATAATATGAAAAAAATTAAAAAATAAATATACGTAAAATTGCTATTTAGCCGGAGATACATTACGTTAAGGCCCGCTATTCGAAACGCTTATCATACAAATTTAACGTTTGATAATAAACATTTTAAATTTGGCACCAAATTTGAATGCGTTGTTTTAAAATCTAATTCTCACAACACATCATGTGCACTAGTCCATTTCATTTTTATTCATTGTTTTATTTTAAAGTAATAATTCCTTATTATTATTAAATTTTGAACGTATGTATTTTTTAAATCTTGAAAATTCTGCAGCTAAATTGTAGGTGGGGTATAATAACAATCACCAAGTTTTGGAAATTATTTAGAAACACTTAAGAAGGGGTTTAATTTTTGTTTTTTTTTTACTATCATATTACTAATTTAATTCTTCTTGTACAAGTGTGTCACAAACCTAAGCCAACAATAAAATATCATTTTGTTAATACGATTATAATACTTGAACACACTGTCTTCTAAGAGAAAAAAAGACATAAGAAAACCTACAACCACTAGCATGTCATCTGGCAAATCTAACCAGTTTGTTATGTTTTTGTACCCAGTTCACTTCATTCTGTATAAATTGAGTAGCTACTATCTACATTTAGTAGTTAAATAATAAATAATAAGCAAAAGCTATCATCACATAACGATAAAAACGGTTTTCTCTACAAATTCTTAAAAACACAGTTGGCAATCTAAATTATTATTATTTTTATCAAATCAGTGTTTGTACAAATACTTTATTATATTTTAAATATTACAAAACTAGTAAATGCATATAAACATTCACAAAGTTGATGTTAGACTGAGAATGATAAGGATAAACTTAAATAAATTTTTATTTTGCCAAAATCAATTTTAAAGTTTACAATTTTAATAGTCTATATACAGTTTTCATAAACTCAATTAACAAAAAAATTGTATACATAATAACAAGACACATACATTATAAAAATAATTTGTATACTTCATTCACTTCCATGCATACACAGTAGGTACACATGTAGACATTCAGTTCAATGAAGGAAGTAGTTAGATATATTAATTGTAATGAAAGAAATGTGTTATTATACAAAACCGCTATCCTATGAATTATTTGTGAATACAATACACACTTATGGTGAAAAAATTTCTCTTTACTAGTTTAACAAAAGGTGCTGCTCTCTTATGCCGACTACCAATATGTTTCTACACATGTATGCAGTCTAACTACAATGGAGTGCATTGCATAGTACCGGTGTTATAATATGCCATGTTTATGAATATAATATATGTTTATTACCTCCAATTTGAAAGATATAATGATATGTTACAATAATAATAATAAAAATATGTATACATGAAAAAATGAAAAAACCTTTATCAAAAATAAAAAATTAGTTTCAGTATTATCTTAAAAAAAAATTACACACATTACTTGAATAACTAACTTATACAGCAAGCAACCATTCAGATCAAGTTGTACTTTCTAAAAAATTGTTACATTAATTTGCATAACAAAGTAAGGAAAAAGAACGTTACAGAATGAATTCAGGTCAAAGTTATTGCTGCATATCATTTAGTAGCATTGCACACTGCTAGTGTGTTGTATTAGTTTTTTAAAACACTGTGTCATATTGGGAGGCTGAAAGTCTATATGAAGTCTTCGTTTTGAACAAACTGTAGAGCTTTTGATATTGTTGCAGGTCCACATACTACATTGCATTCTGGATTTTAACCCTGTAACTGAAATAATTAAAATATAGAAAACTTTATCGCAGTATATTTTAGGAAAAACTTACATTTGGAACTGCAAAAACAGCAACTGAGAATTTTTTTCTTTTTCCTGGAATTCCTGCAAACAATAAATAGGAAAAGTGTTAAACAATTATCATAGTATTAACAACTCACAATTTTAATGATTGGCTTTATATATATGGTTCTAATACAATATGTTTATCAGCTCAAATTCGGAAGGTATGATAAAATAGAAATCAAAATTACAAATTAAGAAATTGTATTTGTCTGAAACTAAATTATTCAAAAGTTTTTTTTATAAATTAATTGGATTTGATAAAAATAGTAAAATGTAAAATATTTCTATTGAATGACATACATGGTGATTTGTTTTTTTTTATTTTAATATATTTACTAAACGGCTTAAGGCACTATGAATAGTTTCAGGTAAAAGTTGTTTAAAAAGTAATTGTTTGAAAATAAGTTAAAACTGAAAAAGCATTAAATCAATTGTGTCATTGACATATTGAATTAAATGTTGCATAATTATTAATAATTAACATAATAAACAAATCAACATATTTGTAAATTGTATTATATAATATTTATTATGATTTTGACTTGTTCTAAAGTATTTTCTCAAAATGGTTGAGTTTTCTCATCACTTTGAGGGCATTTCTTCCGATAATCTCGAACGGTCCACAAATTAAGCTTTAAGTAACATTTTATTATTATAAAACAACAAATTTATTTTACTGTATTTACTTCTTTATTACTAAATTTAAATTGATGTTTAAATATGAAGAATTTTCAGTTATTTATTTATTTTATGTTTTTTTGTTTTGCTATGTATTAGGTGAACACATAAAAATTCTGTAAAATAATCACGAATGTCTTTTAAAAGAAATGTTTTGCATTTCACTATTTTTATCAAAACCTAATTAATTAAAAAAAAAATGTATAACAACTTGTGTTTTAGACAATAACAATATCTACAATTTAGTTTCTACACATTTTTATACTTAAATCAATGGTTTTCGAATAAAATTTGAAAAATATTGAAACTACCTTAGAAGGGTTTGAGTGATACATTCCAAATTTGACCCAAATTACTTTCCTATATGAGTTAACAAATCTAGGGGGTGCTCTGTATAAAATATTTAAAAAAAATATCTCACCTATATCAATTAGGACCACCCAATTGTACATACTATAAATGTGGATGCATCATTAACAGCAAGTATTGACCATTCGAGCTAATGGTTATTGAAGACAGGAATATTTTCACAAATGATGGCTTCATCAATTAAACAACTATAATGGCAATTCTTTTTGTAAACTTAGATCCAAATTCACAGCAAAGCATCCTGAACGATCGCAAAAGTTCTTGATTTTCTATTGAAACAAGAAACAATGATTCAATTAAACTGAGCGATTTACGTTAAACAAATCATTTAAGTTTACACTACACGGAAATTACCGAGTTAAAAAGTTAACTTTATAATTGATAATAATATTACAATTTTTAATGTTATTGAACACGAACAATGAAGTATTTCTATAAGAATACTATAATATCATACTTCAGTTTAAAACTGAGCTTGTAAAGGACTAAATATAAATTATGAATAAGCATCTGAAAAACTGTCTTTATAGTTATATACTAACAAAATATAATCGAGGCAAATTATTTATCAAAAAGAATCATCGGTTTAAATTGAACAGAACAAAAAACAAGGAGACAAATGTTTAAATAAATTTGGTGAAATAAAGTTTACGATATTATGGTTTGTTCAAATAGAGAATGACGTGTGAGCATAAATTAATGGTCTTAGGGGGAATATGGGATGCTCTTTGATGGTTTTGAAAACTGACAATGAAATATGTCTAGCTGAATCGATGTACCCTTCACATTCCAGGAGATATAAACTGAATGGGCTGTATGAACTTATAATATAACAGTGGTATATTAATACATTTTACAGTCGGTAAAATTGGCTTTAATAAATGTGTTTATCAGGAGTAATGTTATGTTCCCTTAGAGCTTCTTCAATCGTGCAAGTGTGGTTTAAGATGGACCTAAACTTAGAAGAATGTTAATATTATAGAACAATAGGCTTAATGTTGATGTCTCGAGTTGCTTACGTGTATTTTCTTGTATGCTGTCACAGTTATGACATTAGGTTTTTACCATTTGTATAATGAAAGATCTTAATAATCAATCGTTTAATTGAATTTTTACAATATTTCAGTGAAATACTATAAAATAATATTCTAAAATTCTAATGTTCTTACCGGCTGATGTTATTGAATTCTACAAATATGTCATTGAAACTGGTCATTTATCTTCCAAAACATTGTTTGCTTGGCAAGTTTAATGATTGAAATATTTTTATCGCTTGGGGTTTGAAATTATGAAAAAATGAAAAAACATAAAAAATATAATGTAAAAAAAAAATAAAAAAATAAATATACGTAAAATTGATAACTAGCCGGAGATAACCTAACCGCTATTCGAACGAGGCAATCGCGGCAGCTCGGAGGATTATCAATGATTATCGTGTTATCAATAATCAGTTTATCACTATCATAATATAGATATGTATATTATGTATAATACAATAAATAAATAATAATAAATCTGAATTTAATGAATTTAGAATACTATTCTATCTGTTTCATTTATTTACAACCATCCATACAAACTAATTACTTCTACTTGTAACTATTATAATTAAAAATTAAAAAAAAAAACATTTTACCATTTTACTATTGGCAGTGGCTGGAGAATATTAGGTATGCACTTTTAACACACTGTAGATAGGTGCCTAACTATAACTAAGAAACTAATAACTATGGTCAAATTGTTTATGTACATTTTGAACAGCTGCAAGAGGATTGCTCAGATATTGCTTTATGTTAGTGTTCTCTGAATATGTTGGTTTCACTAAGCCACTGGTCTGAAAAAGTAAAGTGCATAATATTCTTTAGCTAGATACCTGCTCCAAATTAAAATTTGTCATACAGACAAGTTTTTAAGTTGTTTCATAATGTATGTTATAAATACAATTTCAACATAAACAATTTTTACAAATTTTAAATGTTTGCCAATAGTAGAATGGTAACCCATATTTATTTTTTAATTGAAAACAGTTACAAGTATGAAATAATAGTAATAGTAAAATAGTTTTTATGAATGGTTGTAAGAAGGTATTCTAAATTCAATAAATTCAGATTTATTGTCAAATATCTTTAAAATATATTAAGATTTAGTTAAATATAGCCTATACTATATATATTAATACATTTCAATTATATATATCCTATAGGATAAATATAATTGAAATGTATTAATCATTATTATTTATTCATTTATTAACTTTGTATGTTGTTAATGCGTATATTATTGTATTATACATTTATACACCTATATATTATATTATAGTAGTGATAATATGATTATTGATAACACGATCCTCCGAGCTGCCGCGATTGCCTCGTCTATTCGAAACGCTTATCATACAAATTTAACGTTTGATAATAAACATTTTAAATTTGGCGCCAAATTTGAATGCGTTGTTTTAAAATCTAATTCTCACAACACATCATGTGCACTAGTCCATTTCATTTTTACTCATTGTTTTATTTTAAAGTAATAATTCCTTATAAGTTATATAGTAGTAGGTGCTAGGTAGTTAGGGTTATTAAAGTTAAATTGTTGAAACTTGAAAGTGTTTAATTTCAAAAACTGATTAATAAATACGTATCAATTAAATAAATAATACAAATTAAATAATAACTGCTTGTATATTTTATTCATCTGCACTATTATATAAGAAATAGTAATTTAGCTGAAATATTTAAACAATACTTCCGGTTCCCAATGTATATTTTCGTCATTAAAGTAAACACGACATTTCAATGTTTGTCTGTTATAATAACATATATTTGAACCATTTAGTATACTGTATACACTGTTATTGTCAATCCTTGTCAAAATGGTGGCACGGTGAGGCAGTATGATTTTTCCATTTTGGGCAGATATAGAAAAACGTATACATATAGAAGAATATATATATATATATATATATATATATATAGATGGGGCGGGGGTGGTGACGGAGAAACAAAGAAAAATTTGATGACCATTTTTTTTAAGTTGTGAAAGGGAATTGTTAGGTGTATGGGTGGGGTAGGTATTAATTTTTGTACTTTGCCCCACCTATAAAAATTGAGTTCGGCGCCACTGTTGACAACCGTAACATATTTCCCAGTGATAAAACAGTAGGCGCAAACCGTAGGGGTGCTAAAAGTGCTTATTATACAGTTTTCCCTCGTCCTTGGAAAAACTGAAAATGAGATAGCTGCTCCGAATAATTAACGAGATGAAATACATGCCATTTAAAATTACCGCTTTTGGACCACTATTAATAACATTTAAACAACTAAAACTATAACAAATTATATCAGTATTTGAGTGTTAAAGGAAAAAAAAACTCTCATTTTAAATGCTGTGGCCTCATAATATTTATAGATACTACTAATGTTTATCAATATATGTCTATTGAGTTGAAACTATTTTATACAAATATTTGATATTTTTATTTTCTGGTAGTCACCGAACATATTATCATTACTACTTTAGTGACCTACGTTTACATGGAAACGTCTAGTCCCTATTGAATGTATTTGTTAATTTGATCTTAATGAGCAATCACACTTAGTGCGTTATAGGTACGTCGAAATTGATTGTTATCGATGGCAATGTTAGAAACGCTGGAGGAAGATTCAACTTTAAAGATACAAGATGAATTGGAAGCAACATTGAAACGCATAACAAGTCTCCGTGGAGTCGTTGGAACTCTTGTGGTAGGCGATGACGGTTTGTATTTTCCAACGGTCATTAATAATTGAAAACTCGATAAAAATATGCATTGGATGATGGACAGTGGAAAAACTCCGCAGGTCATTTAATCGAGTGCACGATGGATAAGACTTCCGCGAAGCATTACGCTAAGTTGACAAAAGATTTGGCGGAAAACGCAAAGCGGTGCGTCAGGGATATAGATCCGACAGACGAGTTAGTAATGTTCCGAGTGGAAACTAAGAAAAACGAAATGTTCATAGCGCCAGGACCAGGTGAATCCAATCATATAATAATATATCTCGGTGATACGTGTCGTAGTTCATGTAGGTTTCGGTTTCTGGTTTAATGAAACAACTACCATAGTCGAGTCTCGATGGCTCGAATCATAAACAGTATGCAATTTAATTCGCCGGAGGTATTTCCAGAGTTTTATTACTCAATTTTTTTTTTTTTTAAGTGTGAAGAAATTATTTATTCATTAACTAAGATTTGATTAAAATATGAAATTTATAAACGCTAATGCTGTACACAACGTATAGCCTATAGAATAAAGATGCGCGGCAACTGTTAAATTATTTTACAGAACAATATACATTTCATACGTACACATTTGTATGATTGTAAAACACTCCTATAATGATAATATTAATATCTAATGATGTACGAATGTCGTTACTGACTTTGAGTGGTCTATGGTAAAATATCTTTACCTCCGACTCAGTAGCGCTGATAGATATTGCGTCGGGAGTTCAGAAATTTCTAAGAGGCAAGAAAAATATTCGCGTAGTTGAGGTTTGAGTGTAATGTATTTGTGCGTCATTAATAATTAATAACATTCACCTCGTACGAATTAGATTTATGCCGACAATCAAAATTACACTTTTTCTTCATTAGACGTAAATATAATATTAATAGAAATATAATAACTTACGGTAATATTACATTTGGAGTTACAGCAAAATTTATATTTTAATCATTATTATTAATTATCAAAATCAGAAAAATAAATTTTATAAACAGTGTGCAGGAAGAATGAGTTTTACAAAAAAATTAATAAATATTAAATTGTGGAGCTGTGACAATTAAATTAAATATGATTAAAAACCTTTAAATTACAAAAACGTCTGCTTGATACTAGAATGTTTTTTTTTTTTTTTTTGACAAGATTAAAGCATTTTAAATTTTAAATTATTTATAAATGATATTTTATTGCATAATACTGAAAACATAAAATATAAGTGAGATAAAAATAAGTATCTTCATAATATAAAATAATAACATATAACTGTTGAATTAAATCGCTTGAAATTAATTATTTTTACAGATTTTAAAATGATAACCATTCAAAATACGGTATCAAAACGAAAATGATGAATACCGAAATAAACCAGTCATGCGCTCAAAAAAACTATTTTTAATATTAAATACTTAAGTTAAAGGAATTTGAAGCGGTAATTTTGTGTTTCTCTCTATATCATTCTCACACAACATAGAAGTATTTTCATTCCAACATACCGATCGAACTTGTTATGCGATAATGGTCCTGAAAACAGATTCGACTTTGTCGTGAAGTTTGCTTTTTGTGGACTTATCACTTTTTAATTTAGCCTCCTTAAATGTCATTAAGAAAAATTAAACTCTTGAAAATAAACAAAAGTTAATTTTTGGAAATCTTAATTTAAAAAAATACACACTACGCCCCGCGTGTATTCATCGCTCTTCGGACAAGTTAATGTTGGTGTGGGTGTATAGAATTTCAATGAAATGATAGGTCATTTCTTTAGTTAAACGGTTCTGAGCAAAGCTTCAGAATTAAAATATACCGTTTGGATTGTCAAATTTCTTCAAATAAATTATTTAAGTTGAAAATTGACGTAAAACCCGTTTTTTACCTAATAATCGTATAATAATTAACATAAACGCTTATAAAAAAAAAAAAAAAACACTTCATCATGATTTTTGAAATTTTTTCTGTATCACTAGTGAAGTATATGAGTAAGGTCATATAAAATTTTAAAAGATTTCATCAGATATTCAAAATATACCATTCATATTATACTTCATCAATTTTCGGAATTTTATTTTTCAAATTGTCTAAAAATGTTTTATTTGATAAAAACACTTTTTTTTTTACATACAGAAAATTCAAAACGCTTTGTTCTATCTGTATTCAAAGTTTCGTTATGTTTGGATTGAACGATTTCTTCAAACAAATTTTCAAAATGGAAATTTGACGTAAAAACAGTTTTGAGTTTATTACGTAAAAATCGTATGATAATTTACTTAAAATGATAACCTTTATTACCAACATGACAAATTGCGGTGTAAAGTAACAAATATATAATTGGCAAATATTTATAGTAGAACTCCGATTATCCGGACAGATTTATGTCAAAGGTGGTCCAGATAAGCAAATATCCAGATGATTGACGTATAATATATCAAAAGTTATATAATTGTATGAATATATTGTATGTACCTGTATGTATTTATTATTAATATGTACGTAATATAATTTAAAATTTGTAACCATAAACAAATGATTTTATTATATATTTAACTGAAACGAAATAAGCCTTAATAATAATATGTGACATATTTTAAAACCAAAAAAAAAGCTGACTTGGTACATTATTCATTTTGTCCTGAAAAATGATATTTTAGTTCGCTTCATAGTAGACTTTCTCTTTAGAGCAGCTTTATATCTCAATTTTTTCTCGTTCGGTTAATTGGGCGTCCGGATGATTGGCGTTCGGATAATCGAAGTTCTACTGTAATTGAAAATCAGAATTATATTTTTAAATTATATAAAATAGAAATGTAGAATTTAAAAAAAATTAATGATGTCAGGGGAGTGTGGTTAAAGAAACCTCTCCTGAGTCTGTATAAAAAAAATGTGTACTTGGAACGCAGTTTTTTAATCATTGGATTGAGCTACAGAACTTAATTTTTCTCGTTATAGCGAGCTATCAAGAAAAATATAATATTCATAACTCTACGAATCGATACCTAATATGCATTCATTTTAGTTTATTAATATAATGATGTAATGTAAAGACATTTTATTATGAAAAATCGTAATTTACTACTAACCTCATATAAATTCATCATAAATTTCCCTTTAAATTATAAAATTTCAATAAAAAATTAAAAAATTTCCCATTTTTCATCTAATTATCAGTAGGATTTATTTTTTTAAAACTTTTTCTTAAGTATGTAGTGATACGTTTCTTGCATCATTCTTTGTAGGGTAATGTTGAAATTACTAAAATCGATTTAATGAAAGGATCGTTTACGACGAATTCAGCCACTGTCTTCTAAGAGAAAAAAAACAAAAGAAAACCTACAATCACCAGCATTTTATGTGGCTAATCTAACCAGTTTGTTACATTCTTGTACCCAGCTCACTTTATTCTGTATAAAATATAAATTGAGTAGCTACCATCTGCATTTGGTATCTAAATAATTAATAATAAGCAAAACCAATGACCACATAACAATAAAAACGGTTTTCTCTAAAAATTTTTAAAAACACAGTTGGCAATCTAAATTGTTTTTTTCTCACATCAGTGTTTGTACACATATTTTATTATATTTTAAATATTACGAAACTAGTACAGGCAAATATACATTCACAAAGTTGACGTTAGACCGAGAATGATAAGGATAAACTGAAATAAATTGTTATTTTGCCCTTATGAATTTTTAAGATTATAATTTTTATATTCAATATACAATTTTCATAAACGAATCAAGCAAAAAAATTGAATTCATAATAATAGTAGGTACACTTATGTTGTTATAATAATTTGTACACTTCATTCATTTTTATGCATAGCAGTATATACACATCTAGACATTCAGATCAACGAAGGAAGTAGTTAGATGTATTAATTGTAATGAAAAAATGTGTTTTTTATATAAAACCACTTTCATATGAATTATTTGTAAATATAATTAACACTTTTGATAAAAAATTTCTCTTTACTAGTTTAACGAAAGATCCTGCTTTCTCATGCCGACTACCGATTTCTGCTCATGAATGCAGTCTACCTAGTATGAAATGTATTGCATAGTAGGTACCTGTATTAAAATATGCCATGTTTATGATTACAATAAAAAATGTTTATTAGCTCAAATTTGGAAGATACAATGATATGATAATAATAATATTATGTAGGTACATATAAAAAAATAAAAACCCTCACTAAAAATAACATTAATTGCGGTGCTATTGGTTATAAAGGTGGGTCTCCATAGAAAAAATATTTTCCTACGTATGAAGGGACGTACGTTCGCCATTTGGTTTCGTACATACGATGGCGACAACGAACGTCAACACGAACCGACAAAATATATTTGTATGGGTCTCCGGTTCGCTCATTTTTGACAATATGTATCGCTGTGCAATGATTGTGATGAGCGATGACAGTATGACACTTGGTACCGCACAACGTTTTTTTTGAACTTGTGTAAGTCAAATTAATGGACATGGAATATGGAAAGTCACGATATCGATGTGGCTCTAGCATGTGCCGTATATATTGTCATCCATCACATTTAAAAAAAGCAAATTGAAAAAAAAATAAAATCTCCACGTTGGTGGATGGCTTCTGCTTTAAAGTCTAGATATGTATGTATTATAAATATAGCAGAACTGATTTGTTAAATGCTTTAAATAACGAAGATGGCGCAAATTTGTATAACTTTTCTAGAATTAATTCATCAACGTTTAATCAGCTTTTTCGAATGATTGTACCCAGTTATTGAAAAACAAGATACTAATTACAGAAAAACTGTACCACCAAATGACCGTTTAGCAATAACACTTCGTTACTTAAAGCTACTGGGTGGACTCCAATATAAGTTTGGCATACACATGTTTATATATATTGGCTATGCAGTATATTTAAGTTACACAGACTTAAAGTTGAATAGAATACTTTAAATATAATTTAAAATTAATATTTATTTAAAAATTGTATGTAATAAAATTAATTGATTATTATTTTCAAATAGCAACACAAATTGACTTGGTTCACATCAAACCGCATAATATACGAACAATTAAACGCATGGTGACATATCCCGTCCCAACCTAAATATAATTATTTTTGCTGTACCGCCTCTGGAACGAAAAGGTCCGCTTAGATACGAACATAACGCATACGATCGCGTGTATCGACCAACCCACACACCACCCTGCATGTGGCTTCGAACGTTATTCCTTTGTGTGCGTCCTTTGGTGGAGACGTACCTCTACAGGTACCTTTCCGTGTCCGGAACACACGCAGATGTATTGTAAAGGCACGTACAGTTATTGTCATAATAGATCCGTATAGACGCATGGTGTACCTGCATCGATGACCGGATAACCTTCCTACCGGGAAGGAAAAAAACCTTCGAAAAATGAATCAATAGCTCTTGAGTTTCGGGTATCGTGCAGCATTATACCCGGCGTGTCTATACCTGATCCTAACGATTGAAAATAATTTGAAAAGAAATCAATTAAAGTGTCCCTTTGGTGGAGACGTACCTTTACAGTTAGATGTATTGTAAAGGCACGTGCAGTTATTGTCATGATAGATCCGTATAGGACATTAAACTGTCCTACGTTTATAATAACGTGTAGAGGTACCTGGTAACAATAACAGACGTACCTTGACTGTATACGTTTTCCTTCCTTTATCTGAGAATTGAAATATAATATGTCTTCTTTTCTTATTCTTATTCTTAGCCGAGTACAATATTTAAGAAACGGTCCGAGAACAGATATATTTTTGATTAATACTTTATATCAATCCTAAGCCGAGTGTAATATGAATTTTGGCACGTAGGCCCTTTTGGACTGTCGCCATCGAGTCATATTGTGTACAGTTAAGCGTCTTATGTTATTTTAGATGTATACAATTTATATACAGGTAGCTGTCGACTCGTCGGAGTATTGAAAATAAAACATTGATGTAGGTATAATTCGTTATAAGAATTCAGTTTTTGCTTCGGGTAATAAATTCTTTAATGGTATATTTAAACCTGTAGTAACGACCAAATAACAGCCTTATCTAGCCATAAATACTTTAAAAATATAATACCAACTTAAAAATATATATATGTGTGTGTGTGTGTGTGTGTGTGTGTGTGTGTGTGTGTGTGTGTGTGTGTGTGTGTGTGTGTGTGTGTGTGTGTGTGTGTGTGTGTGTGTGATTTTGAGAAAAATAACTTTTCTTAATAATCTGCTTTAAAATTATTATCAATACTAAACGAATATACCGTATGTGAACTAATACTAAGTAAAACTATCGTATGATGTAGTCAGTTACTGCCTTTTATTTAATAATTCATATATTTAAAAATACGTAAACGTTTAACTACGCTTATATCACGATATTTATCGCACATACGGTATTTATACTAAGTAATCAAAAGAGTGCATTTAAAAAAACGGAAATATTGATAAAATAAACGATTTTTTTTTTCAATTTCGTTGCTCATTGCCTTTTGGCTTAGGAGGGCAGTATATACCTATGAATAATACAAATTTTACAGTGCCCAACCAGTAGTAAACCGTATACTTTGTATCTATTAGTGATAATATGTAAAAATGATTTGCCCTTGAACCGTCACGCATATTATTATAGCAAATATCACAATAATACATAATCAATAATGATGAACTGGAAACAAAGATCTCATAGTACTACTCGCATTTGACAAAAATGGTCTATGCAAATAAAAGTACCTAAACATAATTTTACCTACTTATTAGTCGTGTTGTTTAATTTTATTACGCACGCTATATGACAAACGAATCACTATAAAAATTAATAATTAACAACTCAACACATCATAACATCACAGTTATGACATTGGTACATCATAATATCTGTAGTAGGTATGTGATATCTTGATACGAATGTACAATATCGTTTCTAACCAGCACATAATATTATAAATTTAATTATATATGTGCAGATAACATGAATATGAAATAAAGACACATGACGATCTGATTTTCAAAATAGTTTTATTATGATAATTGAAAGTTGTTCGTTGTTTAGCGATTTAGGCATCATATAATTTTTTATCTATTTATTATGTTATTGTCGATTACACATCATACATTTTGCGTAATATATTTGTTGTAATAACTATCATGCATGCTTAAAGTGACCATATATTTTTTTAATCAAAACGGGACAAAAAAAAAAAAAAAAAAAAAAATCATAATTATTTGTTACAAATATTTTTAATTTATTAATATTACTAGCAAATTTCTGTGGTACTAATGTTTTTAAAGGACAAAAAAATTAAATAAACTTATTACACTTACTAGGTAATTAACTTATTATAAACAAAATGTTTTCGTGTAATAATTACAAAATTAAATACTTGTATATTTTTCTAAAAGCGATATTTCGTCAACGAACATTTATTTTCATTATTTTTGTTGTCTACATTTTGAAAACGGGACATTTTAGCGTCCCGAAGATTTCCCAGGGGACAACGGGACAGAGATCCAAAAAACGGGACTGTCCCGTTCAAAACGGGACGTATGGTCACCTTATGCATGCTGCTTAGTATAACTATAGTAAAAGTGAATTGTTTTATTCATAAAGCTCAAAACTAAATCGAGTATGCGATTAAAGTTAAGACGAATCGTGATAGTTTTATATGAAAACGCATTGTGGGGTGATTTGAAAACGTTCGAGTTTAAATTTCTGTTGATTTTCCATGCTCAATTATTTAATTTTTACAAATCGCATTTGAATTGAGTGTGATATACGTAAGACGTATCTACACAATCACAATGGCTAATTAGATAAATTGCCGGAGTTGGTTTATACAAAAATCAATTAAAAAAACTTCGAGTCTCTTGAGGTTTAAAATAATAAATTATAAAAATGTTTTTTTTTTTTTTGAAGTGAAAACGATTAGGTACCTACATTTCACGGGATTAAAGACCACCGCGGACGATGTAATTTATTACTTGCGAACGAAAAATAAAGAAAATTCGAAACTCATAAATATTTAAATTTAACGCGCTGCATAAAGTCACTGTCAGGATTTGATTATTGACGATGGTCCACGAGTGCAGCAGCTAACGCGTATAATCTACGCGTTTGATACGGTACGATACATTAGGTACATAATATTATAATATTCCGGGTGAGTCGTACGGCAATTGCGATAAACTACACGAATTTTTAGTTTGGCAACAGCCAGTGGTTTAACACTGGATAGAACGTCATGTAAAACGTGAAACCCGACGGATAATATCTAGTACAAACTCGTTTTATAAAACCGAAATGCATTTAGCGAATAAGTTCGAACTATAGAGTGCGTCGATGAAAAAAAAATAAAAAATAAAAATAAAAACCTGTAGGTTATATACCTTACGTCAGCTCATGAGTCACGGGTATTAATGGGCTTACAAGCGATACGGCGATAAATTAGTCGTACGGCTACGCTGGAAACGAATGTGCTGCAACGAGGCAGAAAACTAATTATAACAATATCATGGTGTAGCTACACGCAAATACTGTGTGTTTATGCGAGATTTGCAAACGCAATAATATAAAAGAATAATGCAAAAGTTTTACAGGTGCTCCGTGAATTTGACTAAAGTGTTCCGCCAAAATGTCAAAATTGGCAAAAAAAAAAATAAAAAAATTATTGTCAACTAAAATTACTGGGATAATTTAATTTTTGGTTTCATCGTTTTCAATAATATTATATCATTTACCAATTATATTATATTATGACGTTGCAAAATACGAGTATCATTATGTATGTATTTTAATAATAATAAAAAAAAAAAAATGTAAAGTACCTATTGTTTCATTTTACGACCTAGTGCTCCACAAAAACCTTATCAAATTATAAGTGTTCCGTGGTTCTAAAAAGGTTAAGAACCACTGCTCTATAGAGACTACATTTTTAATTCGACGAATATCAGGAAAATAAGATTCATTATTTCGTGTTTATCATTTATTTATCGATTCTTGTTCATTAAAAAAAAAAAAATAATAATAATAATAATAATAATAATAATAATAATCTTTATGAACACATAGAAGATTTTTGCGATCGGAAATATTTAAATATATAACATATATATTATGTACAGTGCCGTGACTAGAAGTTGATGACATGGGCGCTTGCCAAGGGTGCAGTAAAGTAAGGGGCGCATTTAAGTTAAATAAAAATGTTTTTTGTGTCTTTTTTTTCTCATAAATAATCTAAAGTTTTATTAAAATCAAGTGTAAACGTGTACCTCAGGACCTAAAATACATGTACATCTGATTTCAGGGGACACACTTATTAATTTTACTGTTACCTACTTTTGGGTTACAACAGATTTCTATAGCAAAAAAAACCTGTGGGGTTGTACCACCCAAAATCCACCCTATTTTATATACCTCTTACCTTACACATCAATATTATGTATATGATACTGGTACTATAAATACATAAAATAATTACAAGTAAAAGTTCAATATAAATGTATAATAATTTACTCTCCTATAATGTATCACTGTCAACTCTATATTACTTAAACCTATATTACTCCCTTATTTATTAATTTGTACTACCTTAATTATTACGAATAAGTTTATTTAATGAAACAACCCTATGTTCAATGTAAATATTATGTGATTTCTTGTAGCTAATGGCCCTAGAAACCGAGGCATTTGTAACAAATAAAAAAATAAAAAAAGTCCAAAATATTTTACTATAGTAATTTGAAACAACTTAAAATGAAAAATTCTAATTGGATATATCATTAGTAGTTATATTTGTTATTACTTATTTCTACAGTCAAAATACTAAACGGTATAAAACTTGGGACACACATTTGTCATTCAGGGGACGCACTTAGATTTTCAGGGGACACAAAGTGTGTCAGGGGACACCGTATTTTAGGCCCTGTTGATGACCTAAAAAACACGCAAAAATGCCCTAAAAAAAAATGCAAAAATGCTCTAAAAAAAGTGTAAAAATGCCATAAAAACTTCAAAAACATTACCTTAAAAATGATCTAAAAAACTTATTAAGTTTGTGAAAGAAATGTATTTATAAATAATAATTTTTATTAGAGATATGGGCGTGATAATGGGTGTAATAGTAATTTTTTACTACTTGTCCAAATCTAAAGTTAGATTTTAAATAAATTAAATTTGTTTCCAAACTTGCGTTCAACACTTGCTCTTAAATCTAAAATTGCCCCACATTGTACAAAAACTACAAAAAATGACCTAAAAGATGAAAAAAATGCCGAAAAATGCAAAATAAAATTAGAATATTCTGCATCAAGAGAGCATGAATCAAATTTTTAGCTAGGATAGCATTGTATAGAATCAAAGGAAAAAAAATTCAAAAGTCATCAACATCCTCAACTCTAAATGAACTCACTGAGCATTTGTACACCGATATTACAATATTTTATACATTACGAAACTAAAAACATGTTTTTACTTATAGGACCGAAGAAGAAAAGGATAAACGAACCTACATTTTTATGTGGCTATTATGAAATTTTCAGTTAATAATTTTAAAAGTCTAAACCATTTCTATAAACTAATTTAAAAAAATATTAAATTCATACTAACAGAACTCTAAAATTATTTTAATAATTTGCATACTCCATTCATTTTTATACAAAGACAATATAAGAGTCTGTAGTTGTATACGGGTATTTTCTTGTATGCTGTCATAGTAATGAGTAATGACAATATGACATTTAAGTTTGTACCATTAGTGTAATGAAAGATCTTAATAATTAATCGTTCAATTGAATATTTCATTTAAATACTACAAAATAATATTCTAAAATTCTAAAGTTCTTACCACCCGATGTTATTGAATTATACAAATATTATGTCATTGAAACTGGTTATTTATCTTCCAAAAAATTGTTGGTTATAATTAGAGACCGGATTTTTGTGTTTTTACATCTTTTTACTGAGAGTATGCAGCTCCAATTGGATAAGCTTTCTGGACGATTCATTTACCTATGATCTGATATAAAAAAGTTTTTGTGCATAAAAAAGAATATTTCAAGGTTAGAGAATATTTTGTGCGAAAAACATGTTTTAGGAATATATTGGTATATTGGGGTTTAATTTGAATGTTTTATAAAAAATCGAATAGTTTATAAAAAAAATCCAAAACAATTTTTATTGTAGTATATTATGTATCTTGACGAAAGGAATATTGAAAAGAACATAAATTATTTGTGTTATATACTGTTATTTTATATTTAACTATTTTATGCAATATTATTTAATTTTTTAATTCAAAAGACTGAATAATTTAAGTTTAAATTGTTCTGATACATAATATTATTTTGTTATTTAACTATATTATGAAATACATTTTTATTTTTTGATTTCATAAGCCTGAATTATTTTTTTTGAGTTGTTTTAATACATAATATTATTCTGTTATTCAACAATACACAATACATTTTTGTTTTTATTATTTAAAACATATTATTATTGGTTGTACACTCACACATCTAAAATACAATTAAACATTATAGGTACACAAGTATATCATCATATTATTACTGTTATTTATTTTTTCGGTATTCAATATATTTTTACGAAAAAGAATATTTTTGAATATTAAAGAATATTTTGATGAAATTATAGAGCATAGAAACATCTTATGTCTATGGTTTTAAGTGCATATAAATCCGGTCTCTAGTTATAATACTTGAACAGACTGTCTTCTAAGAGAAAAAAAAACAAAAGCATACAACCACTAGCATTTCATGTGGCTAATATAACCAGTTTGTTACATTTTTGTACCCAGCTCACTTCATTCTGTATAAATTGAGTAACAACCATCTACGTTTGGTATCTAAATAATGAATAATAAGCCAGACCAAAGATCACACAACAATAAAAACGGTTTTCTCTAAAAATTCTTAAAAACATAGTTGGCAATCTAAATTATTATTATTTTTCTCTCATCAGTGTTTGTACACATATTTTATTATATTTTAAATATTATAAAACTAGTATATGCATATATACATTCACAAAGTTGATGTTAGACTGATAATGATAAGGATAAACTGAAATAAATTTTTATTTTGCCCATATCAATTTTAAAGTTTACAATTTTAACAATCTATATACAGATTTCATAAACTAATGAAACAAAAAAATTGTATACATAATAACAAGACACATACATTATAAAAATAATTTGTATACTTCATTCACTTCCATGCATATACAGTAGGTACACATGTAGACATTCAGATCAATGAAGGAAGTAGTTAGATATATTAATTGTAATGAAAGAAATGTGTTATTATACAAAACCGCTATCCTATGAATTATTTGTGAATACAATATACATTTATGGAAAAAAAATTTTCTTTACTAGTTTAACAAAAGGTGCTGCTCTCTTATGCCGACTACCGATATGTTTCTATTCATGTATGCAGTCTACCTACAATGGAGTGCATTGCATAGTACCGGTGTTATAATATACCATGTTTATGAATATAATATATGTTTATTACCTCCAATTTGAAAGATATAATGATATGTGACAATAATAATAATAACAATATGTATATATGAAAAAACAAAAAAACCTTTATTAAAAATAAAAAATTATTTTCAGTATTATCTTAAAAAAATTACATACATAACTTGAACAACTAACTTATACGGCAAGCAACTATTCAGATCAAGTTGTACTTTCTAAAAAATTGTTACATTAATTTGCATTACAAAGTAAGAAAAAAGAATGTTACAGAATGAATTAAGGTCAAAGTTATTGCTGCATATCATTTAGTAGCATTGCACACTGCTAGTGTGTTTTATTAGTTTTTTGAAACACTGTGTCATATTGGGAGACTGAAAGTTTATGTGAAGTCTTCAATTTGAACAAACTGAAGTTTGTAGAGCTTTTGACATTGTTGCAGGTCCACATGCTACATTGTATTCTGGATTTTTAACCCTGTAACTGAAATAATTAAAATATAGAAAAGTTTATCGCAGTATATTTTTGGAAAAACTTACATTTGGAACTGCAAAAACAGCAACTGAGAATTTTTTTCTTTTTCCTGGAATTCCTACAAAACAATAAATAGGAAAAGTGTTAAGCAATTATCACAATATAAACAACTCACAATTTTAATGATTGACATTATGTATATGATTCTAATATATGTTAATCAGCTCGAATTTGGAAGGTATAATTCTGTTATTATAATATGGGTGTACAAAAAAAATAAAAGATTACAAATTAAGAAATTGTATTTGTTTGAAATTAAATTATTAAAAAGTTTTTTTATAAATTAATTGGTTTTGATAAAAATAGTAAAATGTAAAATATTTCTATTGAAAGACATACATGGTGATTTGTTTTCTCTTATTTTAATATATTTACTAAACGGATGAAGGCACTATGAATAGTTTCAGGTAAAAGTTGTTTAAAAAGCAATTTTTTGAAAATAAGTTAAAACTGAAAAAGCATTAAATCAATTGTGTCATTGATATATTGAATTAAATGTTGCATAATTATTAATAATTAACATAATAAACAAATCAACATATTTGTAAATTGTATAATATAATATTTATTTTGATTTTGAATTGTTCTAAAGTATTTTCTCAAAATGGTTGAGTTTTCTCATCACTTTGTGGGCATTTCTTCCGATAATCTCGAACGGTCTACAAATTAAGCTTTAAGTAACATTTTATTATTATAAAACAACAAATTTATTTTACTGTATTTACTTCTTTACTACTAAATTTAAATTGATGTTTAAATATGAAGAATTTTCAGTTATTTATTTATTTTATGTTTTTTTGTTTTGCTATGTATTAGGTGAACACATAAAAATTCTGTAAAATAATCACGAATGTCTTTTAAAAGAAATGTTTTACATTTCACTATTTTTATCAAAACCTAATTAATTAAAAAAAAAAAAAAAAATGTATAACCACTTTTATTTTAGACAATAACAATATCTACAATTTAGTTTCTACACATTTTTATGCTTGAATCAATGGTTTTCAAATAAAATTTGAAAAATATTGAAACTACCTTAGAAGGGTTTGAGTGATACATTCCAAATTTGATACAAATTACTTTCCTATATGAGTTAACAAATCTAGGGGGTGCTGTGTATAAAATATTTAAAAAAAATATCTCACCTATATCAATGAGGACCACCAAATTGTACATACTATACATGTGGATGCATCATTAACAGCAAGTATTGACCATTTGAGCTAATGGTTTTTGAAGACTGGAATATTTTTACAAATGATGGCTTCATCAATTAAACAACTATAATGGCTATTCTTTTTGTAAACTTTGATCCAAATTCACAGCAAAGCATCCCGAACGATCGCAAAAGTTCTTGATTTTCTATTGAAACAAGAATTAATGATTCAATTAAACTGAGCGTTTTACGTTAAACAAATCATTTAAGTTTACACTACACGGAAATAACCGAGTTAAAAAGTTAACTTTATAATTGATGATAATATTACAATTTTTAATGTTATTGAACACGAACAATGAAGTATTTCCATAAGAATACTATAATATCATACTTCAGTTTAAAACTGAGCTTGTAAAGGATTAAACATAAATTATGAATAAGCATCTGAAAAATTGTCTTTTTCCAACATAGTTCTATACTAACAAAATATAATCGAGGCAAATTATTTATCAAAAACAATCATCGGTTTAAATTGAACAGAACAAAGAACAAGAAGACAAACGTTTAAATAAATTTGGTGAAATAAAGTTTACGATATTATGGTTTGTTCAAATAGAGAATGACGTGTGAGCATTGGCAATTGACAAAATCTGTCTAATAGGCTAGTTTTAAAGAAATTAATGGTCTTAGGGGGAATATGGGATGCTCTTTGATAGTTTTGAAAATTGATAATGAAATACGTCTAGATGAATCGATAGTACCCTACACTACACACGCTAGTTTTAAAGAAATTAACGGTCTTAGGGGGAATATTGGATGCTCTTTGTGGGTTTTGAATATTGATAATGAAATAAGACTAGATGAATCAGTAGTATCCTCGATTATGCTTGGAGCCATCAGCGGAATGGGTGTATGACCTTAAGGGCATTTTTTTGCATTCTATCACAATTATGACATCAGATTTTTTACATTATATATGAAGAAATATCTTAATACTTATTTGTTTAGTTTAATTTTTACAATATTTAAGTAAAATACAATAAATTTATTTTCTAAAATTCTTACCTTCCGATGTTATTGAATTATTAACTTATGTCATCAAAATTGGTTATTGATCTTTCAAAACATTGTTTCTTTGGCTAGTTTTATGTTTGAAACATTTTTATCACTTAAGGTTTCCAATTCTGAAAAAATGAAGAAATTAATTATATGATATTAATAGGTACTGTATCACAGTTAAATATTTACCTATGATTTTTATTCTATATGTCTGTGATTTGACCAGAAATCTGAGCGTGGTAACAAAATTCTTCTACAAAAATTTCTAAAAATTTAATATAATCTTGCCTATGAGTCTCATGTGCTTCATGAATGATACTGAAAACTTTTCAAAAATCATGACAAAGTTAATTTTTTTATCAGCTTTTAAGCAATTTATTTTACGATTTTGATGAAATTAACTGTTTTTACGTCAATTTTCAACTTCATAATTTCATTTGAAAAAATTGGTCAACCCAAACGGGAAAATGTATTTCTGAATGTAGGCTCAGGATCGTTTTACTAAAGAAACGCTATATCATTTCGTAAAACTTCAAAAACACTTATCGGCTATCCCCATTAACTCGTCCTAGTAGCGAAGAATATGCCGTGGGTGTAGAACACAAATTTTTTTTTCGTGCCCATTTATCATTACATTTAGAAGAAAAAATGTGAAACAACTTCGGAATTGATAACATTGTTCCGTGAAAATCTGATATACAGTGTATATTATCATTGTCCCATGACCATGTTCTATGTAAGACCGTGGTTCTGTTCAATGACCGAATGCTATAGAAGTTTTGAGGTTATTTCGTACGCCTTGTGCATGTCGTTTTATCAAAGAAAAGAATTTGTTGTTATATTTTGTTTTCCGCATTGTCATGTTTGTTGCGGAAAGTATAATTTTTTATTAACGTGTCCGTCGAATTACATTTTAAGAAGTAAGTTCAATTTTAAATTCATAATGCATCATAATTAATAATGTATTTGTAATTATTCGTCCACTGTGTAGATTTTTTAGAATTTAAATTGAATAAGTTTTCATAAATTACCTAACTCAAGATTATTGTTTAAATGCACATATTGTCGGTGTACAAGTATAGTGACATAACTCATAAATTGCCATTTTCGAGATTTTCATGAAAATGCATGGCAAATTACCCATATTTTTTCGTGCAATAATGACATTTTTATTATTTCCAAAAATCGTCGCTAGATAGTTGATAAATATCATTATGAAGTGTGACATAATGTTTTCAGAAAAATCGTCATGACAAAATGAGGGATGAAAATCGAACGATTTTTAAGTGAATTCTTAATGTCATTAAAATAAACTTTATATTGTTAGGATGCAAGGTAAACAGTCAAATCGATTCCAAAGAAAAAAATTTTATTTAAACAATCCAAGCTTGTAATGTGTTATACAAGAAACAAAAAATCTTTAAACCGCTCTACTGAAAAATCTACTTTTTTTGAGTTGTGTCACTATTCTTGTGCACGGACTATATGAATACATTATTACAATACTTTTCATTATACTTGCTACATTAGGTTGAGTAATTATTGTATACTTATAATCTTTTGTTTTACTTTTAGAACAATGTCGACTAATGAATCGCCTATATCCAAAGTGGTTGTTCACCCATTGGTGTTGCTGAGTGTCGTTGATCACTTTACTCGGCTTGGTAAGATCGGCAATCAAAAGCGAGTAGTTGGAGTACTCCTTGGTTCTTGGCAGAAAGACAAAGTTCTCGACATATCAAATAGCTTTGCTCTTCCATTCGACGAAGATGACAAAGACAAATCTGTGTGGTACCTCGATCATGACTATCTCGAAAATATGTATGCTATGTTCAAGAAAGTAAATGCCCGTGAAAAAGTTGTTGGCTGGTATCACACTGGTCCTAAACTTCACCAAAATGATATTGCTGTCAATGAATTAGTACGCCAGTATTGTGTAAATAATACATCTGTCTTGGTGATTGTTGATGTCGAACCTAAAGACGTTGGTATACCTACTGAAGCGTACCGTGTTGTGGAACAAATACCAGATGATGGTTCATCTCCATCCAAGACGTTGGAACACATAGCCAGTGAAATTGGCGCGGAAGAAGCTGAAGAAGTTGGCGTCGAACATTTACTTAGAGATATTAAAGACTCAACTAGTGGTTCACTAAGTCAAAGAGTTGCCAACATAATATTTGGAGCCAAAGGTCTTTATAAACAAATGGTTGACATTAAAAATTATTTACAGCAAGTTGTTGATGGAACATTACCTGTCAATCACCAAATCATTTATCAACTGCAAGAAATCTTTAATCTCCTTCCAGACGTAGACAAGGATACTCTGGTTGCTGCGATGCATGTTAAAGTTAATGATCATATACTTGCTGTATACTTGGCAACAATGATTAGGACCATTATTGCATTACACAATCTAATCAACAATAAGATTGCCAATGGGCACGATGAAAAAAAAAAACCGAGAGAACTAGAAGAAAAAAAGGAAGAGGCTGCTAAGAAAAAAGAAATCAATGCGAAATAAGTGTATGTGATATTATTGTAAATAAATAATATTTATAACTTTTTTTTATTATTCGAAGTTTTGCGAACATTTAATTTAACTCATATATTTTTAATTCATTATAATTTTTTTTTTCAGACAATCTTTGCATATTTTGGTTTACTTTTCATCAATGTAATTATCCTTAATTTTTCATTTTATCGGAACAAAATATTTTTCATTCAAATTGTACTGAAGTTACTTTATCACCAATAAAATGTATTTTTTCTACTATTCAAATAAAATGTTTATTTATGACTGAATCTTATTTTTCACCTGGTTAAAATTAATAATTAAAAACTCTAATAAAATACTTAAGTGTAATGTAATAAATAAATGTGAGCGTAAATGAAAATAACTTGTATAAAATATTAAGTTTTTTTTTAATGCACATTGTAAGTGACAAAATAATTAACTATTATTATTATTCCAATACCGTCATATGACAAGATTTTACTACATTATTTATTAATATTATACATTATACTGTCTAGATAAGTGTGATTTAAAAGGCTCCTCACTTTCCAACTATAAAGAATTAAAGGTCTTGCTGATCAGGTTTCTGTATAAACATTTTGCCATATTAGGTGTTTTTAAAAATATTAATAAATGTGAATGTTAATTACATTACATTAAAATTACAAAAAAAAAATATTGGTGAGCATTTTTTGGATTATTTAGGTCCATCAAATTTCAATGCAACGCATTTGTATCTTAAACAAAGTATTTTCAATAATGTAAATAAAAAATCTAATTATATGATTAATAAGAATTCTATTTATTATTATTATACCCTATCACAAGCATCCTTAAAGCGATAAATTAATTCTACTAAATTGTAAATTATCATTTTTTAAATATTTTGTAATGCTTATTTGAGTAAATTGTGTTACATTAGTAATAAATTCAACTCTATGTGTAAAATAAGGCTATAATACTGACCAAATGTATGATATTCATTAAACTTTTATATTATATATAATAAACATTTATTAAATTTATCATTCATATATAAAAAAAACTGCCCTTGAGTATTAAAACAATAGTTTACTACATTACACGATTCAACACGAACCACGTAAAAACAAAAAGTACATACTTTGTCCCCCTGGGGTATTCTTTGCTTCTTAGACAAGTTAATGGGCATGGGTGTATTGCAATTTAAAGAAATGGTGGATCATTTATTTATTTCAGCATTCTTAGCAAAGCTCCAGTATTTAAAAATAACGTTTGGATGGACCTATTTCTTTATATAAATTGTTAAGTTGAAAATTGACGTGAAAACAGTTTATTACGTTATAATCTTATAATAATTTACTTAAACATAGTATAAGGTAACAATATAATTATCTACAGTGAAAAAGTATATACATTTTAAGCATATTTAGTTCAAATTATATTTATGAATAGAGCAAGGACTTTCATGCATTTGCATATTTTTTCTGGTAAACTTTATTGTATGCTTGTTAAGTACAAAATACATTTCATAACGTTTATGATGAAATACTCAAAGTTTTTAGTGCATATTTGGACATTTTTTGGTTTAAAGGGCATATTTTTGATTATAAGAGCATATTTTAAGTTTTTAGTGCATACTTTGAAGGTTTATCGAAAATCAAGCGCTCTGGTGAATATTTTTCATGAATCAGGGTCAAAAATTCGTAATAAACTTATAAACACGATAAAGATAAATTTTATCTTGAAATAATAATAATGGTCAGTATTTATTATATCTATTTTTGTATTTTTATTTAACGAATAGTAGGTATGTGGTGCGTTCTCTGCTAGTTGCAAATATCAAAGAAATGTAAATAATTCAGTGCAGTTCTAGTTTAGTTATGGTAAGTATTTGAGGATAATTCAACAATTATTTTAAAATACCTCTTTTGATTTATTAGACGCATAATAATAATTAAGAAGAATGGGATCCAACATTAAAAAAAGATTCCAAATCAATTTGATAAAATAAATCTTCTTGAAACTTTTATAGAATAATATAAAATTAATTTTTTTAAGGGCATATTTAACCGCATATTTTTAATTTTTTGATGCATAAGTGCATATTTTAAAATGCATATTTGATGATTTTTTAGTGCATGAAAGTCCTTGCTTTATTTATGAATATTACAACACTGAACTGTTTCAACTGTCACAACATTTGTGTGCAGATTTAATATTTCTCAATTTTTTTATTGCTATGATTCAAGTAACATTGTTGATTTATAATACCTTTGTTCGTTTTAAAAACTTATGTTTACACTATAGTGCGATGGAAGTGTTGGGTGTAGACGGTGTGGTGTGTGGTGTACCAATTCAAAACAAACGTTTCAGGTGTGAGAAAGTCAGCTGATTGATAAAGATAGTAAATAAATGATAACGACTTTTTAAAAAATTTGCCATCATGGCATCATCTAATTTCTAAAAATCCAATTTTATTCTAGTTTTTATTTATTAATAGATAGTCAGATTAATAGATTTTAAAATTATGGATGATATTTATGTGCAGTTGTTTGATTCATCATCCGACGAAGATGTTTTAGAACCTTTTTGTAACGCACGTAAATTACCTGCCGCTGTTTTTTGTACTGCTGATGATGACGGTAGATAATTCAAAATATAATATTTGTTTAAAATATTTAATTTATAGACTTGTTAGGGACTGAACCATCATCATCTATAACAACACTACCTTCATTGGTACGGCATACTACACTATTGTACACCTTCAATTAAAAATATTTTAAATTTTATTATTTTTAATTAAAAGCTAATATCTTACTATTTTGTAAATTTAGTTTTAAATTTGTTTAAGTCAGAAATATATTAAATTAATGTCGGCATGTAGCGAGTGATTAGGAAATATATTTATGATAATAAATTATGATAACTGGGTCCACACGGAAATCCAATACGACACCTGCACTTTAGTTGGTGTGAATAGTGTACACACTAAACCTATTTTAAAACAGTGTGTACGTTTACACTTTTCCAAAACAAACGCTTCGGTGTACACTATTATTGAAAAAGTGTACACTTTCTGTCAAAACGAACAAAGCTATTGTCAACAAAAGCAGCACCTCAGCAGAAGGGAAAAAATTCTTATAAATAGTCTCCGAATAGGCCACACAAGGCTTACCCACAAACACCTCATGGCCAAAGGAGGACCCACTCAAAGTCCAGTCTGTGGGGTTACTCTAACAGTGAAGCACATAACAACGGAGTGCTATCAATACTCCGAAGATTTAAAAAAATACAACATCCCACCCAACTTGTACGAAGCTCTAGGACCAAATAGTGAAAATACATCAAACATGTTAGCCTTCCTCAAAAAATCCTATCTATACACCAAAATTTAAAGCTACTGTCAAAGAAAAATAAATGTAAATAGTAATCGTATGCATATAAATATTGTATTTTTCAACTAACCACTATGTAATTTAACAAAAAAACTAATAACCCTTGTTGTTGATGTTTTTTTAAGTTCAATAAAAAAAAAAAATGCAGCACAAAATTTGACTATCATATTACTGATAGTTTCATCTTATACAAGTATGTAATAAACCTAAATCAAGTATAAAAGGACAGTTAATAGATACTTAATTTAACATTTAACATTATTTATATAACAATTTATGAGGCACATTATTTATCAAAAAGAATCATTGTTTAAATTGAACAGAATAAAGAAGATAAATGTTTAAACAAATTTAGTGAAATAAAGTTTACAATATTATGGTATGTTCAAATAGAAAATGATGTGTGAGCTATGGCACTTGACAAAATCTGTCTAAATCTGGACCACAACTTGGAAAAATGTTAACATTATAGAACAATGGGCTTAATCTTGAGGTCTCAGGTTTCTTACAAGCATTTTTTTGCATGCTATCACAATTAAGACATTAGGTTTTTGCCATATGTATAAATAAAGATCTCAGTAATAAATCATTTAATTTAATTTAAACAATATTTGAGTAAAATACAATAAAATAATATTTTAAAATGTATGTTCTTTTTCTTGATGTTATTGAATTATAAAAATATGCCATTGAATTTGGTTATTTATCTTCTAAAACATTGTTTTGCATGTTTAATGTATGAAACGTTATTATCGCATGAGGTTTCAAATTCTGAAAAAATGAATAAATAAATAATATTATATAATATAGGTCCATTGTAAATAATATTATATAATATACATTGAATGGCGTTATTTATCAAGAAACAACCCACAAAATTTGAAAATCAAGGTTTTTGTTTCATTAGGTAGAAAATGTTGCTAGAAACAACCAAACCACTATTGGAGTGTAACGCTATCTATCCATGTTTCAAAAACTTACTGAATAGTGAAACCGATAAAATTATTGTTGAATACATCCAAGCAGCTTGGTTGTTTTCTGTAGATTTGATATAGATTGTTATCATTTTGCATCAAATATATTTAATATTAAAGAAAACAGCTTTACAGAAGTAAATATAGAAAAACATTGTCATGGACGAGAATCTAAAACCGCCTTTCCAGGTGATATATTACTAACTTAATTATGGCCTGATGGAAAACAAATAAATAAATTAAAACTTGAAGATATCAAATCAATGATGCACCTTATTCTAGGAGATGCACATGCATTTTATTCTAATTTAACTGGAAATAGTGCATTTAATAAATCTATAACAAACCTTTGGATTTTTAAATTGAAACTGATTAAATAAATTTACTACACATTTTTTTGTTTTTATTCTTTTCAGGAATTTTATAGCATTATTTGTTTTCTATTATGTTTTTTAATATTAAAACTCAAGAAAAGATTTATTTTCAATTATGTTAATTTCTTTGTTACTTGACTATTTTAAGTATTTTGTAATTACTTTTATGAATTTTATAACTTTATAACTCAGAACTGATTTATTATTAATTATTATTACAAGTCAAGTTGGTAAATTTGTTGTTGTTTTAATAGATTTCTTATTTACTCAAATATGTGAATTTTCATTCAAGTATAATAATAATAATAATAATATTATTATATTTTGAACTTTAAAAACAATCATACCACATTTTTACATTAATCACAAAACAACCAACCCAATTAAGTATCAAACATATTTTTTTTATCAGAAATATATTGCTGTTATTGGTAAGTCATTAAAATGTATATGTACATTCAATTAATAATTTATTTTGGAATTATGCCATATGAAGTGAGAGCAAATTAAATAAAAACCCTTTTTTCTAAAACTTAAATTTTATATAAAATAGAACATTTGTGGGATGGTTGCTTTCTGCATAACACCATTCAATTAATATACAAACAAATGTTTCAGATTGATTACCTTTAAAGATCGTAACAGTAACACTGAATCGGTTTTTTTATCAACATAACTAAACATTTCTTTTGAAATAAATCACGTATGTTCCAAGTTTTCAACAGCCACTAAAAAAAAAAAAGTTTAAATTATAATAGAAACAGTGACAATTTGGTAATAACTAAAGAAAATAAAATTGAAAATACTTTAAAATTGGCACAAAGAATGACACAACCACACTTTGAATTAATGACTGTGTTTATATAATATGTGTTAATTTTTTATATTCATATATGTGTTAAACTTTGATCCAAATCCGCAGCATAGCATCATGAGCAATCGCAAAAGTTCTTGATTTTCTATAGAAACAAGAAATAAAGATTAAATTAAACTGAGCAATTTAAACTATACAAATTATTTAAGTATTAACTACATGAATATGACTGAGGTGAAAAGTTGACCTTATAATTTATAATAATATTACAATTTTTAACATAATCAAACATGAACAATTGAAGTATTTTCATCAGACTACTATGATATTATACTATAGTTTAAAAGATAACTGCTCTAGTTAAAAGACTAAATATAAATTGAGAATAAGTGTTTTTTCAACATATTTATTATTTATACATTAATAAATAATTGAGGCACATAATTTATTAAAAGACTCATCGTTTAAATTGAACAAAATAATTAATGGGAATACAAATGTTTAAACAAATATAGTAAAATAAAGTTTATAATATTATGGTTCGTTTAAATAGAAAATGATGTGTGAGCAATGGCATTTGACATAATATGTCTAAGAGGCTAGGTCGAAGTCATTATTGGATACATTTTCTTAGTGAACTTCACCGATTCAACAATTTAACATTTGCTGATGAATAATTGAGGCACATTATTTATCAAAAAGAATCATTGTGTGAAAATCATAAAAACCAAGATCAACAGAAAAAAAAAATGAAATAAAAAAAAATAATAAGTTGAAAGGTGTTTATAAATACCTGTTTAAGTTTTTACTTTTTTCTCTTTCGTTGTTTTTTTATTTCATTTTGTATAAAAAGTAAACCCAATTACTTTTCTTCCCCTGCATCTGGACGATTTTGTTTAAACAGAACACTTGAATAAAATCCTAAGACAGAAATACAATTTCATCAATACAACAATTAATTGAAAATTACTTAAAAAATATATCACCTACTTCTTGTTTTTTGGACTCCATTAAGTTTTGCTTATTTTACACCTTTAGATTTTTAACAGTTTTCAGGATTGGATTGATATTCAATTCTATATAATCATTAGATAAATCATACAAAAAATGTAACAATTCACAATTTTCATGAACTTCAATTTCTTGAATTTACTTAGGACAAATCCACTTTACCTTATAAAAGTTTATTATTAATGTCGCAGTAAATAGACATCGAATGATTATTTGAGCCTACGGATGTAAAAATAACCAGTCAATTTTCATTGAGATTTAAATTTAAAACAATGCTTTCAATTGTATTTGAGGAACCGGATTTTCATCATCAATTTCTAGTAGAGAAATTACTTTAGCAGTTTTCATCGACCTACGGGATTGAATTTATTAAGCACACTGATACGTTAATTTCAACGACACTAGAATAATAGGTTGCCGTAATTATGTGAATAATAAGCAAAAAAAAAAGTAAAAAAAAAAAAAATAAAATAATAAAATAATATCAATTCATACCGAAGCAGTTGTACAAGAGAATTCAATGTTTTCACTCTGAAAATGTTACATTTCACAGCATTGTCTATTTCAACATCAATGTTTCACAGTGTCCGATAATTTCTCGGTCGATCTCTGTACGAAGATAAATGAGATGATATGTAAATAATCAGTATAACACGGCCAACTTGGACGAGTGGGCACTCTAACCCTATATAGACGACTGTATTCCATCCCCGCGCACCCATAGGAGACAATTATAATTTATATTACAATAATATGCGATTATTCAAATTTTCAAATATTTCAAATCGGAAATGGCGTGAAACGCGTCGCACCACCGTGCACCGGACGATAATGCCGAGATGTATTGGCGCCACTGTGCTCCCATTTATCACGGTATAGATCTTATCTTATCTTCTATACCGTGCATTTATCAACGATTCGGCATTATCTAATATCGTCAAATGTAAACACTGCGAGTAGAATACTATCATAATAATCATCGATATCATTCTCGACGAAAACAAATAACAACAATATAATATATTTTGTCTTTCGTGCTTACGTTCAAGTTTTAATTTTTTTTTTTAAAATCCGATTCCAAATGTATAACGCGTTTGTTTCGGCTCACGGTTTTATTGTTTTACCAAAAATCCGTTTTGAATAATTACTAGTTGTTAATTATCGTTGTACACCGAAGAATTAAAGAGAAAAATGGAATTCAATTTTGAAAATTGTCTTAAAGAAGGAATAAAGAATCTTACACGTATGTTTAATTTCAACACTCCACGATTTATTAAACAACTATAATATTGCGCCATTATACACGGTTGAGTTGAAAATATTTGTAGTTTTCATGAAACCGTATTATCAAACTCGAATATGCGTTTAGTACTGTTGTGTTTTTGACATTTAATATTTTCGATTAGAAGTGCTATGCGTTAGGCCATTTTCGTTTATTATTAGTTTATTACATTTCTATTGTAATTCATTCATATGTGGCCGTTCGCTCAGTTACTATTACAACCTCAGACGTCTAATCAATTATATCCATAGTACACATAGTATTGTTACATAAAGTTATGTAAAATTAAATTTCTACTTAGATTTTGTATACATTCATTGGTAATAGACCAATGATGATCACTTCTGGTATACTCTGATTTCAAAAACTGCCTCTAAGACTATAATTTTTTTTTATAACTGTTCAATTTATGGAGCCGGGTAAACATTGTTAATCATCAAAGATTTTAGAATGGAAAAGTTATTTGAATAACAATTTATAAAAGATAACTAACTGTCGATTATTTTAACTATAATATTAAATGTTGTTTGGTGTATACATAATAGTTTATAACATATGTTCATATGTGTATAAATTAATGTTACATATTTTATATGTAATACAGTACTATCATTTATGTATAAGTGTTACATTTTTTAAAATATAATAGCATACAAATTTAAATAATTATATCTTTTATGAATTTTTTATTTTTGTAGTTGAATCTTCTGTTGAAAGCAAAAG
This sequence comes from Therioaphis trifolii, assembly GCA_027580255.1. Lineage (NCBI taxonomy): Eukaryota > Metazoa > Arthropoda > Insecta > Hemiptera > Aphididae > Therioaphis > Therioaphis trifolii. The sequence continues at coordinate 11,973,113 of CM050405.1, read as the reverse complement.
TGAAGAAGAATATTTCAAAGAATTTATGCTGCAAGATGATACAGGAACTATTATTCTTAAAAAGTTATTAAATATTGATGTACCATTGTTTTATGCACCAGTGAGTACATAATACAAATAATTTAATTGGAAACTATCAATGTAAACCATATATTTATAAATACTAATGTGGTATAGCTGAAGTTTCTTTAGATAATATTATTACATTTGAATTAATTGGTCTATGATATTTATGAGTGTGACCTATTTCTTTTAGAACAAGTTAAATTATTTAATATTATCATCAATTTAATACATTATTGGTCAATTTATACTTATACTTGTTTTATATAATATAATATCAATATTTATAGTAAACTTATATGACAGTAAATTAGTATTATCATTGCTGCCTGAAAAACTTACCAACTATAACATAAATATTTCATCCACTTTTTGCTTCTTATTAGACATTTTTGCTTCTTATTAGAAATGTTCTAATTGACTATTCAATTTGTTTTTAATTTAGTTTTCATGTGATGGTTGATAAATTTAATCTAAAATACTAAGCATTAGAAAATTTTAAATTAAAAAAATTAAATCCCGTTTTCGTTTAAATAATAAGAATACTTTACAAAAATGAATAATAATAATAAAAAAAAATTCTAATTTATTCTAACTAAATTTTAATTGTGGTATTTCTTAAATTCTTTTAAAGTATTGTAAAAATAATATGTACTTGTTGTAGAGAATGTTTAAATTATACTCATTGATTCTAATATATTATTTTTATTTGTGTTTAGCAATCTAGTGGAGAAAACAATAGTTTTAAGACTCAATTGAGAACAGAAGCTCGAGGACGGTTTTTCGAAAGAGAACTATCAAAACTTTTGACTAGTGAAGAACTAAAAGTAATATACAATGGAAAATAAACACATTCAGTTAAACTTGCTTTCGACGCTTTTCCTCTTTAGCTGCTGTTTTCCGTTTGTCTCTAGACACTTCCTACACTAGTATGTAAAAACCACCTGCTAAAAGGCATTATTTTTTTCCATCTAATCGGGTAGACGCTCTTTTGTTCAGAAAGTAACGATAAATTTTAGTTATTGTGAAATAAAAAAAAAAACAGAAATTTCACTCCTTTATGTATACTAATGGTATTCATAATTTTATTTCATCATGTAGTTATGTATTTCATTGTATTATAAAGTTTAGCGTAGTGCATTTTGTTGGCACCTTACATTTACATACATTAGTTTAGTGTTTAAATGTTATAAATACTAATTAGTAAATATATTATATAATACATAATGTACAGCTACTAATCATTTATCAAATTATCCTGTTTTGCAAACTAATTCTTTAAGAATATTATCATTTTATCATAACTAGAATTTTTTTTTTTTACTCCATGATATTAATCATTTCTATTTAATTAGTTCATATTGCATACTGTTGATTATTATATTAGTATTTAAATTATTGTCTATTTTTTTCAAGTAGTGTAATATATTCACTGTACCTCTTGCTTTTGAGATTTTGAATGATTATTAAATTATTATTACAAATAATAAAAAAAATCCTTTTATTTGTTTTAGCTTTTGTGGTCGTTACTTCAAACTCATCAGACAACAGTGAATGACTTTAGTTTCAACCAGTACATAAATTACAGGAATTTTGTGAAAGTCAAACAAAAATTAAATGACAAATATCAGTAATTATTTATTTAATCATTTTATTTTTATGTATCTACTTTAGCCAAAAAGGCAACTAGATGTACATTTTTTTTATATATAATTTTCAATATTATATTTTATACTTATTTTGGCAATAAATATTATATATTTTTATCACCATAAATCCTCAGTAATGACTGAATTAATAATTTATGAAAACAGTTAATCTAAAAAAATGATATTGTTGACTTTAGCTTTCCATAAACAAAATAAAATATAAATAACTTAGTAAAAAGTATAATGCTTAGAATTGACCGTTTAGAAAATTTTTCATTACATATCAAATACGTATTTAAAATTAAATTTCTGTTTTTAAACATTTCATTCATAAAAAATGAATTCAGTTGTTTCCTTGGGTCACTTTTTTTCAATATTGTTAATTTGATTTTAATTGTAAACATTTCAGATCATTTTTTAAACCTAGTATATTTCTTCACCTTCAAGTTTTTAAATTCAAAGGATATCTATCGATAGATACTTTTTTTAACTATATAATGAAGAAAATATGGATAGACCAAACTAGAAATGGTCTTTCTCAATATGATACCAGTGGCTTTGGTTATCTTAGTGAAGCGGTAATATATTTTTAATTTGAGCATTTTTATAAGTTAAAACATAGGTTTGATATGTATGTAATTTTTATCTGATGAATAGATTTTGCTATTTATAGTTTTTTATGGAAAATTATTTTGTAAGCAATACTAAAAGTATATTTTATTTGTATTTTTAAACTAGTTTAATGATTCCAGGATTTTGAAGCATACATATTAGATCTTATACCAACATTAACACAGTTGAAGAAACTTGAAAAGATGTTCTACTCATTTTATGCATGCATGGTCGTACGAAAGTTTTTTTTTTATTTGGACCCCTTGCGAACTGGGAAAATAAGAATTATTGATATTTTGTCTTGTGGTTTCCTGGATGAACTCTTAGAGGTATCAAAATGATTAGTGACCATATATTTTGTAAATAAAGAATAACTATATTATATTTACATATTTTAATTAGCTTCGAGAAGAATCATGGACTAGAGAGACTTTTAAAAAAAATTGGTTTTCTGTTCCATCAGCTCTAAATATTTATTCATCATATTTAGAATTGGATAAAGACCAAAATGGATTATTAAGCCGCCAAGAAATGTCAGGGTATGCAATTTGTTATTCATAAAACTAATAAACATAGCGATTACTTATAAAATCAATTATTAATTATTTTATATAACAGACTTGTATTAATAATATTTCTTATTATTTCGGTACATTTTATTTTATAATAAACAATTTATAAATATTATAATATTAATAATAACTACTTGCTTAGTTAATTAAAAACTTACTTGTCAATAAAATAAATAAAGTTTTTAATAAGGATTTGAGACAACCTATACTATATGACATAGTTTTTAAAGATTTATCAATGATAAACAGCGTATCAGAAAGTTTATAATAGTAAATTTTAAACTTGTATGTTATATTCAATATCATAGTTTAAAGAAATGCTAAAAACTCACAGCTAATAATATAATTTAAAAGAATTGGTGAATACTAGTTTTGCACATATATACTAAAAATTATCTTAAGTATTAATTAATAATTTACTAGTTTGTATTATTACACATCATTCTGAATAATTTAATTTGTACTATATCAAATAAAATGTATGATTCATTTATTTTTTAAATACTTTTCTTAACTCTGTTATTATTATTCTTATTTTTTTATATGATTTTTATTTTGAATCGTTTAACAATTATCAAGTATTAAGTTGATAAACAATTAATACAAGAGAATCAATTAAATAACTATTTATATATTTTCTAGGTATAAATCAGGTTCCCTTACTTCAGTATTTTTAGATAGAGTGTTCCAAGATTCATTTACATATGATGGTGAAATGGATTATAAAGGTTATTTAAATTTTGTTTTGGCTATGGAAAATCGCCACGAACCTCAAGCTTTGAGATATTTATTCAAATTTTTGGACATAAAAAATCAAGGATTTCTAGATTCATTTACAATCAACTATTTTTCTCGGGTAATACATTATACTTAAAATATTTATTAATTTGTATAACTTTATTGCATATTTTTCAATGTAAATTTATCAAACTTGTATCATGTTGGAATTAAAAGAATTTATTTTTAAATGTGTAAAAAGTTGATTTACGCACAATATGATGTTATTGTCTTTATGCTTAATGATTCTAAAATTCATAACTTAATTCATTTTTTTTTATTTTTATTATATAATATTGATTTTTCTATTAACAATTGTATGTGAAAAAATATAAGAAAATCTTTTTATTTTACATGATTTTAAAATAATTAATTTATGTCTTATATTATGCAAGTGTGGCATCTATATAAGTGGTTCTTCATTAACATTAAACTATGAACGCATAATTATTACTTAAATTGGACTGGATACTTTTTTCTTTATTATGGTATATGTTTAAAATGTTCCTACCGTATATGAGTTATGAGCTATTATTTTATTATATTATTATATTATTTTATTATTTTATTATATTATTGTATTACCTTGGTCATTTGGTCAAACAAAACAGTAGACTCCCTAACATTGTTTTGTGGACCATCAATTAGAAACCATTGATATATAGTGTCATTTGTTCATAATATTACATAATTTTCCAAATTCAGATTTTAATTCTAATTACTTGAAGAGTAAATTTCAATATTCTAATATTTCTTTAATTTTGTTATAAATTTTATCACCAACTTAAAAGAATATATTAACTATAATGAGGCAATGAGTTATAATTGATGAGTGGAACACATTCAACATTTTTTTACAAGTATATCTGTTTACATTTTAGGCTGTTGCTGACAGACTACCTCGAGAACAACAACAGTTGGTTTCATTAGATGACATAAAAGATGAAATTTTCGATATGATCAAGCCAGAAGACCCAAATAAAATAACTCTAAAAGATATTATACGTAGCAAAATGGGACATATTTTAGTTAACATTTTAATCGATTTTAATGGATTTTGGTCTTATGAGTTTAGAGAAACTCTAGCAACGAATCAAAATAATGACACCAACTTTAATGAAAGTTTTGTTACACAACAAAAATAAATACATTTAAAGTATATTTATTGATAAGACTTAGAAAAACTTTTATATTAAAGTTATACTGCAAAATGTAGTTTATAATGTATATTTTTATAAGGTTTGTTTTCATATCAATATATTAAGTATAACTTTATAATATATAAATAATTTATTGACTTATGTATATTTTTAAAATTTATTTTTAGTTTTGCATATATAGATTATTTGAATTCAATTCAATACTAATAAAGATGAAAATAATTAAATATTTTTATTATTATTGATAAATAATGTATTTATTGTTGATGATCTCAGTGTTGTTTTTAACCAACAGAAATAAAGTACAATTATTTTGATATTTCAAAGAATATAATGATTGTTTTATTGTTTTAATTTAAGTATGTATTCTTTCTTGTATCCTTTGATCATGATTTGAGACAAAAATTTTGATTTATTTTACCTGGTAAATTCAATGCTTCACATTTAATTTTCCATGTATTTAATGTAATATCTGTAAAAATCTGCAAACGACTGAATTATACTATTAGCTATACATTAATATTGTTTATACAAAATAATGAGGTCTAAGTTAAATAAAACTAAAATTAGTGGAGTTGACTGAGTATTGAATGAAAAAGTCGTACAAATGCTGCCGCATAACTTTCGAACGCAGTATTTAGTAAATGTATATTTTTTAATTAATTTACCAATAAATGACTGATTTAGACGACGAGTCAGGTTATCGGGAAGCGTGAGCGAGGATAGTTCATTAATTTAGGCGATTGGATGGTTTTGGAGGCGGTTGTGGAAGATTTTAGAGAGCTATAGCTGGTGACATGCGGATTGTTTTACTGGGTATTTTAAAGTCCTTTTGAATAGATTCGTTGGATATGTAGAGAGGAGCATTGAGTAATCGATGAAGGATTTTGGACTGTATAGTTTGGATTTTATTTATGTTAGTTATTTTGGTGGCACCCCAGAGTTCTATTTCATATTTCCACATAGGTTTTATTAGGGATTTGAATATCATTTTACTGTGTAAGGTGGTTTTTGCTTGTTTATTAATGAGTGTGTTAAGTATTCTGCAACATTAATAATTTACAGCTAACTTTTTAGAGTGAATATGGGGAAGAATGAAGTCTAAAAAAAATAACACGAACTCACGAATTATGCATATTGTAGTACATATGATGTTATGATGTAGGTATGACATAATATCATCAAATATGCTTTTGATGCAAACCATACAGTCAACTTTTAAACGTAAGCTTTTGTGCGCTAGATATTTACGTATAATTTTATACTAGAACAAAAAACATCTTCAGTTGGCATAATGATTAATTTATTCTAACAGATATTTTATTCTACATCAAACGGTCGTACTTGTCGATAGGGCTCATTGATTTTGAACTATAGCCTTTTTTTTTTGATTCACAATGATATCATACGTTTGTAGGCGTTTAATTTGGTTGTTTGGCAACGAATAAGCTTTAGCTGTGTATCCCGTGTTCATTATAATAATATCCATTCTTATCGCACCAAAAGAAATTGCGCCTAGACACATCAGTCGTCGATTATATCATCGTGTAATTTTTGAATTGTGTACTCAATCTGTAACGTATACACTCGCCATTTAGAATAATCCACTTCAATTGACAGAGTTAATTAGACTCTGATTAAATTTATTAAAATTTTCACGTCGCATTTTATAGACGTGTATTGCGTCACATTGCTTGAATATCGCACTCATTATGAGTTGATTTAAGTTTTAATTGGATCTTCTGATTTGAACATTGTTTTTTTTTTTTTTTTTTTTACCTTTCCCATCGTATGCTTTCGAATGCCTGACATAGTATGTGTTACAAGTCGCAAATACTTCTTTGGTATTTTATTCAAATTTATTTCCCGTCAATTAAACCGGCCACTGTGCAGAGTCTTAATTATTATATTAGTTTTTGTAAATCACATTTATTTGTTATCTCTTCATCATGTTACAAAAATGTTTTTATTGTAAGCTATATATTATGTTCACTTCAAATAGGTTATTTACAGTTCATACGTTAAAGTATATTATAATATACACAATAGATATATGATATTATTACTATGTATATTTTTAGCGTATTTTATACATTCACATAATATATGTTCTAAAAACGTAGTTTAAATTAAGTATACGTTCTTATTATAATATCTTGCCACGTGATGCATAAAGACCGTGACGACTGATTTTGAAGTTTGTCACTGTTTTACCTTGTGTGTCGGTAAAACAATAATCTCACGTCTTATAAAATATTGCCGAAGATACGTTTTTGAAATGTGCCCAATATTTTAAAAGGCTTAACGAGAATATTAAACATAATTATAGTTTATAGGTAAATAGGAAAATAAATAATAATCGATTACCTTGTTTTATCAGTTGATAAGTATTAGTGCAGAAAGCAACGGGAAACCACTGCACAGTAACGCTTCCTTCCCTAGTTACTTCTTTTAGGATGGTTGCAAACCAACCCTTGGGTTGTTAACCCTAAGAAGGATCAGTTGATTATTTTCATAAATATCAACAAAGATGAACTTATGAACTGTAAACTATTATAAAAACTCAAAATCGAAAGAATTTTACAAACTGATGTATTTGAATATGATGTATCTGATATATGTATTTGAAAGGGTGAAAGGCTATAAGTCTTATTCACCTATTTAGCTACGTTTACTTCTGTCACTTGTTAGTAAAACTTACCGGAGATCCCGACGAAGCCGACGACCAAACACAAATTAAATGTAACAATTTTTATTTTTTAGTAGATCACGATCAACAACTGTCGTATTAATCTAAGTATCCATTTCAAATAATTTTTATGTGAAAATTTAAAATAAACATAATTTATACAATACAATGTATGAATTATTTCATACATTAATAAGTCAATATATATAAATATATTTATAAATAATAATTAATTAATACAAAAATACATTTTTTTTTTTTTTAGAATTGTTAAGAATAATTTAATACGATTTAATTTAAAAAAAGCTAAAAACTTAAAATCACGTATACATTTTTTTTTTTAAATATGAATGTCATAAAATGTATTATATTTATATTTTATATGCTGTGTTTGAAAACGATTTGAGTTTGCATTATCCTAATTTCACGAGTGAATGTACATGCATTTATACATATAAAACCCTACAAAGATTATTATGATTTTATTGTACAACAATTTTCTCATAATGAAGGTTTCAAGTATACAGTAATTTCTTAAACATGCTCAAATTATTTTTAATCTGGTATAATGCTCAAATTTGAGTAAATATTTACACAGAATTTAAATTTCTTATAAAATTACAATTTTGCCCTTTGCTATTCAACATTCTTTAAGAGACTTATTATATGTCATATTAATTAAAAAAAAAAAAAACTTTTGAAAATATTTGCTTGTATGATCACTCCAAAATATTATACGACATATTCAACAAGATAAAAGTAATTATGATTTTATTCTAATTATTTACAGTTAGTGTTGGTAACTATCAACTAATGGTCTTCAATCGACTATGCATTATACTCGTATATTGTGCGCGACGAGACTGTGAATTGTGATAGTAGTTATTATATTAATTATGAGCTATTATGGCAATTGTATTTAATTATACACACAAACACAGAAAATAGTGCAAGTAACATACTTTGTTTATATTTTACACTATTAACCATTCTAAGAACTTTATTAAAAAAAAAATTGTTACTAACGTTTAAGTAATTCTTTTTTTTTTCGACTTGTAAAATGTTTAATATTGTTCCAATCGGAAATTTCTTGCTTCGTTACGTTTTATATTTTTATATTCATTTTTACACAACGCGATTCCATCAAATTGTAGTTTTATCGAACCCATTCATATCAAATATTTGAAATAATAGTATTTGTAAAAAACTTTCATGATTTTGACCACATTTTATTTCGTGTGAATATTCTTCTTTACTTTGTTTTCAAAACACTTGACAACATTTTTTTTTTTAAATCTCTAAATTTATATATTGATATCGTTGTGAATATACGTTATACAGATAATTTTTAAATCTCATCTAGTAATTAAAAAAAAAAAACGGCATTATACTCTTAGACTTCATTGAATTATCAACTCATTCAAGCGTAAAATAAATACAGTGCACGTAAATCAAATAATCAGTTTTTTCAATAATTATTTATACACACATTAATCAAAGGCGTAACTCGCTCTACACTTTCTAAATTTTGACCAGATTAATAATTTACTAATCAACTCGAACTTGCCCACTTCAAAATGTAAGCCGTAAAATCAAATTATAGTTTCAATTTGTGTTCAGTAGGCTGAACAAACCGTATACCTACCCGATAGATGTTGATTAATACGGGCACGTGGAAAATTAAGCGCTCCGAGTCTTTCGAGCATTTCGGCCTCAAAATATTTAATGGAAGTGTCTAAAAATTAAAACGCATTAATGTCAAACCATGTCCGTTCAAACGCCATGACAATGTTGGGACCATCATTACTGTTTCCTGTTTTGAAGGCCTTTATAGTAAACCATAGCATACCGACGGATAGTCGAATTATCTCTTGAACACCGTTACCTAAATACAGTTAAAAAGTTTCAGGGTTTTGTTTAAATCAATCATCTGCCATGATGATTTGTTTGCGTACAAATTGTTTTCCCATACATTTGTGTTTGATATAAGACTGTATTTTGCGTCGTACATGAAATATGTGTGTTTCACCTCGTTCTCAATAAATGACGGTTAAAACGTATATTTCTGAGTAGTTAGAAGGAGTTGGGCGTTTTTGCCAAAAGTAATTAAACCGTGTGAAAAACATAAACCCGTTGAAAACTCTGAAATGTATTATTATTAGGCACCTATGTATACATCTAATCGAATCGCTTATTATGGAAACTCCTTAAGTACAAAAATTAAAACTTTCGAGAAAAACTTAAAAAGCGATGCCACTCTATAGGGTTTCTACTCCGAACAAAATATTTCAAAGACGCGATGTGCCACATAAACATGACACACATACGGAATTTCTGCACATAGCGATGCGTCTACTGACAAAATACAAGAAAAAAAAAGTTGCTTTGCAATTTCTGTCACTTACGGGGTTTCTGTAAAAAGCGATGCAATTGCTTTTTTTTAAGCTCCGTGTGGTTCTCTAGTAAAATATATAATTTGTATAAAAATAGACTTTATCTATATAAAAACAATTAGTTGTGCACTTTGTCATTATTGATAAGAATTGGTATTTCATACAAGTTTTGTTTAACGTCAATCGTACACAACAGAATAATATTAACTTGAACCCTATTAATGTAGGTCCCTATTTATATAATGTTGACGTGTTATTTTTGTCATATCTTTGTTAATGCAGTCTATTATGAACTGAAAACATTCATTTCTATTTTCTAGCCTTTGACATCATAAAGGTTACCGACCGAACCTAACCTAACCATCAACGTCCAATATCCGCTAAGTTTACTGCCCGCGAAAAAGAGTCTCCGAGAAAAACACACGATATAAACGTCGTTGTAAAATCCATAGATTCTTCGTTTCACTCAGAATATGCCACCGAATAACCGAGCAGGGACAGGATTTCGCTCTCACTAAGATGGGGGTGAATCGAGGATGAAAAAGTCGGATAGTCGTTATTTATAAAATATGTTTGTGAAAGTCACTCGTCGATCAATTATTTCTTATATCCTTGTTCTTTTTACGAAAACAAACGCCTTTTGCGTTTTGTTCGTGTAATCGATTATCTACATTAATGGCAACGTTCTCAAAAGTACGTTTCGTTATGCACAGTCAATAAAAAATACGATACGACTATGATATGATACGTGATATACCTACTATCGACGTAGATCCGTCGCTGATGGTTTTAAAACACGCGTCTATAGAAATTCCATTAAATAAAACGAATGTTGTTGGATCGATCATAATTCATATGATATACGTCTTGATAAAAATGTCCCAATCTGGTTTTATGTCCCAGATAAGCGGCGAGTATTCACTTAACAATTATTATTGTTTTGTTTTGCTAATTGAAGAATTGTCCCGATTAAGCGGCTGTCCTAATTAACCAATGCATTTATTAAGCGGAGTCTACTGTACAATTCGTCGACTAAGGTATTTTTATAGATAGGCCAAAAATTAAACGATGATGTAGAATTTGAATAATTAAAGCACGTATCGTTGTTGTAACGAACTGTTTTTGTTCTTTTTAAACCAATTAATTTTCTAAATGTTCAGCCAATTATTTAAAACGGTATTTATTTATCGTATAGTATAATTAATTAGAAATATACAATTCATAAACTGTTATAACATCTATTATTACGAATAAAGTATTATTTATTAAAAATAATAGGTAATGATATTATTAAATTTTAATAATTTTAAATTTCGTATATTTATGATATAATATATTGGTCATATGAATTATATTGGAAGAATCACACGTTCACACAATATATGTATATTTACATCTTCTTTCAAATTCAGCCGGACGTCGGCAAGAAGCATACTTCAAATTTTTTATTCTATTAAATTGCTAAAAAATAATGAACAATTTTTATTTGTGTTTTGCAGTGTTTTCAACAGTCGAATCAGGAAAAAAATAGTAAAAGTATATCCTAGGTTACTTCAGGATTCATAGAAATATCGTGGTGATATTGAATAAATTATAGAAGATCCGTTGAAATACATATACGTCTACCCATTATTTAATTAGTTTTTATCATTTGGTTGGAAATACCGTTGATTAATAATATTTGGTATTAAACGTGCATTGTCCAATCCAATACATACTGTTTAAACAGTTTTATTTATACATATAAAATAAATCAACAAAGTGTTTAAAAAACGGTTATATTTTACACCACAAATAAAACGCATTGTACTTGCAAAAAGTAGTTTATATTAAAGTTATTATAAACATAACAATGTGAAATCCTAATAAGAGTGTAATCTAAATTAAATATTATTATCAGAACTACTAAGTATAATATGTACAAAACAATTAAAATAACAAGTAGTTGCAATAAAAAATAACATGTCATATTGCATTTTTTTTATGGTCTTTTTTTTAGAGCCACTGTTGCAGAATTTTGCTTAGTGGTTAAAATAAATACAATATTAATCTTAAAAGAAATAACAATACTACTTTAACGGTTTTTGTTTACTATTTTATTGTAAAATATATTATGCATACATAAAATATATACTATTCGAAATTGTGATTCATGTATATTATATTGTAAAATAATTAAAATATTACTATTATTTGTATATTAATGAATACGAATAAAAAATTATTACTTTTTTAGATTTTATAAGAATAATTACATATTTTAGTGCTGTGGTTAAATATGTATAGAATAAAGTACAAACATGTTTTACTTACCATAATCGTAACATTGGACGAAAAATACACGAAATAACACAAGTCGAATTATTTAAGTGTGAAAATATATTTATAATACCGTTATAAACTACTTTTTAGATATTTCTGTGGCATACACATCTCATTAAACTGTATAACATCTATTATTACGAATAAAGTATTATTTATTAAAAATAATAGGTAATGATATTATTAAATTTTAATAATTTTAAATTTCGTATATTTATGATATAATATATTGGTCATATGAATTATATTGGAAGAATCACACGTTCACACAATATAATATAATATTATAATTTTTGATGAAATTTGATGAGGACGTATTTAAAAGAAACAATATATCTACAGTATATCACGAACGAAGTAAAATCAGCTGTTGTAATCTCGCGTAGGTACTACACCGTCTACATCCAAATGCGTATTGCACTCTGAAGTTTTAAGGGTGCTGCAGCACCTAAACCACCAAATACCCGTGAGGGGCTTGGTCCGCCCCCACTGTGACCCTTCTATTTCTCTGAAATGTATTCCGATTAGAGGTTTTGTTATTTTTACACACACCGAACTAGTGCTTTAAACTAATTAGGTATCGACTTTGATTGTATAAAAAATAATCGAAGCATTATTCGCGGATGTTAGTATTCCGCGCAACGCGACCACTGTATTCGATGCAATTACGATCGAGAAACATTAGAACGAAATAATGACGTATTGTATGAAATAAGTTGAATATCAATCATACATACGCTAAAATTTGTTCTGCAATCAGGTCTCCGAATTTAAGAGCGTGAGCTTTACCATCTTATATTTTGTTCTTTTTTTTTCTTTCAGATTTTCATACATAATTGTTGAGGTATTATAATTTAATGTTAAAACCTCTTTAAATAATAATAATAAAAAAAAAAGTTGAATATCTAGCGATAACACTCCATTTCGTCCGAGGTAGCATTACGTTATTGAACGGTTGTTAACTCTGCTATACACGTCAGTGGATAAAATTTCGCCAGCACGTTCCATCGACGGCTTGTTCGAATGGCGAAAAAATAAAAAATAAAAACTTATGGACTCTCGGACTTGATTGACGTTTTTTGTCACGTGTCCTGTAGGTCGTCGGAGAAAAGTCCGTCTGCCGCATTGACTGCGGTGCTCGTGTATTGTGTGGGTCGAAAGTTGACGAATGATGTTGGCGCGTACCTTTGACGATGACGACAGACCGCTTTTCGGATTCGGCTTATCATAAAAATTAACGGGGAAAATTTTGCGTGTTCCGGACAGTAGGTAAACATTCGAGGCGGTCGAATAATAATATTTTACGTTTTATCGTCGACTCATATTTTTATAATATCGATTTCGTATCTGTTACATTGTTTTTGAATAGATTTGTGTTAAATACTCTCATTCAAGTAGCGTTACGTAAGGTTATAATAAAGAAAAATTAATTACAACTCAAAAAGCTTTTACGTCAGAACTCAGGAACATCATTTAAAGTATAGTAGAACCATCGCGGTTATCCGTCCCCCGATTAACCGTCTTTCTCGGTTGACCGTCAGGCGCCACACTTGCACGGACTACTTGCGCGGCGCAGTAAAATCTTATCGCCTTGTGTACGAGTAGGTTTATGTACCGTGATTAATCGCTGTTCAGGCATTCCCGTGTCACGGTCGTGGATTATTTATGAGATCTGAGATTTTTTTAGATGTCGCTTGTTGAATCAATCACGTTTTAAGTTTTTATATGCTATTATTGGCAACTGTCAGGGACTAACTATTATTTATTGGTCTGTAAAACTTGACGGAGTGCTTGACGATTACCTACTTGTCAGATATTTACATAGTTTTTGTTTCAAACATCGTTTATTATCTGCGGTTAATTGAGCACACTTTTTTGTATTTGAACTTCTAAGTACGATTTTATAAAAATTGCTCATCTTTGTAATCGATTATCTGTGTTGATTTTATTGGAAATCTTAATTATGAAATATAAGAGATATATTAAAAATAGTGATCGCACACAAAATTTGTATGGGACTGACGGATTTGATATTATAGTAGTAGTCAACAGGTATTAAACTTGTAAATCGAAGTTTACTGTCTCGTTATTGTCTTCGACAATTGATCAGTTATGAATGGTGTTCAATCAACATCCGATTAAATTGAAAAAAAAACTATAGAAATTCTTCCCACTCGTGTCAAAGTTTTTTTTTTCATACTTGTATTATAAAAGAAAATATTGAGCCATATCGTTTAAGTAAAGTATCCGACACTTTCATAATTACAGAGTTATGATTATGTAAAGTTAATTACACTTAAAGTGTTATGTTATATTATCGTACTGATATTCAAATTGTAACTCAATAACTTTTCGATACTTTTAACAACCAACTTTTTATTTTATTTCTAAAAATTATTATTTCATACATAAAATATAGTAAAAATACACAAAAATAACACTTTGAGTCTTGTGTGTCAAGTAACAGAGTGCAGGTACCGTTAATTTGTATAATTTTTAAAATTTCAATACCTTACAATTCCGTAGTGAATACTTCCGTAAAATTTGTCGTGAGTTAGCATTCAGTGTAACGTCATTTTTTAACTTTTGCAAACATAATGCTTATAGAACGTACAGTTTAACGAGCAACGTCAATGAACTCGATGGTGTTTATTTATCATAGATAATGTTTTCAAAACCACGAGATTAAACTTAAATTTAAAATAAAAAACAACTCCTGTTATTGTTAATTTCTAATATACGATATTTGTATACTTTGTTGTTTTTACCATTGTTATTTTATGAATTATCTAATGACATTTAACTCTAACGACATTTTGTTCATAAGTGAAAATAACAATCACTTGAAATGACTTTTTTTCGTTTTATTGAAGCGACATAATAGTAAACGACTCATGCGTTTCTAACAGTGATTTCGAGTGCAAAGTGTATGCTTGTTTCTGAATAATTCACTGGTAGTAAAAGAAAGAAAGAAAGAAAGAAAGAAAGAAAGAAAGAAAGAAAGAAAAGAATCTCAAAAACTTTTATCTGCCATTGTCTAATACGGAACAAACAATCGATAATTTTTATTGTTATTATGTATGTTTTTTACGTTTATTTACTCGTAATAATTATGATGAATAAATTATTATCATTTATTGAAGCAGAATCGTGTCGTAAAAACGATCGGAAACAAATGCCACTCTAAACTGAAGTAGAATTGTCTGGTGTGATTTTTTATGTGTCTTCATACTTTCAACGAATATTATTATTTTTCCAAAATTATATGTTTATACTTTTACATTCGCCCAGATCATAAATGACACGTTTTTATCGTTTTGTGTTTTTTATCGAGTTTGGATTTTTAGTTTTGCGTTTTGATAGTTATTTTACTTTATAAGTCACCAACATGACTTAAGTGGTAGCATATCTACGGGCACGTGATGATGTAAGCGCCACGTAAAATCGACACGCGTTAGGTTCGTTGTGTTCATGTGTTCGTTTGATATAACGTTTAAACGGTGTTTAAAACTAACACCGCTATGTCAAGAGAAATCGATGATTCACACCAGTTTTTAGTCACGACGAGAAAAATATTATCACTTGCGACGGTGTGGACTTTGTTCGTCGATACGTTTTTTTTTTCAAATTTTCTAACAATTCGTGCATGTACGCACGAGCCAAAGTGGACCAAATACTACATCCCCATCGATTTTCTATTGCGATATAGAATCGGTATTGTGCCGTTGAATGAGATGTTCTACACACAGATATTGCTGTGGAATTTTCGTTACAGATACAATATTGGTTTCAATATTGTATTAAATTCAACTCACTCAGTATGAATTGAATAACCGCGTGAAGAAAGAAAACCGGTTCAAAGTTTAACGATTTCTATACGAAAAATCTTTTCTGTAGAGAAAAAAAATGTAAGACATAGGTGTTTCGTATTAAAAAATAATTTTAACGTTTTACATACGTCACAGATACAGCAAAAACCATTACAAACGATTCAATAGTCACATAGCTCACTGACCATTGTCATCCTAGGCAGCATAAAAAAAAAACTAAAAAAAGCAGAAACGTCGTGACCATTTAACCTAAACATTTAAATTAATGTCATCTGTCATCTTCTAATAGGAGGGTTTTACAATCTACCATAATTGTTCGATATTTAATCCATTAAAATAATGTTTAAATTAAATTAATATAAATAGGTAACTATCGTAATTAACCAATTGATAAACGGTAATATTACCTTTGCTGCTGTCGTGTTAGTGCGCCCAAATTACCGCAATTAATTTAACGTACCCGAAATTGGTCTATGACCAATTTAAACGTCACAAACAGAAGTAAACGCCGCGAATTGATGAAAAGGAAATTACATAATTTTATGGGTGATATATGTTTGGGTACAAAACAAAATTTCTACCCTAGAATGTATATAGAATGTTTGAGTACATGTACTACGTACATGTAGTTACAAACTTTTTCCGCCAACATAATTAAGTAAAGCTTAATGTAACGTCCGTGTACATTAATTTAATTTCGAAAACTTGACGTCGTATTTTGTTTAAGAACTGTTTTTCTTCGAGTGTATTATGATTGTGTTCTTCGTTACATTAAATAACTGATGTTAAATTTTTTGATATTTTTGCTATGATTTTACATTTAAAATTTATGCGATGAAATGTTTTGCACTTGTATTCGGTTTCTCTAAATGGATTAAAATTTAAAAAAATCGATTACCGTACGCTTTTCCCCACGTCGGGTTTCAAACACTTCTGAAATACCTATTCACATCCATACTGCCGCACTGACAATGGCAAGTAATTTAACTTCACCGAATAGCCGAATGATAATATCACTTCAAAATATCAGGTTATCTGATGGTAATAACTACCATTTAGTTTATAATATATTATTCTGTATAAATGCAAATACAATATTTTGTGATATATTTGACCTGATGAAAATAAAGTATCGCATTTTATTTAGATTATGTTTTTTGTCTGTATTGATAATAATTTAAAGTGCCAAAGGAAATGTTCTTAATATTTTGTACATATCTACATAAGGCTGCCATGTGTATTCGTACCCAATCTTTCTGCATCAAATCTAAGTTACATCTTAAATAGTTGGTCAATTTACCTAAACGTACAGTGATCTATTTTTCTTAAGTCTTCAGTCTAATGACCTTTGATTGATCAATCAAATCTAATGATCAAGATTTTCATTATTTTGAGTTCGCGATTTCGAAGGAAATTTCTGTACGAAGCCGATTAAGATTGGGGGACAAACACTGTTGCTTATATATATAAAAAAAAAATCAAGTGTTTTACAGTCAAACTCTTTTCACGCAATGTCACATGTAGTATAGTCCTTAGTAATTTGAGTAGTGTCTGGTACTCATGTTTCGTGAATTGTATCTCACGAACAGTAAAAATAACTGATAAGTTCAAGATGATGATTAATCAACTCCTAATCAGCAGTTACACTATATTTTCACGTAAACACTTTCTGCACATATGTCGTCCAATTTTTCTCTCGACTATCTGGGCAACGATCGTAAAAAAAAATGCGCTCTTTTCTTGTTTAACTCCATAAAGCGTTCAAAAATCACACAAAAACGAGTTGCTTAGCACCCGAAATGTCAAATTCGTATTCCTAGTTTATTTTGAGCAAAATGTGAATTTCGTAATAAGAATTATTAGGTATTGCTTGATTTATCGGAAATATAATTATTATTACAGTGTTAAATATGTGATTTAAATATGATTACGTCTAAATAAATCAGTTATAGTTGAAAGTGAAAACATTGAGTAACACAGATAAACAATGATAACTGTTTCATATAATGTCGGAATTTAGTCTGCCGAGATATGTTTTAACGTCTTACTAACAGCAGAAAACGATTTAGCTAGTATTATAAAAACATAATTTTTTTTATTCTTGATAAATTATTAAATTCACTTAAAAATTCTAGCGAATACATTTTATTAAAGTCGCGATATTATATTACTCATTGTTGTTTATACGTTTATTGAAGTCTTTCAGTTTGTATGAAATATGTACATAATATTATGTATATTATAATCATTTTTACAGTATAATGTTCGTCAATTTTTAAGGAGTAATTTTTTTTTTCTTGCTTTTTCATTATTCGGATTTAGGACTGAAACATGTTCAACAGAAAAGAGAATCCTAATGATTATAACCATAGAATCGATATCAATAATATTGTTACAAAGTCATTGTTATTGAATAAAAAGTCAATTCACAAGTGGTCGAACATCGGTCGTGCACGATATGTGGCGTGATCGGAGACGAATAAACTTATGTAATATTTACTGTCTAGTGTGAAGGCGTTTAAGTATTGTTTATCTTTTGTTGAAAATGTTGATTAAAAACGTTTGTGTATTCTACATGTACAAATCGATAAGTCAGCAAATCGTAGGATTAAGAATCGGAAACGGTTACTTAATATACCAGGTCAAGTGAAAACGTAAAGCGTCGTGTCGTTGAATTGTATTGTGAATAAAATTGTCAAAAGCGGAACAGTTTGAAAGTTCGGTAAACAATTCCTGATAATCGTGTTGGCATATACGATTGTATTATAATACGGAGATAACACATTACGATGTACTGAGATGGCGAAAATCGTTCAGTTTTTTTATTGTAATAACGTAATTTTCGGAAACTCTAGGACCTTTCGAAGGTAATCATACAGAAATCAACTTTGGCAAGTGCCGAAAAAAAAAAAAACTAAAATATTTTTTATCATACATATTATATGTAGACAAATATTTAAAAATGTTTTGTAGTTATAATTTTTGCCTAGTTTCATATTTGAATCCTTATATAAATACGTTAATATAAAACTTTTAACTCTAAGTCTCTAAATAACACGGATTTGTGAAAAACTGTAAATACTACGATAATAAGAATCATAATAAATCTGTTATTAATTATTATTTCAAAAGTAATAACAGTTGATTGAAATGTAATTATAATTTTAAACACACATGTAAAATAGACAATAGAGTTTGTACATTTTTCAGATTCACAATCAAAAATTGCAAAAGTTTTAGATTAAAAAAAAAAAAAAAGAAGATATTTTATGTGAAAATAATCAGTTTAATTAAGTTTAAGAAATATTTTTTCACAACATAAAAATATTTTCGTTAATTTTTATCACTGTAAGAAATAACTATTGAGAATTTCCAAAAATATTACCTGCGTATAGCACCAATTGAAAGAAATTAATTTTGATCAAGTGATATACAATGTGAATAGAGATATAGTGTCAAAGCATAATGATGCTCAACGAAATATTTGGAAAAATTTTGCAATCTCAAAGTGTAATAACGGATATGAAAGAAAAAAAAACATATATTCATATAATTAATTCATTGTTTGGTTCTCTGAGAATAACAAATATACCATACACTCGTTATTTTCAACGCTTATGTCATTGAAGTGATCATTCAACAAAGTTGAATCGATTTTATAGTTCACTAATTTTCTTCATTAAAATAATTGGTTTTGGCATCAATGATTCATTTGTGAATTTCTATTTTATATATATGTATATATATATATATATATATATATATATATATATATATATATATATATATATATATGAGTAAGCCTTCAACCAAGATTCTTGTTTTGCTTTGATAAGACCATTTGTTGCTTTTAAACTTAATTATTCGCCAATTCAACACTGTCTTAATTGTTAGAAGGCAGCAAGACAAACAAAACCTAACAACACCGTGGCCGCGTGGCTTTCCGCTCCACTCACTTTTTAAAATTAATTATTAGTACATTATTTTGAACATTTGAATCGATAGTTTTGTGTATTTTATCAAACAAAACTTGGACAGGTTGTACAAATCCCACTAACTAAAAAGAACATGCGTACCGACATGTATCTGCCAAGAATTTTTCAATTACACAAATTACTTAATGCATCTGGTTTTTCGTAGTAATAAATCCGTTTTGTACGACGTTTTTCGGTAAAATATCATACGTTTAGTTGAGCTAGTTGTTGTTTAGAAGTGTGTTATAGATTATGAAAATAGAACCCTTTTTTATACGTGAAATTTACTGCACGATCGGTAAACAATTTTTTCGGAAAAATTTTTAACAGGGTACAATCTATAGGGCTGTTCGATTGTAAAACCTCAGTGGAATGCGATGTGCCAAGAGAATAAAATTTTAGAACTACCAATCGAGACTACATAAAAATACGCGAATATCTCAAAACGATATCAACAGCCGACGCGTGCATTTCTCAGACGTCACAAGATATAAATTATTCCGTTTGATTCAATATAATCTTAGGTATTCGTTCGAAGATAATTATTCGATATTGTTTCTATCAATGTATTCTGATTGATCAAGTATAATATTAGTCTTTAGATACTATATTTCGTTAATTGTGTTGCAATTTACCAATTTCAGTTCATAACTCGACGTTTAATCATTTAAATCGTACTCTATTTGATAACGTTTTAATTTTGCGAATTGAATAAATGAAACATCTTTCTTAAGACTTTTACGCTCTACACTTAAAGATTATAACGTAGTTTGATGTTTGTAATATCATAATATCGTTGGTAGACTCATAACTTATGAGTCATAAGTTAACCAGTTTTCAAATGTCGTGCATAACTTTGGAATTAAGATCACACGTGTGGAAATACTTTTTGTACACCGACATAAATTGCCATGAACTGGCATTTAAATATAAATTAATTTTGAATGGATTAAACAATATTATTTATGTTCGTATAGATAAATTCATACTTAAAAAATAATAAGCAGATAACAATAATACCGTTTAGTTTAGGCCGTAGCACACAATGTCTACGGGTTACGTTAAAACGATTACTAAATATTCGAAAAATGATTTGACTATCGCAATTTCAGTGGCTTTAGTTACACAATATTTATTTATCAGATACTCAATGTTTTTTTAAGTATTTTATTTGGTTGCGTTTCAATATGTTAAACTTAAAATTTACTTTTAATACTTTGGAAAAGTGAAATAGATAGTGTCAAATGTCAATGTTAAAAAAAAATTGAAATTTAACTAAAAGACATACATGCATAGAATAATTGAAATAAAGATAGAAAAAAAAATAATTGTAATAAAAAAAACCTTAATTTAATTTTCATAATATAAATAATATGCCTAATGTTACTTATTATTTTATATCTCTATACTGATCTAACTTTTCAACAGTATTAAATGAAAAAAAAATATTAATTTTTAATTTTAGATTCTGAGTGAAGCGAAGGATCTATTGGATTTACAACGATGTTTCTTTATTTTCTGGAGACACTTTTTGGTACACAACTTTGTCCAAAAGTTTCGTCTAGCAAATCTATAGATTCGAAATCACATGTAGATGGTACTTTGAGGGTTCATTTTTTTCTCTGATCAATAGTTTTTCCAGGCGTGAGAAAAAACTGCTGAAAAACCTAGCGAAATCGGTGAAATTTGTCGTAAACGACATTTTAATTAAATTGATAATAGTTCTTTAGTCATAACCGGTTGTTATACATAATGTCACTAGAAGCATGACATTTTCACCACATAGCATTAGTATAGTATATTGATACATACTTTACGCAAGTTAAAAATACATTTGGGCTAAAAATAAAACTTTAAAATAAATCTTTAAAAATACCTTGTTTTTATACGATCGTAGAAAATTTTATCGTTTATGTCACACCGTTTAAAATATTTAATGTAGCAACTACCTATGATATTATTCCTATGTGCCCTTAAATTCTAATTTCAATTCTCTGACTACATGGTAAAACAGAATATAATATATTCTACTGCTTATCGTAGAGTACCTAAGTGTTAGAGATTTCAAAGCTCTTGTATAAGATAATTAATAAACTAGTAATCTAACCTAGTATATCGGTACTCTAAAACTTAAGTTTGACGATTTAAATTAATATGTAAATAGTTTATTGTATACATTATCATATTTTTTTATTTAATCTTAATAAAGTGTATATACTTCGTCGATATAAATAAAACGATTTTGAGTCTCCTACACCGAGTATATAATCATAATTTATTTAATGGTTCAAATATATTTCACTTTAAAAGGATTGAATTATTTAAAAAAAGTCCAAATGGTCGTGAAAAATGTTTCCGCACATACCTATTACTTATAATTATTTGACTGTAAATCGTGTAAATGTATTAAAATTTTACGAACAAAGTGAAAGAAAAAATTTAAAATCTAGAAACTTATCGTATTTTAATATATTATAGACTATTACCGAAATTATTTGTTTACATTAGAGTAGAACCAGAAAGTTAATAAACTTCGAAACTTTTGAATCAGATTCAACAAGACATTTATTAATCTTTGGTTAACTCAAATCAAGTTTTGTAGATAGCTAGAAATGCATGTAATGTAATTAATAAGCAAATATTAATGACAATAAAAAATGATCAATTCAGCTTGTCGATATGGTATTGTGATAAACATATTTACCTTGTACTTTGTAGTTCAATCAACAGGCGTTTACCGAAAGAACGAATGTATGATAATCATATTATTTTATTTATGTCGGTTTATTTTTGCTATTTAATTATTGTATAAATATTTTGGTAGCACGTTTAAAGTTGTTTGTTACAAAACAATATCAATAATAATATTATTTTCGTGTCCCTATAATACACATAGGTACCTCATCATACTTCATATTGTTGTCACGGTGTACAAATAATAATAATTACCTGATACATAATAAAAAAAACAAAAGTTCATGAGCAGTGTCGATTATTGTTTTAAATTTGAGTTCCAAAATCAAAAAAATCTTTAAATGCGAATTTGATTAAAGCGTACCTCGTAAGTATTTATTAGAAAAAAGTCAAAAATACTGAATGGATAACATTTTTTACCATTTGTCAAATAGATCTGAGTATCTGACTCACCCTATATAAGACGATACAATTTATAATATTTTCCATGCAATCATTAGTACTTTTTTTATTTTAGTGATCGTTTTAAAAAACGAATATTAAATGTCTAGAAGCCATAAAATGCAAAGTTATACAATAAATAAATAAATAGGTAAATTTAAATCAATAAAATTATAAAATGGTATAAAATCGCATCATTCGGGAAACGGTAAGGTACGAATTCAATTAGTTTACAATTTATCTAGAGTTTCTAGATAGGCACTATTGTATAATTATCAAAGTGATATAGATTCGCGTTTAAAATACCAAGTAGCTAAGGGTATTAATTGTCTTCCTCGTGTGTTTCTTTGTACCAACTCAAGTGAAACATGAACGTGTCTGGATCATCAATAGAGCGAACTTTGTCGGTGTATAATACGGGTCTCTGTAAATTGCGTCCAATTTCAAATTTTTTATGTAAATTGCGGCCCGGGTATATTTTATACATACGTAAATTGCGGCCCGGGTATATTTTTGTACATATGCCTATCTAACTATTTCTTATTAATATGTAAATTACGTCTAAGCCTTTTTTCCACAAAACCAATATTTTCCTTTCCATTTTTCAGACTTAGGACTATAACTATAACAGACTTAAAACTATCTATACAAATATTATTATCATCAAATTTCAAAAAATACTTACACGTTTTAACTGTGCAACACCAACGTTGAATATCATTGTTTAGAAATGTATGAAAACGAAATTTGAAACCATCAAATATTTTCAACGTTTTATTCCTTTCACTTTTCACAACGTCCATTTTTATTAGATTGAAAAAAAATACTGTAAACTGTAGAGCAACCACAGATATATAAAGCAACTAGATAGCCGACTCAACGAATAAAATTGAAGTCTAGAATTCATATGCGAACAGGGCAAAATATGATCGATTAATCCATGACATTTTATATTATTCCATGAAATATAATTTTTCTGTGATTGAAACCAAAGATATAATATAAATATGTTGTTTTATATATCAGTTATTTTTTTATATGGATTCGGATTGAAACACAATTTTTCGATTATAATTTATAAACTATAAACTATAAAGTGCAATTCAAGTAATTCAACATCATGGTGGTTTCTTGTTCTGTGTCTGGTTGTGCCAAGAGGAGACTGAAAGGAAGCGAAGTTCATTTTTTTTCGTAAGTACACGGGCCGCAATTTACGTATGTTTTAAAAGTACACGGGCCGCAATTTACGTATGTTTTAAAAGTACGCGGGCCGCAATTTACGTATATTTTAAAAGTACGCGGGCCGCAATTCACATAGTATATGACCATGGCCGTACTTATAGGGACGCAATTTACCGACCCCGTATAATACGTGTGCATAGCCGCCGAATGCAGTGTGATGGGGACGTAATGCCTTGATAGTGAGAACCTTTGAATATTACTTGGAGGACATCAAGTCAAGCGGAAGTGTTTTTCATTATCCTCCGACGTTTTTTTCTTCTAAAAATCATCGTGAACGGAAGTTGTCCGGTATGATACTACGACAATTAAAATTATGTTTATGACAAACTTCAAGGTATATAATATGGACGTTGGTATTACTTTTCTTCCTGAAATAATTTTCGAAATATTCATGTTACAGGTTTATAATATAGCAGTAGGATTTAAAAATTGAACGCGTTACTATGTAAGTCATATGAGGTTTTCAACGACCAGAAATTTTAATGTGACCTAACGAAAAGGTACGTAGGCTATACGACGCGTTAAGTAATTATTGATTATTCGATAACCTTGCAGTTTTGTGGAATTCACAAAAAAATCAATTTTTGATCATTGGACGCAAAAAATTTTTTGATTTTCAATTGATTTTGAACCGTTTAAAGTATTTATTAAAAATAAATTGTTATTTGTGTTCAATTAATAAATATATAATCAAACCATGTAAACTTAAAGTGAGTGAACCATTTTTTCAGTCATTTTTTTCATTTTCAAATCTGTTTGTAGTTTATGAGTTAGATATAATTTTTTTAATGTAAAATTTAAAATATTATCTATCTTTGAAGTACAGAAATCACCATCAAAAAAGTTAAAATTCTATGATAATTTTTAATTACACCGGATTATTTTAATACAATAAATACGTATGTTTTAGAGAATTATTGACATTGTTAAAAAATTAAAAAAAAAAAAAAAAACAAAGACAAACGTGGAACAATTCATAACTTAAAATAAATTACTTTGTACCTCATTTCTGAAGTTAATTATACAAAGTAGGTTATATTTTATACATCAAATAGTGTAAAATCAACATAAAATTATTCTGTTCTTGTGGCTTTTTAAAAATGTGTTCGGTAAAATGATTGAAGCATAGTTTTTCGATTATTTTCCACCGTGTTTACAAAATTAATTCAAGTTATACAGGTGTAATATTATCTTCAAAACGCACGATAACCATACTTGGGAACTTTGGGAAAACATCCTTCTTAACTCCTTGTGTTATACAAGTTATTTATAAGAGAGCACACGTGAACTTCACCGATTGGTGTCAAACTCCCGAATCGAGTCCACCTACTGTGTACAATGATAAGTAATGGTTAACGATTAGTTTGTTTGGCTTTCTGAAATAAAATCCAACAGTATATCTTCTGTGCAGTAATTCGTTCAATAGGTCGACATAATTGTCAATAAAGCTTTCAAAATGTTAGGTTTTTTAAATAGAAGTACTGTTCAATTTAAAAATAAATATTGTTTAAAATCATTGTACTGTTCTTTGGTCAGATCTCACTTAGAGTTTGGTTCGCAAATTTGGTCTCCTAATTATTCAGTTCATCGTTTAAATATTGAAAATGTTCAGTATAAATTTTTAAAAACATTATCGTTTAAATTGAAACTTCCAATTTCTAGGGATACAGTGACATCTATTTCGGATATAATTGGTCTTGATTAATGTGAAATTAAGCGTGATTTATTAGATATAATGTTCATTTATGACCTTATTAACTACAACATTGACTGTCCAAAATTATTATCCCAAGTTGGGTTATATGCTCCAGTTAATTTTACTAGATCCTCATTATTATTATTCGTACCTACATTTAAAACTAATCTTGCAGCAGGAACTTTTTTCCCCAGAGCTTTATCCTTATCTTATTCTGTTTGTAATAATGTTGATTTTTTTGAAATGTCTCGTGAACGATTTAAAAATTGTGTTTTAGCCGTTTTACGCTCTAAATTGTAGATAATGTACCTAATTGATAAATTATTTTGTTTTATTGTTTTGTTATTATTCTGCTATTTTTTTGTTTAGCCATATCACTTAAAGTTGTTAATTATTTATATTGTATAACTAAGTTCTTTTGCTAATTATTGTAATTATTAAATAATGTTATTATAAAGGGCGTTTTGCCCGTTCATGAAAAAAAAAAAAAAAAAAAAATAAAGTATTTCTTTGATATTTCGACGAAACGAATTTTCGCCGGCGGTTTTTGTGACGGATGTCGCATGATTTCGCATTTTTTTGTTTTCACAACAATCCGGACTGAAGCCACGTTCTGCCGTAACGATTTTTTTTCCAGTTCATAACTAATTTCCAGGCGACCAGTTTGTGTAGAGATCTCGACACTGTATAAAACCAATAAAATCGAATAGTTATATGGGGACGGGGTATTCGTGTAAACCCCTAATGGTTATTATATTATAGTGCAAATAAGTGTTTATAGTTGTCTTTATTTTTTATTTTCACCATATCGTACCGCACAATTATTTAATTTGAAAGAACTGGAATGTTTAAAGTAACGAGCATTGGTCAACAACTAAATTCTATTTGATGATCTATTTTAAAGTCGAAAACTCGTAAAATTTTTCAACATTATAAACAACAACCCGTTAATTTGTAGTTTATTTTTGTTTTTTGCCTGTTCGGTAAAAAATTGGCGCGGCGCAGGGCATAATTTTATTCAATTAAGGGTACAAGTGGGTTCTGTACGTTTTTTCGTACTGTGCAAAGTATATTGTCCTGCACATAGAGACTGATCATTGGTATTTAGTATTCATTATGTACTATTTTCAAACACAACGTCATGTACTTTAAATCACTCAGGGAAACGACAGAAATAACATCGCGTACAAACATATCAAATCAAAGTGTCGTCGAACAGCGCCACCAATAACAACAACTGTCAACTACAACAAATCACGAGTTGTTTTAAAAAAGGCCATACAAATGCGGTAAATTAAATTTGGTTCGAGACCCCGATGACAGATTGTAGTGCAGAGTGTTCAACACTGAGATACCCTATAATTGAAGGTTTGCTGTCTATTTGATAGTTTTATTTTTATTTTTTTCGAATTTTGATTGAAATAAACAAGTATCGATTATCTCGTTGCCAAAACATTAGGGTCAAATGCGTAAATGTGAAATGTGCAAAAACTAGATTAAAATATAGAATGTAATACCTGAAATAAATTATAAGAAATGCCATTGCCAATGCAATACTAACGTGAAATATCTAGATATTATATGAACTAAAATAACCGCTTGCTACGATAGTAATAAACTAGTAAATCATCGAAGCGGGATTAGGATTCATAATTAATTTTCATATTGTTGAAACTTGCTGTCGAAAACTCAGCAAACTGGGTGATTCAAAATTAAGTCACAGTACATTTTTCTCATGGAAGTTTTACGATTTGAGAAAACCTAAAACGGTTTGTAAATTTTATATTTTTTTACAGATAACATATTATCGTGACTCAAGAACATTTATTGATGTGAAACTATATTGTTGTGTTTGAGTGCGATTTCAAATTTTCAACAATTAATCTTTATCACTCGAACAACGCGATATTTTTCTTAAACGACTTTGCACTTGACGTAAAAAAAAAAAAACTACGGCTATCGGAAAAACGAATAGTATTTAGTTATGAAAACGATAAAAATGCGTGGTGATATTCTAATTACGTTGCGTTTGTGTGTCCGGATGAAAGTTATGATTTAACCCGCAGAATAATAATGTTACGGCTGTATGCCTGCACTGTCGAAACACGTGATTTAAATTCGGATTTGAAGTGAAACCGTCGTGTGAGACGAACATTTAACAAGATTTCGACACTTGACAAGATAGCGACGCTTAAACACTACACGTGAGTGGGTACGCACGTACATCTCGTAGACCCGACGTGCCAGAGGGATCGTGTCCTAATGACAATAACGTGTGAGCTCTTACAACAAACGATCAGAACGCAAACAGAATCAAGTCACGTCCGGGGCCTTGTGCGGACGACGTACGGAAATGTACACTTTGTGCGTATTGTTACTTAATGATGAACGTCGTCGGTGTCGGGAACATTGATTCCCGCGTGTTGTTATTATGATATCACGACTCGTCTCGGGTGTAACGTACACGTGCACGTGCTCGCCGGGTACGATTTTATCGGGGTCTTTATGCTCACACTTCGGCGTAAATACGATATCGAGATTTTATCGATTCCGCCGAAATTACCTGCTTAGGAAAAAGGTTTATATCGATTTCGCCGGCTGCTGTTTATAATAATATTTACATATCGATTTCGCCGGACGCTGTTCGTAATTTCGGTAATATTTACGTCTACATTTTATAAAACAATAAGTATATAATTAAAAATCGATATGTGTATGTGGATATATCGTAAACAATTTTTATAATAAGATAGTAATTTTATAAATGGTATCTAACCTAACTACTTTTGGTAATATTTGGAGACATTTAATAAATAAGTGAAATTTCACTTATTTCACAAATAAGTGAACATAGAAATTCTATTATGGTTCAAATCATTAGATAAATTTTGAATACATTGTTTGTTTTTTTTTTTTTTGTTAAAAGCACTATTTTTGCTATTTTGTTTCAATATTTAATCCGTTTATATGTATGTAATTGTCAGTTTGTATTTTTGTATTTAAAACATGGGTAAATATAAAAATGTTAGGATGAAGTTTTGTCAATTGTGAATATTTAGAGAAAAGACTATTAGTAGTACCTACGTTCCGATGTTATTTCCCTTGATGCCCAAATGCGTGGATTGAATTTTGCTTCTTCATCTCTATTTATACTCAAATAAATAATCACAGAACTTTACTACCCTTTCATCATCTGGAGAAACTGACATAAATTCTATCGTAAAGCAATCGCTTACTTCTTTTGGATTCAATAGTGTAGCCGGCGGAATTGATATGTACATTTTATAAACAGTAGCCGGCTGAATCGATAAAAAATCGGCGGAATCGATATACGCCCATATAATATTGCGTCACATGCTTTACCCCCGTGTCTTTCACGCCCGTTTCGTACTCTGACGTGTTCCCGCGCAAGTCGATCGGCATTTAATTCGATGTCTCACCGGAGTGCCGAACGACATGTGATCACGCGTATTACTGGGTATCGGACGGATAATTTCGAACGATTACCCCGCAAATTATCATCGACAGACGGTAGACATTACATCGTGATTTGCTATTATACGTTGAACGAACGATAAGTTATGTTTTGAAAAATAGTCAAACTATGTCAAAATGCAACATTTTAGATTCTGAGTGAAGCGAAGGATCTTATGGTTTTACAATGATGTTTATTTTTTTTTTTATTATTTTTTTTCCCCTTTTTTTTTTCTGTAAACACTTTTTCGTATAGAAATCCTTGTCCAAAAGTTTCGTCCAGCAACTTTTTAGATTTGAAATTGAACTGAGATGGTACTTTAGAGAGGACATTTTTCCAGAATCTCCATAGTTTTTCCAGTAATCAAGAATAACGATCGATAAACTGAGTAAAAACGGTAAAATCGGTAAAAATCCGCCGTAAACGAGATTTTCACTGTTCAGATTTTAGGTATTTAGTCATAAATCGAAAAGTATTGAAGCTAGAAACTTGAAAATTTTATCCAATATCAAATACATACTTTTTTATATTGGACAAAACTTTCAGAACAATTAAAGCACTTTTGACTTAAATATAGAACTTTTAATTTACCAAATTGTTTGAAAGTTTTTATGTAATATAATTTTAAATATTTGACAAAAAGTTCTGAAAATTTAATATGACCTTACTCATATACCTACCTAATTATCCTAACAAAAGTTCAAAAATTGTTAGTCAGGATTTTTTTTTATACACACTTTAATAAATTATTATACGATTTTTTTCGATATTGTCTGATTTCTTTTAAGTTTATTTCTAATGAGTTATAATTGCTATAACAATTGAAGTTTAAATGAGTTATATCTAATTGAATATTTTATGAGGGTTTAATTACAAAAAAACTCACCAAAAATTATACAAATAACCGTAAAATACGTAAACCGTATTTAAATAATAATATATTATATTACACTGAAGCTTTACTCAGAATCGTTTTATACTAAAGAAATGAGTCATCATTTCTTTAAAACTTAATACATTCATCACCAATATCTTGTCCGAGGACCGAAGGGACGATGGACGAACTTGTACCACCATCATCTCACTTACCAGCTTTTTTTTTTTAGATTATTTTTTGTTCACAAAATTTAAAATAATTAAATTTTCAATCAAACAATCATTTTCATCCCATAAGATTTTGATATTTTGTCAGCGAGTCGGTGTACTCGTCACGTGACGAATAAATAATGATGATTCATTCGTTTAATTCGCTTAATATCGGTTGACACACTCGATGATTTTATACATTTGATCTTCAGATATGGGTATTAATTATTCATGTTTATAACTCATTAAACTTGTTAGACGGGATTTTATTTGTTCACAGTAAGTCGTATTTTTTGCTCATATTAAAATACTTCAAACTCTAATTATTGTGGTTTAATTCGGATAATAAACCATTGTGTCAAACAGCGTTTGTAATTTTTTCAATTGACTTTAATTTAAAACAGTTTATTTTCTATTGTTTAAACATTAATATGGAGCATGGTTTTAAAATTTTCAATTTTTATTTATCTGCCCAATACATAATTTTGAATTACTTTTCGAGAACATAATTTATGCATGTCACAAATGAGGGGCGTTTGACTACTGTATTAAATTAATGATAAGTATAAAATCTGCGATGATTCCCTGCGATGTGTTATGAAGATATTGGTAAATTTGAGTTCAGTTTTATACCCCCTTCAAACGAAATATCCTTCACGTACGGTCGTGTGGTAATTGATAGCAAAAGATTTCGTTTTAACATAATGTTTATTGCTATCATAAAACGTCAAATTTATTGCTTAAGTCGACTCATTTGTTTTTTTTTCAATCGTATCGGTAGACTTTCGATTGTTTTCGTCCCTGAACGTGGTACCAGTGGCGGCTCGTGGGTCACACACACACACACATATAAATACATATTTATCGAAATTTATTATTGTATACCGTTGGTGCATAATACTGTAAACGTTTTCCATTAACGGTTCACAAAATAAATGTTGATTATTTTATAATACATAAAAGTATTATTTATACATATTCGTCTCTTTATTCATTAGTAACAATTCTCAAAAGTGAATTCATAATATTAATGTATAAAAACATACAATAATCAAAAGTATTAGAGAAAAACATTACTCTTAATATATGAGAATAAAAATGATGAAAATGAAACTATCGGACCAATTATCACGGACAAATTCATTCTCTTCCTTAAGGACTCCGGACTGGATAAATTAATATTTAGAAAAACAAACGTGTATCCAAAATATTCCATCATTATTATACAATGTAGACAATAACACAATTATGTAGATTCATTTAAAAAAAAAATGTAGCTAATGGTCATAGCAGACGAATAAAAAAAAAAAACAAAAAAAAAAAAAAAAAAAAGATAAAAGACCTGAATTTTATAAATGGTTTTTTGTGTTTTTACATACCAGGAACATATTTTAACGTGTATCGTTTTTTTTTTTACTATCAAATATTAAAAAGTGAACCCCTTTTTTAATTGAATAAAAGCTTTCTTGGATAGAACCATTAGTTTGACATAATTTTACCAATATATATATACTATTATATTACTCAAAAAATTTTATCGTTCACTCATAACTTATTAGAATGATTTTTATACGATATTTGAATTACAGTATTACGTGATTTAAAATTGAAATTTTTTCTTGTAATCAAATCAATTTTATTACTCAATTCGACTCATAGGTGATGGTTTTATGTAGTTTGCATTTAATTACGGGTTAATATTTCTTTAACTTTAAGTTGGTAAATTATCAAACGCAGTCTTATAATCAGACTTATTATGCCACTCGGTGAACAAATAATGTGTTCTCTGTACCGTAAATTCGAATCGGTGTCCCAACTCGCACAGACTCCACGTCGGAGTGTTACCTATTTCGTGGGAGTAATGCGAGAACAGTTCCTTTATGGTGACCGAATACGAAAAACAAAAAATTATTTGCAATCTCCAGTTGTTTGTTAAGAGTTAGGTCATACGCGTGCGTATTACAACTCTAGATTACATTTCAATCGTAGTAAATACGTATACAACATTGTGCACAGTGAGTTAGCAATTACATTAAAACGTATGACGGTTCGTGTTTATTTAAGACTGTTTCAAGCCGGAAAGTCTCGTTTACGGTTACGAGAAACTTTCTTTTCAACTGTTTGTAACTGCGTCTCGCCGTAATAATTTCGTCGATAAAATACTGAGATAATGAAAATAATAACATGATAGTAATATCTATCTGAGCATAACGCGTCAAATTAATAGTCATTAAAATATTATATTAATAAAATTAAAAACTATTTAAAATATAATTGCGGATCTCGTGTGTAATTATTCTTTTTTAGAACCCATAAATGTTCTGAGATATATCCATCCTCATGTGCAATTTCAAGTGCCAGAATAAAAACTGTGTCACATTGCTGATAAAGCCGCTGGTATAAAAACGGATTGTAAAACTGTCAATTATCGATAAATATTAATAATTATTTCACTAGTTGTATTATATTTAGTCAAAAGTAATTAATACCGTTAATTCTTACAACGTCTAAATTGGAGCTGATGAATGCTTAAATCACAAATAGAGTTTATCGATATGCATATTATTGTCAATGAACACGAGAGTTTAAAAAGAAATAAACATAAATCATAATTATTATAATAATTCATATTATCACCGAAATTGGAGACAAAATTATTTCAATACATTTGATTTTATATAATTCACGAACATTTGAAGTCATTATACAAATAGTTTCGTGAGTGATATGATACAGGGTATAATATTGTAAAAGTATTATTTTTTTCTGAAAAACGCACTTTTATGAAAATATTCCACATTGTATATTGATATGAATTAATAGTCCATAAAACAACGCGAAATGTTTATAGAAATTACGATTGTGAATTTCGCTGTTAAGTGAAAATGTTCGTATTTTTTTTATTTTTTATTTTTTGGTTTTTACGAATAAATAAATAATATTGATTAATACTCCCGTGAATGAAATATAATATTACCGCTATAAAATTATTTTGATTTTCCATGTTATTGTACCCGTTTCTTCAATGTTTATTTAGAAAATATTATTAATAAAAATTTATTTATTTAGTTTAAATCTGAAACGATATTTGTTTTTAATTTCATCATGGTATATTTAAATATTCTGCATAAAGTATATCTAGTAGCAAAACGTGATGCTGTAGGTAATTTTCAAAAAACCATCGTCAATCGCAATTTTTTAATTTACGTCAGTGAAATCTCTTTGGTAATTGATGAGTGCTAAAACTATGTTTAGTAATTCAATTTCCTACTGTTCATAGACATGTAACACCGAACGCGAAAGATCGAGAATGATAAATGTTGACGAATCAATTGATAAAAGCGAGTCTGTAAGATAATAACGGTGGAAATTTGTCCTTTGTCCTTTAATTAGTTCTCGAACGAACAAGATGACTAGTGTATTGCATTTTAAAGAAACGATTAATCATTTGTTGTAAAACAATATTCCGAGTAAAGTTTTCGCGTAATATATACGGGTTACATCGTTTATCGTTTTTACCCGAATTTCGAAAATGTCGAGAAAAAAAACGACATCTTTAAAGTACACAGAAGAAAAATATAAAATTAAAAATACCTCGTTTTTAAACTTTGTCAAGTTTATCTTTAGTAACATTTTTAATATTTGATAAAATGTTGTGAAAATTTAATATGAACATACTAATATATTATACAAATGACATTGAAAAAAATTAAAAAAACGTTACTCTGGATTTTTTTTCATTAGAGTTTAACTAAATTATTAAATAATTTTTACGCAATAGACTATTTTTATTACGATTTTCCACTCTAAATGTATTTAAAAAATTATCGGACTATTCAAACATTATGATATTCAATCATAATGCGTGGATATATTATATAAAACATCATATTTTAAATATTTCGGTAAAAAAAAAAAAAAAAATAGCTTCTTTGTTCAGAAAATGTATTTTTAAACGGTTTTGATAAAAAAGCCTTCCAACAATTAGACTAAGAATGGTTAAATATATGAACAGTATATATTTCAAATTGAAACTTTGCTCAGAATTATTCAACTAAAGAAATGATTTATCGTTTATTTAAAGTCCAATACACCCATCATCATTAACTTGTCCGAAGAGCGAACAATATTCCATAGATCGAAGTACGTTATTTTTTCTTACTTATATCAATACTTAAAATTGTGACCGATAACCGGTTGCTTAGCGTCACTCATTGATTGACATATTTTAAGGATATAAAAGGAAATTATTTCGGAATCCTACTAGTTCAAGCTAAATTTATCGGATCTTTATACGTATTAATTAAACTCAATATATTTCTTGTTTTTTATAAAGCATTGCGACATTCGGATAGATTTTTTCCGTGGCCCGTAAAAACGAAACATTTGGACGTGAAAGTCGTATGGAAAAAAAAACGTACACTGTTACAGGTATAAGGTTTAAAGTTTCAAAATAACTCCTACAGCGTTTTGCAAAGGCTCATTACGGTACGCTTTGGTCGCGTATTTGTTTAACAACTACTTATCGCTCTGAGAGTAAACGGCAGTTTCAACGCTAATGGTCATTGATCGCACAGGTTGCGCAGTGTACATCATTCGAAACGAGATTATTTTGATAACGACATACTTTGTGCACGTGGCATTATAAGGTGCTTCGTTAAAAAGATGGAAAACCGAAATACTAACACTGCAGATAAGATAAGTGTTATTATATATGGATTAATTCCCACCGATACTGCAGAATGCGTTTATAAATTAGTATGAAATCCTAAAAAATCATTGCCGTACTGTCATTACACATCGTTCGTTTGTCGTGAATAACCGCGGTTCGGTTGTTAGATACATTCAAGTTTTTGCGAATACATATGTAAGTACGAACTTTTCAATAATGATTTTAATGACATATACATTAATGACCTAGTTGCTGTTATTCGATTTATATTTTCTACACGGCTCGATTTACACACTGTGTACTGACTCCCAAGTCATGGTTTATGCAGTAAAACTAATTCGATTCTATAAAATAAAATGTAATTCTGTCACATAAATTTATGCGCTTCGTTTTCATTACGCTAGAACATAACGCTGTAACGTAATTCGCTTAAGTAATGGCCAGGTTATTGAATAATTTGAATAACTGATTTTGTCATTTTTTTTCTCTTCTGTTTTTTGGCTGTACTATTTGACAGATGAAATGAATCGAAGTTGCACAGGTAAAATTTCTTACCCATATGAAATAATGATATTTTAAAATTCGTATCGTACTGTTACAATAAAGATGAACAAACTTAGTTCAATTATTGAAAAAATTGTATAACATAAAAATACTGTACCGAAACTTAATTTAATACAAATAATTAATGAACTTGTTAATGAAGTATAATTTCATATAAATGAAGTATGTATTACATTTATAATGATGCGTTTTTTTTTCATTAAATAATCAATACAAGTCGTGTATATATATATACATATTAATTTTGCCAGAAGCATGTCTTTTGATAGCAAGGTTAAAGTCTCAAAATTATTGGAAATTCAAATTAATATTTTACCTGTTTAAATATTCAACGTTTACATCACACCTAACGCGATAGAGCATAGTAAATTAATTATTTGCATTCAATTGATAATTATTATCAAAGTGTTTGTAATTTAAATTTTAAGCGAAACAAAAAATGTGTTGATTCTACAATAATGTTTTTTTTTTATTTGAATCACATTTTTGGATTGTTGAAAGTGGCCCGAAAATGTGTTGTTTGGCCTCGCTCTATTGATAATTCATGCCACCTACTTGGTACATTGAAGACTTCAGTTTAGGAAATTTTGAATTATTTTTTTTATAGAAAGGAAAAACTACTATATATTTGTGAAATTAAAAAAAAATTTGAATGAAATTAATTTTAGTTACTTAATCGTAATTTGGAATTTTCATAGATTTTTAATTTAAAAAGTATTATTTATTAACATATAACTCCATTTTACACTATAATCTCAAATACACTAACATTACCAAAAAAATGTAGTGTTTTTTTCGACTAATTATAGAACTTGCTTTTTCATTTTTCTAAGTATTTACTGTGTAAAAATTCGGAATTATAAATTCCATTATTTTTTTTAGTTTATACATTTTTCAAATTATTCTCATTCATATTACTCCTTTTATAATGACGTTTTGATGGACTATTTTTTAAACATGTTTAAAGTTAAAGTTTTAACGGAACTAATTATTTTCTTGTATTTAAATTCTAGTATATGTAAAATTATTTTCTCTGCTTTTTCTTATTACACGAACAAAATGTGTGACATGATATTATATAAATACGTATTGTATTAGTTTCAAAATAATTTTGTAACTTTTTTAGAGAATTATTGATGTTTAACGTTCAGTTCAATATTGTCATACCATTTTAATTTTTATAATTATTATCGTTTATAATATTTGTATTATAATTAAGAAATAATAATAATTATACTAATATTATAAACTATTCATTTATTGGAATATTAATGATATATTACCATTACATCCACAGTTCACACACTAAATAATATATATATATATACACATTATATTCATATAATAAAAAATATTAAACGCATTAATTTTTAATTAATACTGTACGAGTTCATGAGAAATGCTACTGAATTTTAAATACGTCATCAATAAAAACTAATTAATTCTGCGATGACAATATAGTACCTAGTATTGTAATTTGATTAATATTTAATTTGCATATTATTGCAATGATATTGATCAGGTGCACGTGCGCAAGACACGTACTCGGTATTGACTCAAGCGTAGAATGTACCATCACACAGTGTTCAATTTAGACGTTTTTTTCTAGGGATGGGTCACCCGGGACCCATAAGAGAAGGAATTAATGTAACACGAAATCATCAAATTTGACTATATATGTGTACAAATATAAAGATAATTGTAACCGGTTGGTAATTAAATCGCCACTTAGTTATCGGGCTGTAAATAGTGATTCAAATGGAGAGGTTGTTCATAAAAACGAATAAAACCTATATGGTATATATTATTAAAATGGTAATTGAAAGATACAAATTAAGATTTCACATTTGTGGAGTTCATGTTAAAAAAGTATGAATATCGATTTTTCAAGTTTTTTGTTTAATAACATTATAATATTTAATACATGAGAGAACATTTTTATTTTTCGATATTAAATAATACTTAAAAAGTAAATAATAACGCCGTATATACAATATCATAACAATATTATATTGTGTATAAATATAATTTATTCACGTTGGAAAAAGTTATATATTTGATAGCAACACAACTAATATTTGTGTTATTTGATTAACTATTAATTTACCCACAATTAACAAGGCTGGAAAACCGAATTCCAGGGGAACCCCTCTGAAGTATACCTAAATTCAACACTGCCCAGGAACGCCCACAGATATGCCACTCAGGGGGGGGGAATTGTGACTCGTGAAGTACAACTATTAATTTTACGGGTAGGTACATAATAATATTATTCTCGTAGTTAATGGTACAATGAACTGTCGGAGAGTCACTGAGTGCCCTAGTCGTGTGAGACTGACTTCATGTAAAAAAAACCTCCAATTTTGTAACTGACATGAAAAATCTCAGGGACGGCTATGGCCCCCACTGGCCCTCTCCTCCGGGCGTTCCTGACACTGCCTGCACATATTGAAACGCTTTAATGTATGTATTTTTAATACTTAAAAACATGCTAATAATTTATAAATGGAACATAGTTCTGTAAAAATTTGTCATCTCTTTGAAACACAGCATTCATCAGGCATAACTTTACTTCGGACGACGTCGAGATGTTCTATCTACTTTAAATATTATTAAAAATACATTTTTTCCCGAAATTTCATAGCATACAAACAACTTACGCATTTAAATTTCACATACTATAGTTTCGAGTAGAAATTTATTTAAGCACGTCAAAGTTGGTATTTTATAAAATAATTTGAAAAAAAAAGTCGTGAGCCTCTCTTGTAGTATAACACACCGTTGTAAAGCGATCGTATGTCAATAATAATTATAATTTATTAAAATAACTATAATAGCGAACTTTTGGAAACGTCGACGATAATCATACTGTGATAGTCATTGCAGTGCGTGGATTTTTTCTTTTCTTTTTTTTTTTGTAATCTAAAAACTTGATCCCATAAACAATAATCACATATTATTTTTGACGCTATCACATTGCCCTTCGAAGTCGTAACGACCATTTTACACAACGCAAACGCAGATTGATTCTAATTTAATTACCACACGTACTCATATACACTTTCATCATAGTCCTGGCTTTTTGAAGTGGATGTTAAACAATGGGGTCACGTAATAATGTACCTATACGTCGATTCGTATATCATTAATAGAACAATGATTATATGTAAAACACACACACACACACACACACACACACACACACACACACACACACACACACACACACACACACACACACACACACACAAACACATATACACACACGCACACATAAATAAATAAATTTTAATTAAAAAGAAAAATATGTTAAACTCGCAAACCATTTTCACCCTAAACCTTATAATCGTTTTTGGTGATCATTTTTTTATTCAAACATCGTGCTATCATCGGCTATTGATTTTTCAGTAGTTAATTCTATAGTTGCTCTGAAATATTGCAGTTTATAACCAGTTTCGATATTATTATCTAGTCTCTTTTTCACACGTGCCAGGGCAACAAAATAGTTACACTATTACACTTTACCATTTTGAACTTTAAATAACGGCAGCGGTATCTAACAGTCTTAATGGTTTTTTTTTCAAATTCAGAACGGCTATTAAAGATATTCGTGACAAACGGTGTATGTACTAGTATTTCGAACATCGTAGAGACAATCTTATTATCTAATATACTAGATCATTCGTCGTGGAAACTAGACATATTCGATCAGACGAATACAAACAATGGCCTAATGCGATCTCTGTGTATTAAATTGTATCTAAATCTTAATATAGATTTGATTCTGACGCTGTCTGAGTTTGTTCACAACACGATACTAATTGTATTCATTTGTTTTTTCATATTCAACGTAATTCATTTTACAATTTTACTCGTTCAAATATTGAATAAAACGTATGGCGTTATATTTACCGAAATTGATCATTTGATTTTTCAAATAATATTTGTCATAACATATAGGAAATATAATGTACAATGATTATATTTAAGTTACCTATAATTTAAATGTTTGTTTGACGACGGCAGTTTTTGAGCAGTCAAATTTTTGAGAGACAAGTAGGAGGTTCTTACTGTAAAGAAAGCACACTTTGTAGGACAAATATATATTTGTGTGTTAACAGCAAAAATTATTTCGTTTTTAAATAAAATATATATATATACATACATACATATAAAATTATAAAAAAAAAAAAAAACATTAAAAATCAAATAATTGTCATTTATTTTAAATGTTTAAAATTTTTATAGAACACAATATGAGTAAAAGTTGGATAAAACTGTTATATTTAATGAAAAATATTCTAGTTTTCAAATTATGACTGAAGTTAATAAAAAAAGTATTTTGTCCAAAATGGTATTTTCCATTAAAATATAGATTGTGTGACGCGTTTTCCGAACGTTATGTTATAATGTTTTGTACGATAACATTGGATTTTTGTGCTTTTCAGATATGATCTTTGACATCATACGACAATGTCAAGTCTCTCAAATCGTAGTGCTAACTTACTCAAGTACACAAGATTTTTCAATCATGTCAGTGTCGCACGGTTGAGTGAAAGCAAAGCCAAGTCTTCAGCTGAAGTGATTCAACGTGAGAAAAAAGTGTCGGCAAACAACTATGACCCGAGCCAGGTGGTCATCACAAGAGGAGAAGGTAAAAGTTTTGTTTTCTCCCGTATAAGTAAATTACAAATCATACGAATAAAAAAAAAAAAAAAAAAAATTAATAAATAAAAACATGTCCTCAAATATCATTTTGGTTTACGAAGTGATTAACAATGGACTAACAGCCTGACGCGTTTCAGGTATTTTTATGTGGGACGTCGAAGGAAAAAAGTATTACGACTTTGTCGGAGGATTCGCCACCCTCAACCAAGGACACTGTCACCCGAAGATCATCAAGGCCATGACAGATCAAGTAAACAGACTTCACCACACGTCCAGAGCGATATTTCACGACAGTCTGTATGAACTCAATGAACTATTGACAAAGACATTCGGTTTCGATAAAGTT
The DNA here is from genome assembly GCA_027580255.1 of Therioaphis trifolii. Taxonomy (NCBI): domain Eukaryota; kingdom Metazoa; phylum Arthropoda; class Insecta; order Hemiptera; family Aphididae; genus Therioaphis; species Therioaphis trifolii. The sequence goes on along the minus strand of CM050405.1, from coordinate 11,932,188 downwards.
TTGAACATGAATACTGGTAAGACGAGAAAAATAAAATTACGCACGATTAAGTTTCATAGGTATTTGATTCATATATTGTTCATTGAATGTCTCAAAATTAAAAAAAAAAAAAAAAAGTTTGTAATCATTCAAAATTACAACGTCTTATTATACGATGATAAATAATTTATTAACGAATTATAATTTAGTCGGTGACCGGTGTAGACGTAATGAAAGTAATTTTAATGACTCAAACCGCATGTTACGTCTTAGGTGTGGAAGGCGGAGAGACCAGTATCAAGATTGCGAGGAAATGGGGATACAGGGTGAAGAAAATTCCGTCCAACCAAGCCCAGGTTGTGTTCGCCCACGCCAACTTCTGGGGACGCACGATCGCTGCTATTTCCTCGTCAACGGATCCGAATTCGTTCGACGAATTCGGACCGCACGTTCCGGGATACCAAATCGTACCTTATGACGATCTTGGAAAATTAGAGGTAAAATATGCATAACTAAAATGGAAAAAATTCTGCTTATTATGATTTTACCCAAAAACAATACTATAATTTATTTTAGTGAAAATCATAAACGAATATATTTAAGAAAAATTATCCCATACATTTCTTTATTTATTTTTCCGGTAACGTAAAACGATTCGAAAACGATATAATAATCGTCGGCTGTGAAATCTTTAACGTAAATACTTTTTTAATGGATATTTCGATTCGTGTAAAGAATACATTCTACGGGGATCGTCCGGCGGACCGTTATATGAAATACAACCGAATAAAAAATTTCTCGTATCTACTTACAGCAAGCGCTCAGGAACCCTAATGTCTGCGCGTTCATGGTGGAACCGGTACAAGGAGAAGCCGGTGCAGTGGTGCCGTCCCCGGGATATCTGAAGGGCGTCCGTGAACTGTGCGACAAATACAACGTGCTGTGGATCGACGACGAGGTACAAGCCGGACTCGGCAGGACCGGCAAATTGTTGGCGGTCGACTACGATGGCGTGAAGCCCGACCTGTTGATCCTCGGCAAGGCGTTGTCCGGCGGAGTGTATCCGGTAAGTAAATAATAAGCTACAGCGTTTTCGTCAGTGCAATGTGTGAGTGAGTGTGTATGCGTGCGCGGAGAAGTGTTTTCGTTGGGTCGGTGAATTTCATTTTTCAAATTTTTTACGTCAGAGGATTCAAATCCACAACTTCTATCGTATGTCTATACCAGGGGCGGCGAACCTTTTCCGAGCCAAGTGTCAACATTTTTCAAACAAAGTTTTCTAAAACTGTTCGCGTGCCCCTCCCCCACACACATACACAAAGGAAATTTGATGAAGTCAATATTTGTGTGGGTTATTTTACAAATATATGTGATATTCTTGAATCAGATGTCAATTTGAATAATCGTATTAAAAATGTAAATATGTAATTATATTTAAATGTGAATTTTTGTTCCTTTTTTTCATGTAAACCATTTTATAACAGTATATTCAAACACCTAATTTTGGTAAAACATGTAGTTTTTGCTTTGACTTGAAAAAATTCACTGCACATTATAAACTATCAAGAAAAAATGAAAAAAAATAAAATAAAAGTAAGCGAATTGCATGACTTCCGACATTTCGATGTCTGCATTGTTCACCAATTTTCCATATAGACGATTTATTTGTATATGTGACATTAGTAAAGCATAAATGTCTAAAGGAATATAATTATAATTAAAATCTGAAAAAATTGTTCAATCGTATTTATTTTAACTATGACTTCATAAATAGTATGATTCAAATTTTATTTTTATTCAAATTTCGATAAATTCAATTTTTTCCATGTGCCATTGAAATTTCGCCAAAGTGCCACTTTTGGCATGCGTGCCATTGGTTCGCCACTCCTGGCCTATACTATATGCATACAAGTGTTTTCAAGTGACACTCGTTGACTTTTGTTTCCAACGTTACAGATTTCCGCCGTGTTGGCTAACAAGGAGATAATGGACGTGCTCACTCCCGGCACGCACGGATCCACGTACGGCGGTAACCCGCTGGCGTGTAGGATCGCGTTGGCCGCACTCGACGTGATCTTAAACGACGGCTTGATCGAGAACTCGTACAAGATGGGCGAGATCTTCAGATCCGACCTCACCGCTCGTCTGGACAAGGACAAAGTGGTCCAAGTAAGAGGCAGGGGATTGCTGAACGCCATTGTATTAAACCCAAGTACGTAAAATATTTTTTTACTCTCTTTTTTTATTTTTTTTATTCAGAGTGAAATGAATATCATAATATTAGGGTCCATTGTTTTTACGACGATGCTTATTTTTTTGTCTTAACCACTTTTTCAGGACGTAAACTTTTCATAAATATTTTCATCTCTTACACAGATTTTATTTTATTTCTTTAAGTTTTGTATGTAGTGTCATCTTCTTTATTCTCGAAAATGTTGCCATTGTCTGAGAAAAATTATAATAAAAACGGTTTAATGTACCATAAAAAAGATTTTAATGTAATGGATTTTCACTTATTTAGTCATAATTTCGAAACATTCACATACAGATACTTGAAGTTTTGAACCAAATATAAACAACATTTTTTACAGTTTTTACAAAAATGTCAATACAAATATTGACCGCTAATGGGCTAAATATAGAACATTGAAAATGTTTTATACCCTTATTTATATACTAATAAACGATTTGAAAAATGATCAAAAATAATCGATCAGGATATTTATGATTTTTGAAATCCGAATCAAACCGAAAGAACAGTTTTAATAATGCTTGTATTACGTACAAACATATCGTACAACATATCTATTTCAAATGAAAAATAAAAAAATTACACTGTATGCTTTCGAATCAAAATACAACTTATTACTTCACAAGTTTCAAAGTTTTAGAGAGCGATTACATTGATAGTAGATAAATCGTTAATGAAAATATGGCAGTGAATATTTCGAGATACATTTTGATGTGTGAGCACATTGTTAATATTATCATACGTTAAATCGTTTTTTTGTTTTTGCATTTTAGGGAGTATTACGAACATTTACAAACTGAACAATGAACTGAAAGCCAACGGTATGATTACCAAACCCATTGGATCAAGTGCATTGAGATTCTCGCCAGCTTTGATAATCAAAGAGGAACAGCTGCGCGAAGGACTCGATATCATTGTCAAAATCATCAACGCTTATTCCGATTAAACATGATGTAATTTAATATTTATTTTCGCGTTAAATGTTGTAATATATAAGATTATGCGCAGTAAAGTGTTTCATTAAATAAACGAAATTACTTCAATCACGTGTCATATAAGTATAAAATAATATGTATATATATCATATCACGAACGCGATTTTTTTCAATCGTTTTCGTGTTGAAAAATCGAACAGATAAGTGATGGTTATACACATAGGATATAATTGTTAACGTGCAGTGGAAAGAATCGTATATTTTTTTTTATTAAATACGTTGTGAAAACCTGAGTAGAATTAATTGTGAAAAAAAATACTGTACAGAAACATAATTTGATACGCTTAATTTCCGAGCCAAATGAAGAAAGTGCTACTTTTTCAATGATGTGTGTGTGTGTGTGTGTGTGTGTGTGTGTGCTTTTTACGTGAAACATCTATGGACACGCCTCGGGGTGAATCCGATTGTGGTGGTTTGTCAGGCAGCGTGGCCAGATGGAAGACGGTCAGTCTCGATGAGACGGTTTCACTCTCTTCCCTTTGCACTCCATTTCCTGCTGTTTCGCTTGGTGGATTCTTGTGCTGTGATAAAACGCGAATACAACGAAATCGCAAATACTAGAAAACGCAACCCTTGTCATACGATTTCCTTCGACAGTGTACCACTGTAGTAGCACGTGGTTCAATGAAAGCATGCGTTGGACCGACTTGCTACGAGTGACAGTAAAAATCTAAATAACGCGCTGCTACTGGCTTACGAAATGAACCCGAGTGATTCGAATCGAAAGTTACGTAGTAAGTTATATATTTTCTTACTCACCGTATACATCTACATATAAATACTCGAGCGGTGTTAGCGCATGTGTTGCCGTCCGGGTGCGTTAGGGCACGTAAGAGTTTATGTGTTTTTGAGCGTATTATCGTTTAAATCGTTTTGCGTTCACCGAACAACGCATCGCAGTGGTCTCGTGATTTAAGGCTAGTCACTGTTACGTTGGTTGACTCGATCATTTGACGATTTAACTATTATTTATTTATTTTCACGATATGATTTAATTGTTTTACGTATGTTTATATGTATTGTCTCTAATGCGTCACATAACTTATCTTTATTCTCTTTTTCTCGCACGCGAATCGGTAGTGTTGACACGATTAGCCACGTGAGCGCCTCCTCATTTAATTTTTTGTAAGACTTGCAGTTTTATACATTTACGTGTGTATTTAATTTCCTATTTACGTCTTACAGTAGAAATCAATTTTGGTGTTTCACATCTGTTTGACGTTCCACAACAGCTAGTATTTTTTTTTTTTTTTTATCAAGCAACGAATTCAGCTCGTATATAATATGTATTTGTATACACAATTCAAGCAGCTTGTTCTTTTGATAGTAAGGTTAAACTGATTAAAGTGTCTGATTATTGTAAATTTAGATTAATATGTAATTTAAATATTCAACGTTAAATTCACATCTACAGTGGTAGAGCACAATAAATTAATTATCTACGTACTTGTATTGATAATTATTATTATCAATATATTTGTAAAGTAAAGTTTAAGCAAAACAAAATCTGCATTGGTTCTATAATTACATCCTTTTTTTGTTTGAATCACATTTACAGATTGTTGAAAGTAGCCCGAAAATATTATTCGGCCTCTCTATTGATAATAAATTACATATATTTGGTACTTTAGAGAAGTCACTTTTCAAAATGTTCAACAATTGTTGTTCTTTTTTCTGTACAATTCTTGTGAAAAAGAAAAACTACCTCAAATTTGCAACATATACAAAAAATTTTAAATTCTCATGAGATCGGTTTTAATTATTTAATAGTGATTTGAAATTTTCGCAGATTTTTAGTTTTAAAAATTATTTTTGAATTACATTTAACTCTATTGCAGACTAAATTCTAATTAAAAACGAATTATTACACAACCAAAACAATTTTACTCTTTTGGATAATTATTATAAACTTGTATCTCGTAAAAAAAAATTATTTACCAAAGAAAACTTCAAATCATAAATTCAATTAATTTTATTTTATTTTATAGGTTTACCACGTAGTTTTTATTTATGTTACAAGTTTCCTAAAGATTTTTCGTTGAATTAAATTTTATAGTTGGAATTTGAACGGGACTAATCGTTATTTTCCTAATTTTTTTAAGTTGAATTTTAGTATTATGTATTTCTTATTATGTTAGCTGAAGATATCGTTAAATATAATTATACTTATGAATTGTATCAGCTAGTATCAAAATAGTTTTGTGATTTTTTAGAGAATATTTATTGTTTCACGTTTAATCAGTTCATTAGTTTTATATCATTGAAATATTTATAATATTATTGTCATCGTAAATATTATAAATATTGGATGGTAATAATAATAATGAATTGTTGTTTATTTTAACATCTGTTATATTTCTTTACATTCACTATGTAAACAAATACGATAGTACACATAAGTATATCATGTGTATTAGCCATATTATACATGTAATAATAACAGTAGTAAAACAATAAACGAAGAAATAAGTAGACATTTTTGTGTGACATCAATCAAATTTAAATTACAATACCAGACGAGTTCGTAGGAAATGATACTGACTTTAAACCACGTCATCAATAATAACTAATTAATATTACGATGACAATATAATGGCTGTGTAATGTTATTAATTCGCATATTATTGCAATGGTATAGATTAGGTACACGCACGCGAGAGGCGTTTTCGGTACCTATCATTTATTTTATATTATTATTAGATAGTAGTGCCTGAAAGTACTTTCTTGAAACACAGTGTTAGTATTTATCACGAATATTCTTTGCTTTGCATTTTGGCGTCAGGACGTTATACTTCGGATTCATAACGATCAATTTACAGTTTACACAGTACCAACGCAGATTGATTGTAACGTAATTATCACGTGCACACACACACACACACACACACACACACACACACACACACACACACACACACACACACACACACACACTCACACATTATTTTATCGTTGTAGTCTTCACTTATTGAATTAGATATTAAACAATACGGTCACGTATACATTGATTCGCAGAACAATAATTGAACAATTATTTTGTGTGAAAAACACACACACACACACACACACACACACACACACACACACACACACACACACACAAGCGCTTAATGAATTGAAAATGTTATCGTCCAGTTTGTGTTGTTTTCACTTTGTATTGCTTAAGTGTGGAACTTATCACGGGTCAACGATGACTTCGACGGTGACATCCCGATAACCAACAATAATTCGTGATGCATTAAAATATAAGAACTTTGCTCAGTGACATTGTAATTAATCGTTCGGTTGTGTACGACAGTGACCGTCGTACACTGTTACCGCAGTTTTACAGATCCGTTTCACGCAGACTCCGAGTGACGACTGCCATCGATCAGTTTTCATCTTCACTTGTAAGTCACTTGAACAGCTTATAACCGTGTCAAATACAAGGTGTTTTAGGTCCCACTCGGTAAATTTAATAAAGTTTAATTTTCTACTATTGAATTAAGAATGAAATAACGCGCTAAAATTCTATAAAAACAGTTTTTTTTTTCAAACATTTTTCGTCTACGTGATTTTTTAGGTTTTTTGATCTTTTTAAATGTTAATTCCTATTACTGACATACTATTATGAAAGAAAAAAAAATATATGTATGACATTTCAATGTTTACATTTTTAATATCCGAGTAGCAAATCTAAGAGCCCCGGAACCCAAGCCGAAAAGTCTCGCGAAAAGTGTACTGTCACTGCTCCACTACTATAAAATATTAGCTCTCAAACATATCGGGTAAAATCCGCATGTCTTTCAAATGTTATATACATAGTTTATACGTAGTGTTTAATATTTAATATTTAAGAAAACGGAAAAACTGAAAAAAAACATTTACATTGAAAACAGTTAAAAATTATTATTTTCAATTGTAGCACAGTAGAACAATAACTATTTATGTTATTGAACAACAATAATTATTGCATTTTTTAAAATCTTATAATCTGAAATACCCTGTATAGGGTGGATTTTTTATTTATCAACTTCATATTTGGATTAAAATGAAAACGTGCATACTAGAAAATGGTTTTTTTAACCTTACCGTTCGTAATTTTGTTCGGTGATCAGGGATCACTGATTTTTGTTCGAATACTGTGCGATCATCATATTTTATTGATTTGTCAGAGTAGTCTACATTAAAGTTGTTCAGCATTGTTTCACTTTACAACCGGTTTCAATATTCTTTTCTTGCTTTATTTTTTTTCGCACGTGCTAGCGCAACAAAACGGTTTGGTACCTTGTTATTTTAAATTTAAAATAACAACGGTATATAACGGTCTAGATATTTTTTTTTTTTTTTGTACAAATTTACAATTTACATTAACTTTATTCGTGACAAACGGCGTATGTCATTAAAAATATACCCAGAACGCCGTAGAGATAATCACTCAATATTTATAATAACTATTATGACACACTCGATAATTCGTTGTGGAAACTATGTTTATTCGCCCAAACGAATATAACCGATGGCCTAATGGGTTTTCCGTAAATTAAATTGCATCTAAATCTTAGATATCGTACTGAAAACACTTGAGCTTGTTCACAATGTCACTCATAGAATTCAAACAAATTTAAAATTTATTTACTACATATATTTCATAATATACATCAGCGGTTCCTTACCTTTTTAGTTTCGCGGACCACTAATTTTGTAAAAAAATATTTGAGGCCCATCCATAGTATACCTATATACGTTTTCATAAAATTATAATATTATAATATTATATACGTGTATTTATAGTTATTAGGAAAAAAATATTAAGAAAATTAAATAACAAAACAATTGTTTAAAAAAAACTTAATTCAAAGCTTTTACAAGATTTAACAATTTAATGTGATTTTTGACATTGCTTGTTCTTCACGAGAAAGTCAATATCTGGATTAAAACTTGTTACTTTTAGTCTCGAATCACTCTCAACATTCAGTTTATTCATATATTTAGTTTTTAAATAAATTAAAGTAGAAAAAGCACGTTCTCATAGATAAGTCGTCGAAAAGCCCATCAAGTTTCTGAATGTAATTTTAGCGATTGCTGGATTGTATTTTCGAATATTTAACCAGAATGGCACTAATAATTGTGTACTTTTAAAATACAATTTTAAAGTCTGATCACATGACATTTCAATCGACGAATCTTCTTCACTAGCTGATATTTTCAATTCATTTAATTTAATTTGTTTGCAAAAATAAGAACTAAAAAATATATTATAATATCATTTTAAGTATATATATATATAATATTTAATATTATACCAATGGCTCGCGGCCCATGGGTTGGAAACCGCTGATATAAATGATTGTACATGTATATTTATATTCCTCTAATTATATTATTCATAATATTTTACCTTGTCGAATTAAAATTGTAATAATTGTTTGGGTAAATCAAATGATAAATTTATACTTTTTACTATCGATGATATAGCTACTCGTAATTCGTACATTATGTATAGCTATTGACCGTGTTAATTTAATTTTTAGTTTGTTCAATACGCTTTTTGATACTACAATTGTAATATAACTGAGGTAGAGGACGCTGTACTGTATACGAGCTAATTATATTATTAAATGGAATACTTGGTAAAATGTCAAGAAATATTATTTCAATAAAAAAAACTTAAAATATTTTGTCATATTTTTAAATTGATTTTACATAAATTATAATAAATCAACATTGTTACAATACTTCGGATAAAAATTAATTTATGTCAGTATTGTGACTTGAAGTTATTAATGATAAAATAAATTTGTTGTTTTAAAAATAAAGTACGCAAGACAATGCTGTTTTTTAGACAGTTAAATCTTTAAGGGTCTATTTATGGTATAAATAAAAGGGAACAAATACATTATGCACAAGTGTAAAGAGAAAAAAAATCATTTAAAGATCAAAATGAAATAAAAAATATTAAACATCAAAATGTCGTTATTCAATGTTAAAAATGCCAAATAAATATAACGAACGTGATTTATAGCAGATGAATATGATCGTCTTATTTATTGAACACAACCCTTGTTTTTAAATCACAGTTTGAGTTCGAAGTATTCCGTCCAAAACCAGATTCCCCATTAAAACATCGGTCGTGTGACGCGTTTTCCGAACGTCATGTTAAACAAGTTTTGTGAGCGATTTCTGTTACTTTCAGATATTATAATCTTTGTAATCACAAGACAATGTCGAGTCTCTCAAATCGTAGTTCTAACTTGCTCAAGTACACAAGGTTTTTCAATCATGCCAGTGTCGCGCGGTTGAGTGATGGTAAAGCTAAGTCTTCGGCCGAGGTGATTCAACGGGAAAAAAAAGTGTCGGCAAACAACTATGAGCCGAGCCAGGTGGTCATTACCAGAGGAGAAGGTAAACGTCATATTACGTCCCGTCGAAAGTAAAAAAAAAAAATAAACAATAAAATAACACAGAAATGTGTACTTAAACACCGTTCTCGTTCACGACGTGATTTAACGACGGGCGTGTTGACGTGCCCGACGTGTTTCAGGTATTTTCATGTGGGACGTCGAAGGAAAAAAGTATTACGACTTTGTCGGAGGATTCGCCACCCTCAACCAAGGACACTGTCATCCGAAGATCATCAAGGCCATGACGGACCAAGTGAAAAAACTGCACCACACGTCCAGAGCGATTTACCACGACAATCTGTACGAACTCAATGAATTCTTGACGAAAACTTTCGGTTACGAAAAAGTGTTGAACATGAATACTGGTGAGACAGAACCGACGAGTGTTGATTATAATATTTAGGAGTCGTGACAACGGTAATTTTAACGAGTCGACTAAAACGCACATTACGTCCTAGGCGTGGAAGGCGGAGAGTCGTGTATCAAGATCGCGAGAAAATGGGGGTACAGGGTGAAGAAAATTCCGTCCAACCAAGCCCAGGTTGTGTTCGCCCACGCCAACTTCTGGGGACGCACGATCGCCGCTATTTCCGCGTCGACGGACCCGACTTCGTACGACGAATTCGGACCGCACGTTCCGGGCTACCAAATCGTACCCTACGACGATCTCGCAAAGTTAGAGGTAAATAATGCGTAGTTAAAAAAAAATCAATTTTTTACCATCGTTGTTTTAACGGCAATGCTCTAAAAATTGCTCGTTAAAATAATAACATTTATTATTCTGTGGTTTTTATAATTTATTAAATTTACTTAATGTCGATTAATATTTTTATTTGGTTTTTCGGTAATATTTAAAACTTTTTTTTTTTTTTTTTTTAAGGCCTTTGAGACCATCTTGCCATAGAACAAATCCTTTCCCATTCTTCTCTATTCTCCACTACTTCCTTCCAGTCCATGTGATCATATTCTGCTCCACCAGCACTTAAGAAATCTTTTTTAATTCCATCTTCCCAGCGTAGCCTTGGTCTACCCAGTGGTCTTTTCCTCTTTAGGTTTTCTTGGAGTACCCTTTGAACCATTGAATCTTGCTTCCTAACTGCGTGTCCTGCCCATTCCAGCTTACTCCATTTGATCTTGTTTATAATATTTGGTCTATTGAAAAGCTCCGTCAGTTCTTGATTACGTATGTCTTTTTCTCCATCCTTGAAGCTCTTGATCATAATATATAGGTCCATATATTTTACGAAGTACCTTCCTCTCAAAAACTGCTAATCTTTCCTCCTCAGTCTTTCGTAACGTCCAACATTGTGAACCATACATGACTATTGGTCGTATGATTGTCAAATACAGCTGAGTTTTAACCTCTTTTGACAGGACTTTCGAGCTTAGTAGTTTGCCTAGTGCATAGAAGCATTTACTTCCCATTTTTATTTTTTGTTGAATTTCAATTTGATATTCATTCTTTTGCGTTACAATCGTGCCCAGGTATTTGAAATCTTCTACTTTTTTGAACTCGTACTGGCCAGCTGTTATGGTTTCGGTTTCCTGAAGGTTATCTAGTTCCCTACTAACTTTCATGTTCATGCGTTTTCTCTACGTTGAGATGTAGCCCTACCTTCTTTGCCGATTCTATTAACCTGCCGCATAAACCTACCACTTTTTGTTTAATGTTTAAAACTACTCGAAGACATTAGTTTACTTCGTGTCTGAAATCTGAAAGCGAAAATTCTACCGTAGTTTATTATTTACGGATGTTTCGATGAGACTAAATAATAATCACCCGGCGATTTTCGAACGAAACGATTTTCGAATAAAACGAAACATTTCTCGTACTTGCAGCAAGCGCTCAGGAACCCCAACGTCTGCGCGTTCATGGTTGAACCACTGCAAGGAGAAGCCGGTGCAGTGGTGCCGTCCTTGGGATATCTGAAGGGCGTCCGCGAACTGTGCGACAGATACAACGTGCTGTGGATCGACGACGAGGTGCAAGCTGGACTCGGCAGAACTGGCAAATTGTTGGCGGTCGACTACGAAGATGTGAAGCCCGACCTGTTGATCCTCGGCAAGGCGTTGTCCGGCGGAGTGTATCCGGTATGTAAATTATACGCTACAGCGTTTTCATCGGTGCAATGTTTGTACGTATGTGTGTGTGTGTGTGTGTGTGAGTGTGTGTGTGTGTGTGTGTGTGTGTGTGTGTGTGTGTGTGTGTGTTTGTGTAGGAGGAGGGAGAAATGTTTTCGTTGGATCTTCGTTTTTTTTTTAAATTTTCACATGAGAAGATTCGAATCCACGACTTCTATCGTATGCAAGGCTGGACTGGGTCAAAAATGTCTACCGGGAAAGTAAAAAGAAAATCGGTCCACCTAGGTATACCTATAAAAACAACCCTAAAAAAAAATCATATGTTTTTATTTAAAATTATTGTATATTATTTCGAGAATTTGAATACTGAATATTTATTATTAAAAATTGGTTTGTACAAAAAAATGTTATCATTTTTATTTAAAACACACATTTATACATAGTAAGCAATTTGTCAAGGTTTGAGCTCTTTCGCGAAATTGTGTCGATTACGATTTCATTATCCAATTCCATCAAAATATCAGATTCAGCTGACATAAGCATAAATGATTCCAAATGATCTTGACTCGATGAACTTCTTATTCTATTGAGAATATGTTTCGATTTTGAAAACATTCTTTCACAAGCTACTTGTGTTGACGACAGCGGTGGAATAAATTTGTATGCAAAACTACAGACAGTTATTTTTCACGTATTATATTTCAAGAGCACACTACATCATTTCGAATGCCGAAGGTGTTCTATATTTTTTTGAGGGGTTTCCTTAATATTTTGTCGTACACCCATGTCCGACAGTCACGATCCACCTCTAGACAGTTTTCTAGTAAAATCGCATTACGATTAGATAATGCGTTTAAGAACGAGACAGAATGAGCATTAACCGATAAACCTAAAAAAAAACCTGTACAAGCGGCTTGTATAACCGGAAACTCCCGATATCCCGCCTGCCCAGTCCGGCCCCGATCGTATAACATATAACTGTATTCATACAAGTGTTTTCGAGTCGAATTCTCTGAGTGACACCCGTTGTCTTTTGTTTCCCACGTTACAGATTTCCGCCGTGTTGGCCAACAGCGAGGTGATGGACGTGCTCACTCCTGGCACGCACGGATCCACGTACGGCGGTAACGCGCTGGCGTGTAAGATCGCGTTGGCCGCACTCGACGTGATCTTAAACGACAACCTCGTCGAGAACTCGTACAAGATGGGCGAGATATTCAGATCCGACCTCACCGCTCGTCTGGACAAAGACAAAGTGGTCCAAGTGAGAGGCAGGGGTTTGTTGAACGCCGTTGTATTAAACACAAGTACGTAACATTATTCTTTGATTCTGAGTGTCGAGTGAATATTTTGTAAAAAGGTATATAATAATTAGTTTGAAGATTGTGTTAATACATTTTTTTTTGTCAGGAATAACTTTTTTGAGAATGTAGAATGAAGACTTTGTGTAAAAGTCACATGTAGTCCTCGTACAGATAACTATTTTCGCTCTTTGTGTATTCCTGGAGAAATCGTTATTTTTATTCTCAAAAACGTTTCTAATATTTAGAAAAAAACTATCCTAAAAACAATAAATTGTATCGTAAACGAGATTTTAATAAAATGAGTTTAACTCATTTAGTCATTACTCATTACTCTAATAGAAATGCAAATTGTTACTTGAATTTCGCACGAATTTTAATCGCATTATTTTACAGTCTTAAAAAACATGAAAAAAAAACATGTGACCACTTTTGGGTATAATTTATTTCATAAGTATTTTATCTTTTTAACATTGAAAATTGTTGATACTTGTATAAAAGCTCTTTATGTACTTTTTATGAATCCGAGCAAAACTAATTAGGTAGATGGTTTTGATAATATATAATATATTACATATAAAGAATCGTAAATAAAAGGAATGCAGATTTAGACTCATAAGTCATAATGTGCTCGAGACACAAACCATGGTTTAATATTTTGTATAAATAGATCAATTAGTTTATACCTAAAACTCACTTTGAAAATGTGCCCATTTGTGATTATGACTTTGAAAAGAAGAACTGTACCAATTTATGTGTTAAAATATATTTTGTGAATGATACGTTATTAAAATTTTTGTACACTTACGAAGTTTTAAAGAGCACCTTCGTTGATCGAAAAGGAATTATTAAAAAAATAAGGACATTGAATCATACGTTGAAAATTGTTTTTTCGCATTTCAGAGAGTATCACAAACATTTACAAATTGAACAATCAACTGAAAGCCAACGGTATGATCACCAAACCCATTGGATCAGGTGCATTGAGATTCTCGCCTGCTTTGATAATCAACGAGCAACAGCTGCGCGAAGGACTCGATATCATTGTAAAAACCATCAACGCTTACTCCGATTGAAAATAGTATTTTTGTGTTGAAAATAATTTATAAGATTATGTACGATAACGTGTTTCATTAAATAAATGAATTCACTTCAATCAGAAGTATTGTAAACAGTACATTTTGTGAACAGATTCAAATGATTACAGAGGTGTGACTAAAGTACACTCAGTTATTATTTCACCAGTGTCTCCCGGCCAATATGTCAGGGCACAAATCCGCGTGTGTCGTAAAATATATTAATATTTGAAAAAGTTAAAATATCGTGAAAACCTTGGAGCAAGTATTCTATCCGGTTGGAGTTTACGTCAATGAATAAAGGATATTTTATAAGACAGTTTTTGGATAAAAACAGCCAATTTTTTTTTTTTTTTGTTTATTATAATTATATAAATATGTATTCTAATATTTGAAAATATTATTGATAGTGTATTAAAAATCATACTTATGAGTGTGTAAAAGTGGTAAATTGTTATCAAAATTAGGTCGATAAATTTTTTTTATCATTTTCTCAGTCAACCAACGAATTTAGATTTCATTTTGTTGTATCGGTGTGTCACGATGTATACAATATTTCAATCTGGGGCAACTATAATATTATGGTTGAGAAACATTTCTTTCAATTTATATATTGTTGCATTTATTGGATAGGTACATTGGAAATTTGTGTAAAAATATAATATGTAGTTTTTTTTTATAAGTAACCTATTATTAAGTGAATGGTATACATAAACCAGTAAATACTAAAACGAGTACTTCGGAAGTATTTTAAATAATAATTGTTGAGTTTAAAATTTTAACTATGATAACACAATAACGACAATTGAAAAAAGCCGATAAGATAATGGTGGTGGAAGTTCGTCCTTCGTCGCTTCGCTCCTCGGACAAGATAATGGTGAGGAGTGTATAGCACTTTCTATCATGGGATCACCTGGTTTACGATAGTTTAGTTGTATGGTACTTTACATTTGAATGCAATGATAAATCATTGTAAGTTAAGTACAGGATACAGTAGTTGGGTGGGATACACGAGATGCATTGCTAGATTAGGCATTATTGGATAGATTTTGGAATTATTTTATATTATAAAAAAAAAAACGATTCTGAACGAAGATGAAGATGTCAGCCTTAAATTGTAATATATATTTTATTTTAATATCCTAGATTGGGTTAAATTTACATTTGTCTATTCATGTGACTTCTGCTCGTGAGCATTGGACAAACCAGGATGTGCATAGATAGGGCGTAGGTAAATACCATATTATTTGCCTAAATGCACTATCGTGACGGTACCACCCGACCCCGCCATCCATATATGCTGAATGCTCCGTGGCTACGTCTATTTAAATATTAATAATTAATAATAATATATAAAATCCGCATGTTTATGGAACTGATACACACATTAAAATAACTGGAAATTGGAAGTTAGTAACGTTCTATTCAACCATGTAAATGTACGTTATACACCTTGTGTTTACAATCTACCAATATTTTGTATAGAACAGCTGTCAGCTACTGATTATATTATAATAAACTTAATCTATTTAATTATCTTTATCAGCTGTGATATTACATAATATTTTCATTTCTTACAAACATTTTTATACATTTTCAACTACAAAATAATTTGCAAATATTCGTGATTTTGACAAATTTTGTCGATTTTTGAACTTCAACTGCTTATAAAAAAAAATTGTGCCTATGTATTTGAATAATTTTTGAATCACTCTTAGATCAACTTATTCAAAACCTTCTATTAAATTTTCAAGCGATTTGGTAGGGCCAAAAAATTGTTATCGACTTTTATAAAAAAAAATCTAAGAAAAATCGAATTATTCAAATGCCTATAAATAGCTAAAAAATAAACGAAATATTTTGAAAATACAACTATGTAAAGAAAATGCCTATTTAAACATTTTGTAAAAGTTTTAAGTTTCTACGACCTATACTTTTTGAATAAGAACAAATATCAAAAATCAATGATGCCTAAATTGTTATTTTACGCGATTATGTGAAAAAATTGTAATTTCAAACACTCATAAATATTTTTGATTTTATTCCAGTGCAAATTTTTTTACAGATAATTGAAGGAAAACGTATGTCAAACTTTGTACCGAATTTACAATTCTTAGTTTTGAATACTTAAAATTTTATGAATTTTCAACTGCAAAATAACTTCAAATTTTCGCGATTTTCTACACATTTCGTAAAAATATGAACTTTTTATGCTTATAAAAAAAAATTGTGCATTACGCTTTGAATTTTTTTTTTATACCGATAAGTTCGACATATTAGGTACCTTGTATTAAATTTTCAAGAATTTTTGTCGAGTCAAATTTTTTTTATCCACATTTCAGAAAAAAAAACAAAAAAAAGTTGAAAATTTCAATTGTCTATTAAAAGCTCAAAAAAAGTCTAAAGTTTACAAAAATTGTACTACGTATAGATGATTCCAATATAAACATTTGGTGAAAGTTTCAAGTTTTTTCGACTTATACTTTTTGAATAAGAACAAATATCAAAAATCGTTTAAGGCTAAATTATTATTTTACGCAATCATGTAATTATTTCGTAAACGTTTGAACTTTAGATGCTTATAAAAAAAAATTGTGAGTCACGATTTTTGATTTTTTTTAATAGCAATAAGTACTTCTAATGAGGAACCTTGTACTAAATTTTCAAAGTTTTATGGCCAACCAAATTTTTTTTATCCACATTTCAGAAAAAAATAAGTTCAAATTTTCGCGATTTTTCAATATTTCATAAAAATTTAAACTTTTTATGCTTATAAAAAAAAAGGTGTGCATTTCGCTTTGAATTTTTTTTTTATACCGATAAGTACTTCTTATGAGGAACTTTATATTAAATTTTCAAGATTTTTTGTCCAGCCAAATTTTTTTTATCCACTTTTCAGAAAAAAAAACTAAGAAAAGTCAAAAATTTCAATTGTCTATAAAAAGCTCAAAAACAATCAAAAGTGTTCAAAAATTTTACCACGTATAGATGATTTCAATATAAACATTTGGTGAAAATTTCAAGTATCTACAATTTTTGGTTTTTGAGTAACGGCTAAATAAAAAAATCGATTTCGTCGAAAACGGGTTTTGCACAAAAAGTACCGTTTTTTCCTCATTTTTTGTTTGTTTTTCCCGTGGCATTTGAAAACTTTTGGGAATTTTCACTTGTGACCTCTCTAAGGTACCTCCGATATTCGTTTTGCCACCGAAAACATACCCTGAAGTTCAAAATTGAAGCATTATTTCGAGTAACAAAATAACGACAATTGAAAAAAAATCAAGTAAATAAGTGGTAGGTACCTGATTATCGGGAATAATAGTGAACTTACTGTAGTTAGAATTTGTGTTTTTTTTTTTTGTTGAAATACATACAAGTACCTGGCAGATATTGGATTTTGTCCAATAAATGCGTTATAAGTACCGAAATGTCAAAACAATACGAATTTTTCAACATAAAATGCGTATAAAACGATTTATACTATTACTTGAAACTTTTCTTAAGTGTTATGCGATGCCAAATTATTTTAGCTTTCCGAACGTGGTGTATTATATCTGGTAGATATTGAATTTTGTCCAATAAATGCGTTTTAAATCTCGAAATTTTGAAAAAATACGAGTATTTCAACTCTGAATAGGTGTTACAAGAAAAATCAATAAATTGCTTGAATCATCCTCCAAGTGCTATTTGAAGCAAATTTTTCTCAACTTTCCGATCGTTATATTATGTTATGTTTTGTGAATATTTAATTCTGTCCATCAAATGCATTTCAAGTTCCAAAACGTCGGAGTTAAAAGTGTTTTTCCACATCAAATACGTATTATATGATTTAAACTATTGCTTGAAACGTTTAACAAGAGTCATTCGATGCCAAATCATCTCATTTTCTCGAATTTAAGTTTGGTATACTAATATGAAAGCAATTCAACTAAAAAATATTTTTCAAGCAACAGTTTTAGTAATACACTCCTTTTTACTCGAGAATTCGTTTGACTTTTTTTAATACATCTATTTGATTTTGTTTGTAGAATTCATATACGATTACAGCTCAAGCAAGATTTCGTTAATCATGAAAACTGATTTTTTAATTCAGGAGTAAACTTTGCGTATCTAAGTATTATTTAATGAATAATGATTCCATTAGAATATTTATATTTACTGACCAGTCACGAGTCACAATGGCATGTCTTCATTCAGTGTTTCCTTATAAAAAAGAGCATAAGGACGATCTTGCAAAAGCCTAATCCATTGGATCTTCAACCAGTTAACGGGATTATTGTCCTTATTTTTCTTTCTGCGTGTGAAACAATGTTCTAAGTTAGAGTTCTAAGTTTAAATACAATTGTAAACAATAATATTATAGGATCGTTTAAAGGCACATTGGTGTACGTCTGACATAGACCATTTTATTTATAAACAAAACACATGTTTCGTTACCAACTAAAAACAACTACTGTGATCTGTTCGTTTTAAATGGAACTATGTACTACTTACATCACATTTTCAATTAACAAATTTTTATATCCAGGTATAAAATCTGTGTGTAAGTCATTTTTTTACAAAAGGCCTACTAATATAGTTAACTAAAATAGTTAATAAAATAACTATTAATATAGTTTAATCGATTCATGTCTTTTTTTTTTTTTAATAATAAAAAAATAATAATAAAATATAAATCAACTCTGTACATAACGTATGGTGTAGATACCTACTGAAGAATTTCCAACTCGTGTTCTCAGAATTTTATAAAATCTATTCAAAACACTATTTCTCTCATTGTAACAAAAACTAAGAGCAGAAAAAAAAGTATTTTGTGGAACTGCGATTTCATTGAAAGTTAACGTTGGTGACAAGCAACTCTATCATATACAATAATGTATTTATTTTACCTTCTCCGTTCGATGTCACGCGATTTTAATTTGACATTTTATCATATTAATCGGAGTTTTAGACTTTACCTCGCCCGTCAAAGGATCGTATTAATGTAATACGGATGTTCTTAATCAGTCGTCTATGGATCTTTAAGATACCCGTAGATAAATCTTCGGAGGTCAGTTGGGACGCGTTGGGTGTTTTTAAAAATAAAAAATAAATCCATTTCATGATTACTTAGGCGATATCGTTCGACGGCATTTCTTTATTTTTTATTTCTATCAAACAAAGCATATCACTTTAATAAAATCAATTTTTACTCTTATGGTGTGTGACTACTTTTTGAATTGTTCTCTGGCCAAAAAAATGTAAAAAAATATTGATTCAATACAATAGAAATTAATGGTTTTCTAATCGAATCGTAACTAAATACATATAGTTTAAATAGTATTTTTTTGAAAAACGAATTATAAATATTTTGATATAATAATTGATTTTAATTTATAGAAATACGTTACTTGAGAAATCGATTATTCAAAATGACTAAAATTACCATTGAAATATTTTTATAAAAATAAACCACTTCTTTTTAATGGTTCTCACTGAATCGTATAACTCGTAAAATATGCATTATGTTAATGTTTATAATGAAATAGCAAGTATGATTACACTTAGTAGTCAGTTAATATTATGATGTAGTGATTAGTAACCGCCAATAAATATGTATAATAAACTGTGTACGTGTGTCACTTTTGATTAAACTACTGCATAGTGGTCGTTCAAACCAAACGAAAACCACATTATAACAGTTATTGATTTTTCGGCAAATACGTCTGATAGGTGAGTTTTTTTCAACTTAAAAAGTGTACGTCATATAATACGCTTAGGCTTTCGGTATCGAATTTAATTTGTACACATTAACAGTTATCAAAGCTAACGATTAGAGCGCTTGGAAAGCGTAACTAATGTTTTTTTAAAATTTTAATATAAGTTTAATTTACTGTTCGAAAAGTTTCTATTATTATTCTGATTATGTAATAAAAATAATAATCAATATTTCTAAAATCTACGTTGGATATACAATATGCATAATAATACTGTCGATAAAATAAGAATAGTTAACAAATTTTAAAAATTCTATCGCGCCGAGTGCAAACACTCGTGTAATTTCTCATTTCGTAATTTTTTTTTTGTCAATTATTTATATAATTACGTATTACGTGTTGTAGTACGTTCGCTAATAGATTTTTCATCGACTTACGACAAATTTTTTCATTCGATTCGGTTTTACAAATATTATTGTTTTTTTTTTTTTTTTTTGGCGGAATACGCTAATAGTGTCATTTTCAACTCGGAGTATGTCGCGATTGTGAGTATACGTCGCGTATGCATGTCATCGGTCCCTTCGTGACGTGTGCGCTCGGTAGACAAGCCGCAGTGATCGAATTAACTAGCTTACCGGTAATGGCTTCAACTATTACATAAGGGTCATGCGCCCTTAAATCCCGTACGATATACGCGGTGGTTTTTTTTTTTATTTTTTTTTTTAATCTTATTTCACAGTCGATACTCGTTATACTTTAGTGTACGGTTTGTTCGGCGAGCCGATCGCTCGTGACTCGTCCCCGCGATAACGCGTAACGGTCTGTTTTTCGGTGTCTTCGTCCGTTCGGATCGTTCCGGCACGCGAGTGTTGCCGTCATCCGTTTTTCACTCGACGTCCGCGAGCCCTTCCCGGTATACGGCACAGTCATGAGCGGCGCAGACGACTTGGCGGACACGGACGAGACGTCGCAGGAGGAAGTGTTGAAACAGCGCGCGTTGGCCCAGAAAAAAGAGAAAAAGGTCGGTGCCGCGCGGGCGGTACTCGAAACGATAGTTTGCCCTGTTCGCGGACGGCTGCATACTATAGTTGCGGTCACGCCAATTTAGGTAATAATCTTAGTTGCGGTCATAGCTATATTAACAAATACAGTATTATGAAGAAGGCGAAATAAATCGGCTTGAATATCTAAAGTCGATTTCCTTTAAATTTATAGGTACCTACAACATTTTAAAATTTATATAATATACTATATTTTGACACAAGTTATATGATAATTATTATTTGACAGTATTGTACATATTATATTATATTATACTTTGACACAAGTTTAACCACGTAATTTAAACATAAGTATCAACACTTTTAACCATACCTATACACAATAAATAATAGTGTAAGTCTGTTATCTTTTCGATATAAATGGGAAGGAAAATGTTGATTAATACATTTTTCTAAATTAAATAAATAAACCAAATATTGATTTCATATTTAATTATTATATAAACTATATTATATTATATTATTTAATATACTTAGTTGTTATTATTTGAGTGACCGCAACTAGTATGTAACTTTTTTGATGGGTGACCGCAACTAGTATGTAACGTTTTTGATGGGTGACCACAACTAGTATGTAACCTTTTTGATTATGACCACAACTAGTACACACCGACGTTTTTAACTCACGAGGTCGAATTTTTTACTCCCCCACCTCTCCGTTTTTTATCCGTAAGTACCGTGGCCCGGACGGTCTTGTTTGCACAACGCCGCGCAATGGCACGCGATCGTTTCGACTTCCGAATCGACGGACATCACGACGCACGGTGTGTTTTTCTTGCGAACAAACGCGTGTTCGGGTCGAAACCGTTTTGGCGCACGGACTGAAATCGCTGATTTATATAATAATAATTGTTTCTCGACAGCGTACGTGTTCGTAGTATTCGGACGACGCGACGGTACGTATTCTACGTTCGAGTGTGGCCCCGATCGATTGAGAAATATTTGTTTTGTATTCGGACTAAACGTAAAACATTAAACGGCCGTGACGATAATATTGCGTTAGTAATAACCAGGGGTTCGGGACTCGTTTGCTTATTTTTTTGGTCTGTCTGAAAGTCTAGCACAGTGCTATGAACGTTCATGAAATATAACAACGATGTTAAATTTCAAATTTGAAAGCGCTATAATTTCAACGTAACGCATTGGCGTGGGCTCTACCAAAATTTTTGTGATTTTAATAATTATATTATGATTTATGATTTATATTTTTATAACATTTTTTGATATCTTAAATAATAAAATGAAGATAACTTCAAAAAAATAAAATCATTCTGTGTTCGTGGTTTAAAAAGTCTAAAAATATATTAGAAGGACACAAATACTTATTTTTTTTTGGTACAAATTATTGGAGGATTTTGATGCAACAGATTAAATATTTTTTTTAAAAGGGGGGGCAAACATTTTTGATTTTGCTTATTTTTGCTTATTTTACTGTTTTTAAGTGCTTATTTACGCGCTTTTAATGAAGTATTCAAGTGTTTTTTTAAGCACGTATTTTGATGATTTTAAGTGCTTTATGTCCCGAGCCCTGGTAATAACTAATAGGCGATAAGCGACAAAAAAAGGTGATTCGTATTTAACATAAACATTTAAAATCGCATGACAGGGTAGGACGGTTTGGGGGTAAATTAAAAATCGATACACCGTCGTTTTGTCGTAATAGCCACACCGCCGTCCATGGTATAGTGCGGATTTCGCGTCGTCTATTATACACAAGTGATTTTCGAAGGCCGTGTTTGTTTTGACGTCGGTATCAACACCCGAGAACGATAACATCCCCGGGGGAAACGGATTTATTTTTTCGATCAAACGTTAACCGTTGTACCGATTTCTTTCGTATTACGTCGACTCGGGCGTTCATCAATTATTATTCCATTCCCGTGGGCCAATACGAGTGATTATAATATTATCTCATACTTGTCGTAATACGTACTGTTATGGTCCGTGTGGTCAAGTCCAACGACACCAAGTAACGTTTAATGAGTTCGCACATTCGATCACAAGAGAGGATAAAAATGGTTAAGACTTATAACAAATTATTATTTTATTATGAGTGTATTTAATAACTGATATTATGTTTCTTAACTACAATACTAATTTATTGATAAATGGCGTATTGTTACTCTGCTAGCTTTTATACGACTGACTACGCGTCACTCGAGTCGGTCACTCCATGGCTGTCTCGAGATGCGTGGTCAGCAGTATATTAGTATACGAATAGACAGGGGTTCGTAACAGTACGACGATTAACGACTTTGATATTTTACAGATCGTCACACGATTTCGATCGCAAGAGCACGCGACCTCACGAACGTATACCATGCGTGCACACAGACACGGATCCAGAGTAAAGATCTGGGGGGGGGGGCTCTATAATTTTTTTCTAGGTACTTCATAATTTCAAAATTTTGTCATAATAGTAGGTAGGTATAGGACAGGGGTGGCCAAACTTTTTTTGGTCACGATCTACTAAAAATATACATCACCTTTGAGGATCGACTTTCATAGAAAATTTTTTTTATTATTGAATAACTATAATTATTAAGAAACACACTTGAATAAAGTGTGTATAAACAATAAATAAGTATTATGAACGATAAATCCTAATTACTAAAAATAATAAAATACGAAACCAAAATAAAAGATAAAAATTATACAGATAAAACTTATTGACAATTTGTTCACTACAAACTCGATTAATCTTCGTGCTCGTGTCTCTAAAAAATAAATTCTAACATGATCAACTTTGAAATTGTCTGCGATCGACCGGTCGATCGCGATCGACCGTTTGGCCGCCCCTGGTATAGGACATAGGGAATCAATGTACTAAATAAATTAATGATTATTTTATTTATAAATTTTATATATTAAATTATAAAATCTAAACGTCTTTTGACATTGTCGCTTTTTCCAAATCTATCAATTATTTGATCAATGTTTATTTTATCTTCCCTATGAACACATAGTAAACACAAAGAAGTAAGGCGATCCTCCTGCATTCTAGAGCGTAGCCAGGTTTTACCCTTGTCAGAGTAGAGAAACTTCGTTCTGCAATAGCTACACTCATTGGTAATGTACAAACTATACTTAGAACGAAGTGTAGAATTAAAAAAAAAAAAATTGAGAAATAATATGTCTTGGGGGGGGGCTTGTGCCCCTAGGCCCCCCCTGGATCCGTCCCTGCGTGCACACTTGATACGTATACGCCTTCAATAATAATTTCCCGTATTTTCATCCGAGGAATATTTACGTGGACGGTTTCGTTTATGTTCAGCCCGTGACTTTACGCGACATGAAAGTCACAAGGAAATCCGTGCGCGTTATTCGGGTAGACTGGGGGCGATTTTTGAATTTTTTTTATCAATCATAATGGACACGAGTATTAAACGTTTTATCGATCGAGAAATTCTTGTCGGTCGTGTTTGTGATCGGATTTGAGTAATGATTTACGTTTTCAAAATTTCCACCTGATACCGGACCGTTGGAACTGTTTTTTTTTGGCGGGAAATATTTACAAAAATTTGTTTAGCTACACGAAGCTTTTTCATCGTTTGATGTGTTTATTTTCGGTCGTTGTTCAACAGATAAAAATCATAAGGATATTGACCGTGATCGCCTATTTGATCTCGGTGTCCGCCGTGGCCGCCACGCTGTCGGCATACTACGTGTTCATCTGGAACCCGCACGCCGGCAACAAAACCGAATTGCCGAACGCCGAAGGGATAGTGATGGCTTTGCAAAGAGCCAGGAGCGAATACGTTTTCGCGAACGCCGCCGACCGCGAGTATTCGGGTAAGAACATAAAAAAAACCAATAACATATTATACGTTATACGCACAAACAGGGTGATTCATAAACACGTTTGTTCCGATTTTATGTCCTTGGCGATTGGCGAATTCGATTCGTTTTATTGCACGTGCGATTTGAATCACTAGAAAAACCGGTAAGTTAACGCTGGGGAAAGTTCGAATTTCGTTTCTTTAGTCCTCGGAAAAGATAATGACGGTGGGTGTGAAAATCTCAAGACGAACCACCTTTGGTTTTTACGATTGGATAGTACGATTTTAATATTTAAATTCGATACCGATGGTAAATCATTGTTTTCAAAAACGAATCTGAATGAAACTCAAAAAATAACCATATTATCTACTGGTTTAGTTTTCCAGAGAATGCTAAATCGTATGATAGACAGTGCAAGTTTCGAGTTTTCAACAAAAATTGTTATACAGTCGAACTTGGTTATCTCGAACTTCTCTAACTCGAAATCGTCGATACCTCGAATTTTTATTTCGGTCCCTAGAATTTCCCATTAAAACAATGTAAAAAAATCTTGTTTAACTCTAATATTTTCGTGGATAACTCGAAGGTTTAAGTTATATTAATATTATAAAATTGTGATATTTCCCTCTTTATCAATAAAATAAGGTCATTACTTATTAGTTATTAGTAATGATTACTCATTAGTCATTACTCATCATAGTCAGCTTTTTTAGTTAGTCAATTTTCTAACTTCATTTTTGTTTATAGTACATACTACATAAATACATATACATAACTTATAAATTAAAACACAGTAAATATTTTTTTATTGCATTACTTTATTAATAATAAATACATAGCAATAGAAAAAAAAAATTAATTTGGATAACTCGAACTTTTTTGCCGGTCCCTTCAACTTCGAGTTAACCAAGTTCCACTGTAGAATAATAACAAGAATAATCCATGTCAATTTTATAATATTCTTAAAAACAATACGAAACATTTCAAGTTTATATGAAAAACAATTACCCAACGATTGTTACGAAAATGTAAATAAATATAAGGCTACCAATACAAATAATATACTGAAACGCATTTCAGATCATCTAATATAAAATTGCGAATTTGACGAAATAAAAATAAACGCGACATTTTATAATACGATTTATTCGAACAATAGCTTTTGAATGTTAAATTTGTACAAAACATTATCCATTTGATCATGGCCGGAGGGAAGTGGGGTATTGGGGGTCGTGACGACCCGTCATCGTAAAGATAGTCGGCACTTGGGCAGTCAGATTGATATTGACAAAATTACCTTTTTACTGTATTTAAATAAAAATTTTAATTTAATTGAAATGGAAATGAATTAATGGAATATTTTATAATTGTCACACACACGTCACACACTAGAAATTTTAAAATAGTCCCGACTCCCGATATCAGTGGGCGATCGATTATGGATAAAAATAAATTTATATTTGGTATACCACAGAATAAATTAAATGAGATTACGGTCTACCGAAATCTATTTTTAGAACTTCTAATAAAACTGATCTTATGGCACTGAACTCATCTAAGGACATTTTGGATGAGATTGACATGACTTCAATGATTGAAAATTGGGCAACTCTTAAGGAACGCCGTATAAGTATATAGTCCAAAATATTGTATAAACATTTTTTTATTATTTTATAATTTAAATTTATAATATATAAGAATGAATTAAAGTTACATTGAAAATATTAGTTTAATTTTTTTTATTTTTTCAAGTACCTATCTACTCTTTATGAGTTTTACTGTTATTTTAACAAATCATTTACCCAATTGATAAAAATTAATAATATAAACATCTAATAGGTACCTACATAAGTTCATTTGGTTTTTTGACTTAACTAACATAATATGTATTTGATTTATAGAAAAAGGTTATTTTAAAAATGTCGCCCATTATTATTGCTTTGATTATATACTTTTTTTATGAATGTAAATATAGTATTTGGAGTCCGAAATTTGATACGACGCCCCCCCATCAGATTTTTCTGGCGCCGGCCCTGCATTTGATTAATCTTTATGAACTTTGGATCGTTGATGGGAAATAAAGTGGCGAGTTTATTAGCCAAAGTGCATTTTGAACGGATCGATATTTTCAAATCGTGTACATTTTTCAACTAAGAATCGCTAACATATAGGTGAAAAAAAAAACGATTTTCGTGAAAATTATATCTGATGCGGATAAAAAAAAAATAATAATGATAAAACGATAATTCCAACTGATAAGTGTTTTTGTTATGGTTATTTTATGGTGACTCGACGTTCTAGACTCTGTCGTTTTTCACCCAGAAGTTAATGTATTTTTTTTTATTCTGACGTTTGTAGTTATGTTATTGGATCTTTGCCGTCAAACCACTCGGCAAAAGGTCGAACGTTTCGAGCCGCCCGGCGTGGCGGGGTTATCGCGTCGAGCACGCTTGAAAAAACCACCCTGTACGTGCGCGTAATGTAAACGTGCAATGTTTCGGAATCGAATGTGAAATGTGTTTGCGATCGACAAAAACATTATACACCGCATATAAATACGTCGTAAACATTCGGGTCGTGCGCTCATCAAACCATCATTACAGTCGTCGACGCGCCGAGTTTCGCCTCCTCGGCGCCCCTCCTCCCCCCTTTCTGCACGCCGACAGGATCGAGATATCATATTAACATCACGCGCGACGGCGGCGGCGCGATGAACGAGGGCTAGAAAAAAGGAGGGGGCGGGTAAAACGGGATTTCGCGAATCCAGCCCCCCCGTAAACGGTCGGGAATAATCTGTTTTGAACGACAAATATACGCACGGCGTGGTATGGATCATTGCGGGGCGTACGCGATAACGAAATGATAATATATTATTTCACGACGGTTAAAAGGCTCGTCGGTCGTTAAGCCCGGGGAGGATACGCGCGCACGGTCCACCGGCCGTGGAGCGTTTTTGTTTTCGATCCGCACGCGTTTTCTCTTCGTTTTTCGACCCCGTGAATCGCTCACCGCACGACCCCCCGCCCCCCCAGAGGACGGCCGCCCGGCGGCGGTTGTTTCGCGTGTACGATTACGAAAATTGTTTTAAACACTCCACGGCCCGACCCTCGAGTTTCGGACCCGATTTCCGGCGTGAACTTTAACGAGATGGTTAAAAAAAAAAAAAAAACGAAAAAAAAAACTAACAATACAATATTATAATAATAACAAATAATCATTTATAATTTATTCCCTCAATGGCTCCCCACTCGAACGTGTTTCTTCTGTCAAAGACCTTGGTATCTACCTAACTCCATCTCTTTCTTTCGAACATCATATTAATAAAAACAGTTGGTAGAGCCTTAAAAGTCCTGGGTTTCATAAAGCGCAACACTAGCCTTTTCACGTCCCCCACTTGTCTTCGTTCCCTCTGTTTCTCTCTTGTCCGCTCTATTTTGGAATATGGAATTGTTTTATGGCATCCATATTTGGCTAAAGACCAATTATTACGCTTAGAGCGAGTTCAAAACCGATTCCTCTCATACGCTGCCTTTCTGCTCAAAATTGTTCACTCGCCCCATGACTATTCGTCCATTATATCTTCCTTGAATATCCCTATTCTTTCTTCTCGCCGTATAGAGGCTGACCTTTCCTTTGTCACCTCTCTTCTTGATGGCACTGTTGATGCCCCTGGCCTTCTTTCCTCTATCTCTTTCCGCGTCCCTGTACATTACACTAGAAATCGCTCTCTTTATCTTGTCCCTTCTCACCGTTTCAACTACTCTCATAACCATCCTTTACACAGAATGCTTCGTCTGCTCAATAACTTATAAACCGTGATATTTTAAATGTATACTACTTAAGTTAGTTAGTTTTTAGTTGTATTGTAATTTTGTGTTTTATTTGTACTAAATATTTAGTTGCTTGCATTGTACATTTCTATGTTTCACATCGTTTTTTTCTATAAGATTACTGTATCACTATTATTACTATAATCTTTCTGTATATAACTTATATTGTAAATCTCTTGAATTGCCGATTGGCTTTAAATAAACAAACAAACAAACAAACAAAAAATAAACAAACGTGTTCAATAGCCACGACCGTGCTATACGAATCGTGCTCGATTGCGAATTTTTTTATTTCGACGTACAGAAATGTTTGCTTAAAACAATAATATAATATTTCACGGTTTGATGGCGAAACTCGTTTTTCAAACGCCCCGCGGTCCGATTCAACACGCCCTGTATGTGAACTTAAAAAAAAAAAAATGCCCACTCATCAAAGCCCAAACCGAACAATTTATTCGTAATCAATCAGAGTGGTGTGTGACTGCGAACTAAACGAACGGCTTTTTTTTTTTATTCACCGTCGGTGTTGAGTGTGTTGTCAACGTACTTACGATACACTTATCGCCCCGATGTACACATTTATTAGCTTGTAAATGTCACTTTTCACGTAAAAGCTTAAAATGCAAAGTATTTGCACCAGAGATATGAACTCGAAGCACTCGCATTTTTTTTTTTTTTTTTTTTTACTCGTTTTACAAATAAATGTAGAATTGATTTTACTAATACGCGTTTCACACAGCCGATTCAAATATACGTAGTAGGATCAAAAAGTTCCCGGAATTTATAAATAGAAAAAAAACTATTTTTCCTATCAAATATCTGGTTATTGGAATCAAAAGAAGACGTGATTTCCTATCTTATGGTTGAATTGTCAAAACTATATTAGTCTCTCGTTTGCCGTAATCGTGTCTATAAGAAACGGGGTATACGCGTTTTTTCAAAATGTCACGATTCGCACGGTGGGCCAACATTGAATTTTGTTTTAAACTCGGCAAAACTGCTGCAAAAACGCTCGGGTTTTTGCAAACACTTTACAACAAATGAAAAGTTAAAGAAAACAGTCGTTTTGAACGGTTTAATCGCTT
The DNA here is from genome assembly GCA_027580255.1 of Therioaphis trifolii. NCBI lineage: Eukaryota > Metazoa > Arthropoda > Insecta > Hemiptera > Aphididae > Therioaphis > Therioaphis trifolii. Next base: position 11,902,669 of record CM050405.1, on the reverse strand, counting down.
AAAAAATGGTCAAGAGTCACTTGAAGACGAAGAGCGGAGTGGCCGACCATGAAGGTCGTGTCGATTGTGTTCTTCGACATCGAAGGGTTGTTTCACAGGGAATTTGTACCAAATCCAAAAAAGGTAAACTCTGGTTGTTATATTGAAGTTTTAAAACGTCCGAGAAACTCAATTTGTCGAAAAAGGCCAGAAATATGGTTGGTTTTTGCATCACGATAAGGCACCGTGACACTCATCCTTTGCAGTTCGGCAATTTTTAGCCAATAAAAAAATACCATGATTCCACAACTCCCATTTTCTTTAAATATTGCATCGTGTGACTTCTGGCTATTTCCAAAATTAAAACTTAGACTCAAAGGTGAATGATTCGGTTCCGTAGAAGACATTGAAGTCAATGCGATAGCGAACCTCGGGGCCTTATCGATAGAGGCATACCAAAGACGTTTTCGGCAGATGCCGAATTCGTCGGAGTAAGTGTGTCTATACCGAAAAACGACATTTCGAAGGGGATCAAGTCAGTTTAAGTTTAAATTGTATGCGTAAAAAAAACAAAACGAAATTCCGGGAACTTTTTGATCCTACTACGTAAAACTATTTCAAGTGCATGTTTTTTGCATATTTTTCAATAATTGAATATAGGTAGGACATGTTTATTTTGGGAATTTCGCCTTGGTTTGATTTCTCCGCTCACCAAGAAATTCGAAATCTTTTCATCGTTTTACTGTCAACATTATGATCGCTGACGGCAATGTCAATACTATTGTTAGATAATACAAATGTGCCTAATGTTTCTAATTCACTTGGCAGAGTCGTGTATTTAATTCAATTGTTTTTATTTGATTGGTCGGGTAACTTTTTTTGTACGCCATGTATATTTAAATAGGTACTTAAAATGTTTTGAAGTTCATGATTGTGCGTTCGGTTGCGTGTTTTATGCTTTTTAAGAGCTAAAAATTTAAAGCTTCGACCATCGCAAAGTCAAAACGACAAAATTCAACAAAAAGTTATGCGCAAAACAAAAAATAATCTCTCGTGATAAATAATAACTATTCCCTACATTTTTTTTTTTTTTTTTTTTACAATCTATTAATATATTTTATTCTATTTCACTTTAAAAATCACATTAAAATTTAATTTTTATTTTTTGTTCTATTTAGTAAACGGGAAATTCACGCCGGGAGTGTTGACCAGTCACAAGTCCGGCGGCGGCGTCACACGAGACAGACGTCCCATTCAGTATCAAGCGGCGACCGTGAAACCGTCGGCTACGGTCCGCGTACGTCCGACGCCCGACAACGCGTCCGCACCGTTTTCAACGCAAAATTCGTGATTTTCGAATTATTATTCTCGTGTCGACTGTTTTCATTTGACGATTGTAAAAATAAAAATAAATCGTTCGCCGCGAGTGTCTGTGCGCGGGCGGCTGGCCGATTTCACGTTGTTTCGTAAACAAAAATAAAATCGCCCGGCACTCACGCTATGCCGTCGTTTTATTCGTTCATTATTACTACACTTACGTACGCCCTCGTCCGTATATTATTTCGTCGTGTCCCGTTGATTTTCAGCGTTCGTTTCCGCGCGATTCCTCACGATCGTGCCGATAACAAAACAAATCATGGTGTTCCTGTAGAGTGTATACATTTCAAATGAAATCATCAACAATATCCCTGTAGTCTGTGCTGAGTGAAAAATTCCGCATGAAAATATGTGTTTTTAAATTGTAAACATTGAATAAAAGCGTGTAAATGAGGCGCTCAGTGCCAAAAAAACCCACAAAAAAATCAAATACCGTTTTATGTGATAAAATGTTTCAGATTGATATAATATTTGAAATCCACTATGGCCTAGGTATTCCACAAAAAAAATTATTCGCTAGATGGCAGAACATTCTTTCTTTTGGCACTGTAAATAATTTAATTATAATAATTGTTATGAAATATAATTTCAGAGCCATAGTGGCCCAACCCTATGCTAGTGGGTTAGGGTCATTTTTTCCTCCAAGAAAATAATTGATAATTTCAATAATTTCTGAACCAGAATGGCCCAACCCCACGGATAATAGATATATTATCTATAATATATCTATTATCCGTGGCCCAACCCTATCCTATTCAATTGGCCAATTTTTTTCCATGAATTAAATAATATTAATAATAATTTTTTCCCGGCAAAATGAATGCAGTTATCATTTTTATCAAAATACGAAATTTAGTTAATCTGATTAATTTATTTACTCATGACAAAATAGTTTGTTAATTGTTTCAGTTGTTATTTGTTAATTGTTATTTTATTATTCTTATAATGAACACTCAAGAAATAAACGAATATTTACAAGATGGTAAGTTACTACTAAAAATGTTCTAATACCAAATTTTCAAGTTGATCAAATGTATTAAAAATAATATATTTTAAACTGAACTGTTACATAGGTACTATTAAAAGTGATTTTGATTTTTTTTGTTATGTTAAGTTTAGTTATAATTTCATTGTTAATAACCATCCTACACTAAAGATTATTACAATATTATTTAAAAAAAGTTACAAATAAACTTAAACAATTATTTACATAGTATTTTCATGTTGTGTGAATTTAAATGAATTAAAAATTCCCAATAAGCTTGTCTAAACCACAGAAAATTGAAATAAATAAATAAAAAAAATTCAAAATTCATAGTGGCCTAACCCACATTACATCTTAACAAACTTTAAATTGGCTAGAACCTTATAGATGGTTCAAAAGGCAAGGATTTATACATACTATTGAGTTATTGTTATTTTCCTTGGAGTGGATTTAATAAAAAAAAAAAAAAATATTGAAAAATAGTCAAAACTTTAAATGCCCGTCTTGCGCTATTACACTTTTGTGGGTTAAGCTGTTTTGGCGCTGAGCGCCTCATATATTAGTGAAGTATTTTGTATAGTATTGGTGTTCTATATTATGATATTCAGAATATTGTCGAATGATGAAGTCTGGATATTTTTGACGAAAAATATAATTTTTTTTCTCTTTTGATTTTACACTTGAAACATTTTCAGTACGTTTATTGTAACGTCAGTTCTACCAACAAAATTAATATACTATTTCGTTATTAAAATATTTTTCTATAAAAAGCTCACGATAATTAATGAATAATCCTAAAAAAAGTGACTGAAACGAGACAGATTTCCACACGCGATACTTACACGCAATAGACTATAAAGTGTAAAATATAAGTTGGTATGACCATATTATGCGTGTGGTGGAAAGATGAATCGTTATGTAATGTAAATATGTTTTTTTTTTTGGTTTCAAACTAAGTAAATTATGAAAACTTCTATTGTGTACAAATTATCACTGCTTTGAAATGATAATAATATTTACTGTATATTCTGTACGTTGATTGTTTTAGGTTTGTTTCCTGTATGTCAACTTAATGATTTGATATGAATTCTAGATAATTTATTTCTTTAAATTATGTAACATTTTGTAAAATTCTCAACAAAAAAAGAAGGCGATACGTTAAATAAAACGCTTATCGTCAATGCATATACATAATACGGAATACTCTCCAACTATCGTCACAACTGCACCTTTTCGATTTCCGATTGAAATAATTTGATTTTGATAACTAATCAACGAGTAGTACTGCCATACTTGCTTGCTTCTTTATTGTTACGTGTCCAACGGTCGTATAAATATTAACACCATAACCAGTCACAAACATGCCTTGCACAGTACTAGCTGGAGTCGGGACCGGGCTAAAATGACCAGTGGGAAAACTTTGACCTACATTACTAGTAGTAGACACGTGCGTGTGAGTGGGTGAGTGAGTGTGTGTGTGTGTGTGTGTGAGTGTTGAAAAAGGTACGAGACATCGCTCAGTGATGTGACTTTGGTCTACATTTGTTGACGGCAAACATGTTTGGGTAACGTGCGGTCATTGGGAAACAGTTGGCGGTGGTATCTACCGATATACTGCGATTCAATGTAGTAAACTCGGTAACTGGGTGGGCTTGTTGAGTACATACTACGGATATGATTTATTGGTTTGTCTTTGAACAATGAAATTTTCGATTTATACTGAAGTCATTGCGTAGTGGCAAACTCAGAAAAAAAAAACGTTTGATTATTGTTGAAAAACCGATGGACATATACGTTCAAGTATCGTTTTAAATCCAAAGAGACGTATTAAGATATCATCAATCTTAAACAACAATCAGAGGCAAGCATATTATAGTTCTCTGGACGAACACTTGTTTCGGTTCGTTTCTGTGTGGATAGGTTTGTGAATCCACGAATGGTTAAACCAACACGGCTAGGATCGACTAACAACAGCGTTGTGAAATTCAAGTTGGATGTTTTTTTTTGTGAGTCAAAGGTGGAACTAGGTGTGTGCAGGGTATGCAGTGACACCCCCTAAAAAAAGTTCTTTACACAAAGCGCTATTTTCGAATGTATCTGCTTCTATATAATATAACGTTCAAATTTTCATCATTTTAGGTACGTTCAATCTAAAAATCGATTCGTTTTATACGTTATCATTTATCAATTATAATAATATTCCGTCGCTTAAATGACATTTCTGTCATATCAAACATAATTTTTGAACCACTGAAAATAATTTATTATTACACGGTGCAACCAAGCGGTAATCGTGAACAAGCGTCGAGAATAATATATTCATAATTTGATAATGAAATATTCTATTTTCGGTTAGCCAGAAGTGTTTTTTCACCGTGCGCCGTCGAGCCTACACAAAAAGAAAATGTTCAAGTTCATTTAATATTTATATGTATGACACGCGTCATAAATTAGGCAATGTCTTTTACATTTTTCTTTTAATAGATTGTTGAGTGTGCTGACTATTATTGTTTATGCTGTCAATAGTTATGAATAATTATTCAGTTAAAATAACAAAGTTTTTAACTAAGTCTTCACTTCCATGTTTGATTTTTCGTATTAATGGTATATATTTATTCTATTCGTTTGTTTTCGATTTAGCCACAAAAAATGAATAAGAAAAAGGAAATACAGAGCTCTATACAATCATTTTTTTTTTCAGATAAATAAGTCATGATAGCAAGAGAAAATTGATTATTTTTATATTTCATATTAGTACCTGTTAATATTTATTTTAGATTCTGAACGGAGTGAAGAATGTATTGATTTTACAATGATGTGTTTTTTTTTTTTTTTTTTTTTTTTTTATTTATTTATTTATTTATTTATTTTTGTGTCTGTCGACACGATTTGGGGCAGTAAAAATGCTTCGATTGCCTTATAGAGCAACTTTTCTGAAAGGAAAGTGAATCTAGTTGGTACTTTGGGGGGTCAAAAGTTAAAAATTTTCAATATTTTTTTAACGCGCCGGGAAAAACCCTTAAAAAATGAGGGAAAAACGGTATATTTTACGCAAAACCAGTTTTCGACAAAATCAAATTTTTTATTTTGCTATAACTCAAAAACTAATCGATGTAAATACTTGAAATTTTCACCAAATGTTTAGATTAGCGTTCTCTATACACCGTTAAATTTTCAAAGTATTTTGACTTTTATTGAGCTAATTATAGACAATTGAAATTTTCAATTTTTTTAAGTATTTTTTTTTAAAATAACGATAAAATTTTTTTTTTTTGCCAGAAAATCTTGAAAATTTAATACAAGGTTTCTTATAAGTTGTTCCATAACTGATAAAAAAAAATCCAAAATCGTAAGTCACAATTTTTTTTTATAAGTGCTCAAAGTTCCAATTTATACGAAATATGTAAAAATTGCGAAAATTTGCAAATAATTTTGTTGTTGAAAAATCGTAAAATTTTTTTCTTTTATAACTAAGTTTTGAAAATTTGGTACAAGGTTTTTCATTAGTTTTTCTTCAATTATCTGTAAAAAAAACTCTACCGGATTCAGACAAAAAAATTTTATGAGTGTTTGAAATTTAAATTTTTACAAAAACACGTTAAACAACGGTTTAGCCTCAAACGATTTTTGCTATTTGTTTTTTTTTCAAAAAGTATAAGTTGTAGAAACTTGAAAATTTTATCAGTTGTTTATATTGGCATTTTCTTTATATAATTTTATTTTCAAAAGATTTCACTCATTTTTAATCAATTTATAGGCATTTGAAATATTCGATTTTTTTTTAATTTTTTTTTTTATAAATGTTGATAAAAAAAATGTAGCTCGGACGAAATACTTGAAAATTTAATAGAAGGGTCCACATAAGTTGTTCTAACTCCCATTCAAAAATTATAAAAATACATAGGCACAAAATTTTTTTATAAGCGTTTATAAGTGCTAATATTGACAAAATTCGTCAAAATCATGTATATTTGCTATATATTTAAAAAAGTATTCAATACTTCAAAAAGTATTTGAATACTTTTACCCAAATCCTTTTACTCAAATACTTTACAACACTGACCATGCCGTATGCAAATGCGTCCTAATTGAAAAATAAAATACTTGTTTCAAAATAGAATATATTAAAATATTTAAATATAATATATCAAAAATTATAAAAATACATAGGCACAAAATTTTTTTATAAGCATTTATAAGTGCTAATATTGACAAAATTCGTCAAAATCATGTATATTTGCTATGTATTTTGTAGGTAAAAATTCATAAAAAATTTTTTATTAGAAGCTAACAATTGAAATTTTAATACAAGGTTGGCCATAAGTTCGGCTTACCATAATTGTAAAAAATACGAGGGTAATTACGAGGCTATTTCGGTGAAAATTTGAATTAAAACCGATAGACGATAGTGTTGCCCGCTTACAAAATATAGTCAACAGATGATGACTGCCGCCAAATAGCTGTAATAACCCGAAAATAATAAATTTATATATAATAATCATAACAATTTTAAGCCACACAAAGATATTTATATTAATTCATAAGAAATCAAAATAAGTATTCAATAAAATTCTATCAAGTAGTAAAAAAAAGTATTTAAAATACCATTCAAATACTTCAAAAATAAAAGTATTTAAAAAAGTATTCAATACTTCAAAAAGTATTTGAATACTTTTACCCAAATCCTTTTACTCAAATACTTTACAACACTGACCATGCCGTATGCAAATGCGTCCTAATTGAAAAATAAAATACTTGTTTCAAAATAGAATATATTACAATATTTAAATATAATATATCCTAGACTAACATATCATCTCTGTTCAGAATTGTTTTTCGTATACAATGATTCCTATCATTGAATTCAAATTTAACAAATCCATTATAATGACCTATCCTATGAACGAGTCGCACTCCACCCCCAACTGTACAGCAGAGCGAGGCCCATTTCGTTATTTTTTATCAATATAATTACTAATAAGTAGATTGTGAGTACCACAAAATATCTAAATTGCAATAATTTCGATATTATGGATTATATTGAATCATTGATACAAACGAATAATGAAAAAAAATGTTGTACCTACAAATCGTTTTATTATATTGTAGTTTAATGTTAATAATCTAGTGGTTTTTAAATGAAACCTTAAGTTAAACAAGTAAATAATCCTAAAGGAAATTCCATTAAATATTATGTACCTAAAATGTATTTCTGCCTTTCATACGAGGTTCTTTCCTAGAAACATAATACATTTATATGAGTTAACGTCAAATAAAAAAATAATTATTTAATTATAAATAATATTTCTAATTGAAAATTGAATAGTTAAATCTATGCAATATAAAATAATATTCATCATAAAGCTTTTTCGGCTATTTTAATAATTCTTTGAAACATACACATCAATTTCAAGTAGACAATTAAGTTATTGTTGTAAGTTGACAAACTTAAGTTTTCAATGATACTTCAGTAACTTAAATATCAAAACAAAAATAACTTGAATAGATATAGTGAAAATATCAATCTTATACAAGTGAGTATTTAAACGATGTCTACTAACTAATATTTTAATTAATGATGTTATGTTTTATTGTATTTTCAACTTTAATAATAATTAATTTAATGAAATGGAAACTGAGAATTATGTACATTAAGGGCCCTATTTGGGAGGGGGGGGGGCGGCGGAAAGGGGGACATTTGCCCTGGGTGGCCAAAATTTGGTACATGTATGGAGGCAGTTAGTGATCTGTGATAGTATTACGGATCATCTGTATGACTACATCAAAATATTATCGTATTCTGAGCACTTAAAATAATTGATTAAATATTATAAAGTGTACATGAAAACAACGAATTTAACAACCGTGCATGACCCATGCAAGATGTGAATATTATCATATTTCATATATTATCATTTTTTTTTTACCACTTCTAGTATCTAACACCAATTAAAGTTCGAAAAAATGTCGAGTTATTACAAAAAGTATTCAAAAATGATTTGAGAATACCGTTTTCTATACAATGTGTTCATTTTCAAAGTCATTTAAAAAGATTAAAGAATCAGAACTGTATTTCTCAAAAAAAAAAAAAAAAAAAATCACTCTAGAAATGAATGTTTGTAAAAGAAAAAACAATTTTGTTGAAGTTAAACCATGTATTGAAATCGCTTATATGAATGATATTATGTACCTACTCCACCAACCGACTGTTCAGCTAAATTGCCGTTCTTTACACTCAAAGATTTAAGATCTAAATTAGATCAACAACGAATGAAGGGAGAATAAATCCATTGTCTGTTCTCAACATGGAATTGAAATCGTAAAGAAATCGGACAACAAAGATGTGATTGAAGATTTTTTTAGTAGACAATTAAGAAGAAAATTTTAAACAATGTATTGAATACATTTTTTTTAAGCATATATGTTTTTATTAATATTACTATATGTGTGAATAATATAAATAAAAAAGTATACCTATACGTTTTTCAAAGTAATTTTAAGAAAAGGAATATATACATATATATGTGTGTGTGTGTATTTTTTTTTGGGGGGGGGAATGAGGTGAAAATAAAGTTGATCCAGGGCGTAAAAAGTGTAAATACGATCCAGTGCATAATATATCATGTACCTAAAGGGTGGCACTCATTTGTATGTGATTTTTTTTTTTTTTAATCATGTCTCATGGTTTAATATTGTTCCATTTGGTGTAAAAATGCTTTGTTGAAAGTTTGGTGCAAATCAAATAATATTTTATGGTCGCTCAAGGCAATTTCATCTATAAGGCTATAGTTACATCTATAATTTTACAATAAAAATTAATAATGGAGAGGTAAGGTATGTACTAAGTAGTGGTAATTCAGTCATTATTTATATAGATGACAATATTGTATTAATGTAATCTAAGTTTCTGGTCAGTTTACCGTTTGATACTGGTTCGACGGTTCTATTTTAGTGTTTAGTGTTGTCTTTAAATAGAGAATCAATACGAAAAGCTCGTCGTAAACAAAGAGAAAAAATTGCAGCAGATATAAAATCTGCCTTTGATCCATCTGACTCGCTAGTAATTCACTTTGATATTGTATGTACGTTGTACACGTGCAAAAAAAAAAGAAGCAAATTGAATGAGACTCTCTACTATTTATTTTAAGTCATTGCCATTGTATATTATAATAAGCGTAGGTGTGTTTAGGTAACTAAATATTATGTAGGTAACTTTGTAATTTATGGTTTTTTTAATTATTCTATTTTGTGGATAATAGGTACTATTAAATGCAATACAGTGTATGGTACAGTTTATATTATAAATATATAATGATAATGTTTTTTACGGGTAGAGGGTAAAGATTTAAAAAAAAAAATATTTGCACCTCCTGAACATTAAGGTTGACTCCGCCAGTGAATTGTGAGAGTCCGGTGTAGGTTTATTTTTCTAGTCGACCGCCCCGAATGATGCTAGTCGTGATTAATCGTTCGTAACAGTGTATCGCAAATGAAATATACTATAGAGATGCTTTTTTAAAAAAAAAAGACAGTTTTTTTTTTTTATCTACACGTCATTATAATTCGTTAAATTTAACATTGGTACTCGTGACAAATGGTTATTATAATAATAATAATAATAATAATCGTAATAATTATAATCGTAATAATATGTATATAATAATACAGGGTATAATTTAATATAATATTATGTATGAACAAGGAGTGTGATATGAGTGCCTTTTCCAAACAAAAATCCTAGCTATGGCACAGATTGTTTATTATTATTATTTTTTTTTTATATATTTATAAACTTATAAAACGACAAGTTCACTTAACACGAGATATAAACTTTAATAATAATTATTTATTATAATAATAGGCATGATAATCATTATTGTAATGACCGATGATCGAAATAATAGTAATCATAATAATAATAATAATAATAATAATAATAATACTATCGATAGTAATTTAAATAATAATAGTACAATTAAAAATAGTGATATTGGTGATGATGGTGATGATGATGATGTTTACGATTGTAATAATATAATAATAATAATAATAATCATAAATTATAATAATAAAATAATATTATTTTTAGTTTAAAAATACTGTCGTAGAGATTTTCGTATTGTACAATGAGAAAACAAGTAGTAATGAATATGTAGTAATAAAACACTTAAACAATAAAATAGAAACAACGATGGAATTACTAATAGTTGTATAGATAAAATGACTAGATTCGCGGCGGTTTTAACTAGGACTTACACACGACATAATGTACAACTATGGTATTATAGTTATGAATACGACACAATAGGGTTACGTTTAATAGTATATTACGACTACAATAATAATAATAATAATAATAATAATAAAAAGAAAAATCAGATAAAACGGAACGTTCCGATAATATCTACTAACTCTACGTTTTGGCATGTGAAGAAGCCCGAGTACTGCCTTGTACTCGTAAAACGGGCGTGAACGGCACAATTCGAAAAAAAAAAAAATTGGCTTCGCGAAATCGAAAAATACTTAATACGCTTTCACGATTTTGATATATATATATAATTTTTTTTTTTTTTTTTTATCGATTTCGGCGAATGTCGATATTATCTCGATCGGAGGTCGATCGGCACGAGTTGCAGATTAAACCACGACCGTCGCGGCGAAAACGCGTACGTAGCAAGAAAAGAGATTGTTCGTCGGAAATGTGGTATAAGCCATCGAATATTATGTTTTCAAACGCTGGCGCGCGCGCACACACAAACCCACACAAACCCACACACAAACACACACGCGCACACGAACACGCGAAAAAGACAAATAAACGAAAATTACGTTGTACGAATTAAATGTAAATGTATACACACACACAAACACATATAATATAATATATTATATACGTATTATGTATATAAATGTACGGTTATCGATGTAGAAATCGATGGCGGCGACGACGACGCGACCGCGGTAAATCTCGGCGGTTTTCCGGCGCGTCGGAAACCGGTTCGCGACGTAGTATTATAATATTATAGTAGTACGTTGGGCGTGCGTTAGAAAAGAAAAAAAAAAGTGGTCATCAAAAGTAACATTTTCAATATTGTTTAAAAAAAAGTAAAACGGAACGTGTCGGCCGATACGCGAGACGTGAGACCGCGTCCGAGCGGCGGAGAGACGACGAGACGGTGTCGAAAAACCGCACGCGGTGTATAATATTAATAATTATGCGATATAATAATAGACGATATTTTATCATTTTGTCGTGATCACGTGTCGGCGCGCACACGCCTAATTACTGCTCGGACGTGTGAAAAACACGAGTAATAACGACTTATTTACATACACCCTGAAAACGTTGCGGTTCCCTGTGAAGAGAAATAATAATAATAATAGTAATATAATATTAATAATGAATATGATAATATTGTAATATTTTAATAATATTGTAATAATAATATTAATATTATATATCGTACGGAGAGAGGATTCGCGCTGGGGGGCACGCTCTCGACGAAGGCGGCGGCGAGCGTGAAGCGGGGGGAGGGTAATGGGTATACACGTGGGTAGTGAGACGACTAATAAAAACGGATCAAGCGAGACGACGTGCCGTCGCGGACGATCACACCATGGTGGCCACGACGTGCGCGTCCTGCCGCCCCCGCTGCCACCGCCGGCGCCGGTCGCGGCCGAACAGCCGGCGTCAGGACCTCCAGAAGCCGAACAGCCGGGCCGGCGCCTTGAAGAAGCCGGCGGACGCGGCGCCGTCGTCGGCGTCCTCTCCGCCGCTGCCCTCGTCGTCGCAGCCGCGCTCCAGGCCGCCGCCGCCGTCGCCGCTGCCGCCCTTCTCCAGGTGCGCGCGCAGCATGCGCTCGCGGTCGGCCAGCATCTTGGCGTGCGCGCGCGCCGCCTCGCGGATCACGGTGCGCCGGCAGTTCTCCGGCCGCCGCAGACAGTGGCCCGGCAGCGTGGGCAGGCCGCACGCGCGCCACCCGCGGCCCACCGCCGACACGCCGCGCTCCAGCCGGACGGCCCGCAGGAACGACCGGACGGCCCGCGACGTCTTGGCCACCAGGCCGCGGTGCCGGCTGCCGTCCGGCCGCCGGTCGTCGTCGCCGCTGTGCCGTTCCTCCAGCACGAACCGGCCCACGCGCGACCACTGGTTCTGCGTGTTGTACACCACCTCGTCGTCGTCCAGCACGCGGTACCGCACGTCGCCCCGGCCCCACTCCTGTTCCTCGACCAGTATGAACAGTATGGGGTTCTCCATGCGCCGCGCCTTGACCAGGATCTGCGCGAGTATGTCCTGCACGGTGGACCCGATGGGCACCTTGAGTATCACGTACGGCCGTTCCTCCGACACGTTGTAGATGCACACCAGGAACGTCTCGATCTCGTCCCACGACGCGTTCGACAGGCCGTTGCGCGTCTCGCGCGACTGCAGCGATATGAGCCACGCGCGGCTGCTCGGGTCGTCGCCGATCTTCTTCAGCACAAAGTACCCGTCGCCGGGCCACCGGGCCTGCGCCTCCAGCGGCTTCTCGTTGTAGTCCAGCACGCGCTGCACCATGGGCACGTCGCCGTTCTTCCAGCCGATGCGCCGGCGCCGCTTGCCCGCGCCGCCCTTCTTCCCGTCGTCGCGCCTGGCCACCGTGGGCGCGGCCGCCCTTGCGGCGGTCGCGGCGCCCGCGACTCCGATGACCGCGCGACCGCCCGCGCCGACCGCGCCACCCACCGCCGCCCCGCCGGCCGCGACGCCCGCGGCCACGGCCGTCTTGTCCGCGGACGCCTTGTCGGCCGCCAAGCCGCCGGCCGCGGGCTTGACGGACGCGGCCGCCGAGCCGCCACCGCCACCGCCACCGCCACCGCCGCCGCCGCCGCCCGCCGACGCCTCCCACGTGAGGCCCACCTCCTCCAGCAGCACGTACGTGTTGAGCTCGTCCTCGCTCTCCTCGCGCCGCTCCAGCGCCAGCCGGATCACGTCGCGGGCCGTGCTGTCCTGCGTCACCTTGAACATGATGTACGAGTTCTCGGAGAACACGCCGTACACGGTCACGTAGAACGTCTTGCGCCGCGGCGACGGGCCGCCCAGGTGGCCGGCCGCGCCGCAACCGTCGGTGGCCGGGCCGCCGGAGCCGCCCTCCAGGGCGAGCAGCGAGGCCGGGGCGCCGCCGGGCACGCGTTCGTCGTCCGCGGGGTGTTCGTCGTCCACGGCGGCGCGGCGCGTGTGCACGAACAGCGAGGTGAGCGGCAGCGGCCGGTTGTGCATGGTGCGCATGTGCACGTGCCGGTACCCGTGGCGCATGGCGCGCAGCGGCACCACGCGCTGCGCCACCGGGTGGCCGGTGCCCGCGTCCACGACGACGAACCGGACGAACGCGAGCTCGTCGAACAGCACGCGGAACGCGAACGTCTCGTTCCACACGGGGTTCATAGCGTTGTAGTACGCCGTCTTGCTGCGCCGCTTCGCGCTGTCCGCCGGTATGCCGATCACCTCCACCTCCACGTACACGTTGGCCCGCGGGCCGCCCGCCGGCGACGCGTACTGCCCCGACACCAGGCACACCGTCAGCCGGACCGGTTGCGCGCCGTCAAAGTGCCGCTCCGTGGGTATGAACCGCCGGTACGACGGGTGCGCGGGGTCGCGCATCACGCGCGGCTTGAGCACGTACCCGCACCCGCCGTTCTGCTCGAACATGGCCGCGTTCACGTGCGACGCGGTCGCCTCGTCCGACTGGTAGTTGAGCGCGGCCATCTGCACGCCGTACGACCAGAAGTTCAGCGGGTTGAAGTTGGACGAGTCGATGCGCATGCTGGCCGGGTACACGCGCACCAGCTGCGTCTCCGCGTGCGCCAGCAGTTCCGCGGGCCGCTTCTTGGTCAGCTTCTTGGCCGAGTTCTCCGTCAGCGACGAGCACTTGAAGCACGGATGGTGCGCGTTCACCGCGGCCGGCGTGCCCGCCGCCGCCGCCGTTGTCGCGCCGGCGGCCGACGCCGCGGACGCCGACCCGGCGGACACCAGCGAGCCGCCGCCGGACGAAGCGGGCGGACCGACCGGCGTGGTGCCCTCGCCGCCGCTGCCTCCGTCGCCCGGCCGCCGTTTGTTCTTTACCGAGGTGCTGGGACTGATCGTGTTCAGGCCGCGGAACTTGATGGCCTGCGAAAAGCGTTTCGGATTAATCGTCGTATTATTATAATAATAATTATTATTATTATTGTTATTGTCATTATTATAATTATTCATTATTATCAGCATCGTCATCTTAATAAATTAGTTCTTTAATTTATTTCGATACTTTGTATTATAAAATGTTACCATATTAAGTCGGTGTTTACCTATCATTATATGGCAAATAAATAAATTAAAAAAAAACAAAAAATCATTAATATTATTATTCACGGGTACACTTTAAAAACGGTCCGTGTCGATCGGAATCATAATATATATGTTTGGACACAAATGTGTTCTAGAAAGATTTACACAACAGTAGGTACTATGAAAAAAATGTGTCTGGGCGTCTTTCCGATTTCCCGAAGAGCGTAGAAAAATAGTTCTAGAAATATAGATCATAATAATTTAATTTTTTTAACTATACCTATACGAGTGAAAATAGGACTGCATCTGAAAATCGCATACCTTAAAATATTAATTACAGGATGAAATCAGACACTTTTTTTTAAATCCAAAAATCAGATTTTTACTTGAAAAAAATTGAAAAATACCGCTTAAAAATAAGAAAATAATAAAACAAACAATTTTTTGATTTTTGATGTAAAATTATATCATGAAGTATAAAAATTGTGAGTTTCACTAAATTAGTTAAAATATATTCACTTTATTATTTTATAGTTTTTTTTCGTCTTATGTTTTGTATTAGATTATAATATTGTTATATATTAATATATTTTATGCTATATTATTTTTAATTCAACGATTTTAAAAATGAATCACAATTTGATATTATAAATATTCAAATTTGACATAATATTTAAAATTTAGTGTTATATGTATATCTATAAACAACACATATATTTTCAAAAAAATAATTCGTTTTAATGTCATGTCAAATTATTATTATTATATTTTTTTTATTCTCAAAATATCTAATCAAATCCAAAAAATGTCATGTCGACGAGTAGAAAAAAAATTACCTGGACATAAATGACTATGTCGGACAGTTCTTTGGCGATCTGACTGTTGTGCTTTTTGTACTTTTGTACGTCGTCTTCGGCACACTTCTCGTTGGACTTTGAACCGAACCTGTATCGAATCCTGCCAACCTTGTCGATTCTCATTTCTAAAACAAACCGTTCAAACACGTAGGTATAGTGCCGGTTCGACAACATGGTAAATACGAGCGATAAGTAAATAAATAAAAATATATATAAAAAAATGTTAACGCAACAATGACGCGAATCTGCAGCTGAGTTTTATGCGAAAACTTAAATTCACTCAAACCACCGGTGAACCCCGACGCCGTGGATTTATGCACATTATTTGATTTATTTCTAATTATTATTTATTAGATCGAGTACCTAACCTTATAAGATAAAACATTTAGATCAATAAAAAAAGAAAAAAGAAAAAATTAGTGTGAGTTTCGGCCGTCGTTTCGACAACTCCTGCCGAGGAGAAGTCGGTATTTGGTTTTGGCAGTGAGAAAACACAGCGCACGCGATCGGCGCGTGGAAAACTATCTTGCGAAATCTTAACAAAAACGACATTCGTTAGGTCAGTATCATGCGTAATAGGACGGATGTTTCGTATTTGGTATCTTATCCGCTCTTTAACGACATTTTGAACAACGGCCGCGATAAAGTGACACGACAATGTACCTAACTCGCCGATAGTGTTGGGCAAAATTTTATCTAGATAATAAATCGAATAAATATGTATTCGAATAAAAAACCATTCGATTAAATTTCAAAGACAGTTATACGAACATTTTTGTTCATTTTATTTGATTAAACATAGTTGATAATCAATAACCCTTTGTTTACCAAAATAAAATAAACGAAAATGAATCGAATTTCTATGTTTGAATTTTAGTCAAATAATTTTTATTCGAATAAATTTGTATGCGAATAATTGTAAAAAAAAAATGATTCGAATAAAATGATATCTAAATAATAATCTAGATAAAATTTCATTCGAATAACGCCCAACTCTGCTCGCCAAAAACATTTCAACTAATGCCTATGAAAACGCGATTTTTCAAAGTACGTAATGAATGAGATGTGTTTGAATCGAGAAAAAAAAACGTTAGTCATAAACCAGCGATTTTAACTTGATCACTCGTCAGGGGGTTAAGAAAATATTATCGTGTTGATCTAATTTGTATTTCGTCGTGTGTATTTGACTTGCGAATTAAACATTCGTATTATCGGCTATTTGCAGGTCATTGGAGAAAACGATTTTTGTTTTATGAATTTTTTAGCGACAGCTAACCTCCCGAAGTGCAAACGGGCACAAACGCCACTGACCGAGTTCAGATGTTAGAAAATCTCTAGTCGTCTAATTGAAGATAACGTCGAAACGAACCGATGGTTTCGTATAGAGACAACGACCGACCAGTGGCGTGAAATTCGTCAACGGTATATTTTTTTGTCACAACATATTTGGAAACCGGCTTTACTTTTCAAATCCAACTCGTCTTCGTCGTCGTAATCCTCGTCGTCGTCGTCGTTGTCGTCGTCGTCCTCTTCCTCGACAATGGTGATCACGTCGTCGTTGGTCGTGGTACCGGCGCTGGTCGAACTGCTCCGGTGCGGGCCGATGTTCGCGTGATGACCCGCCGTCGAGGACGCGATTCCTTGCGAGCTCTTCGCCAAACTGTTGGCGTTCCGCGCCCGGTTCCCGTCCGTGTCCACCGACGCGATCTTTTTGTTTTTTATCAAAATTTTATACTTTAGCTGACTGGGCGACGGCAACTGCGGCTCGTAGTCGGATTCGAACATGAAACCCGTGACGAGTTTGTCACCGAAAACGGACTGAAAAAAAAAAAGCACATTTCGTAACGGACCCGGGACGAGCACAAACACTAGTAACGTAATGGATTTTTCCCGGGGCACATATTTTTCGTTTTTGAAATTAATATTATTGTTATGGAATTTAATGGCTTAACTGGGACCGGGATTTCGCATTAGAGGTGGTTTTTTGAATTTGAGGAAGTCACTATTCCACGCAGAAGCAGAACTATGTATAATATGATTCATAAATTTTTATTTTTTTTTTTTTGTCACTCAAGGAATTTGACAGGTTGACTTCTAAAGCCACCCATTAAAATATGAAAAAATATGTATGCTCTAGGTGGTTGCACCCCTTAGATCTGCCGATGATCTTAACCTTAATCATTGCTTCTCGCTTCGCTTGCGTATTCTGCTCACGCCGATCGAATTTTCATTTATAAACGGCGTATAAGACGTACATCTTTACGACAGAACTCAATTAAAAATATAACGATTATTATCGTTTGTACACGGTCAAGGTTAAAAAAATAAATCACACGCGGGCATGAACAATCATTATTTCTAGAAGGGTTTTTAAGACTTAAATAATAATAATAAAAAAAATGCCAGGCCTGTGTCGTCAGCTTCCGGAAATACGCCACCACGTTTCTTACGATTTTTTTTTTTTACGTCTGAGCTACGCGCGCCAGTGCAACGTTTTGATTGCAGTTAATCGACTGCAGTGTTAATGACGTATAATAATTGGAATTTAGACTACAGAAAATCGAATTGATTTCAAGTGGACGTCGAGTACGTGTCACTCGTTATAAACAATAATCGTTTGAAACGAACGATCTACGTTTATATTATTTTTCGAAAAAGTTCGATTTATCAAACGTGGCGTAAGAACTGTTTGAAAACAGGTTGAAATCCCGTTGCAACGGAAATATTTTATATTAATAATTTCCATGAAAATTCTACAAAACAGTATGACAAAGCGTTATCACGAAGGAAAACTAAAATGTGTTTTATGAAATCAACAGTCGATTTCTTTGCGATAAAATTACACGATGATTAAGTGTTTAAAATCGAACGTTGGATGTTCAATAATATCATGATGATCGTTTGGAATATTATGCACTACCGTGGCGTAAATACGTCAAATTAATTACTTCGAATATTTCTGCCATGCGAGCTTGCTGGGCCAACGAACAATGGTTCTCGATCGACAATATTACAGGATACGGAGACGCGACGAACGCGTAACGGTTAATAGCGTCCACGGCTCCGAGGAACGGTATTTTCGACGTAAAAGTGTGTCCGTGGTAAATCAAAGGATTGCCGTCGTCGCCGTCCCAACAGTCCAACTCGACGCACCGACAACCAGCCAATAATACCTGAAAAAAAAAAAAAAGTGTGTCAATGAACGCGGTCTAGTTTGTGAACGGTTCATTTTTGAACGCAACAGTCGAATTGCCGAAAAATGTGTCAAAAAACATGTTTAGACCCGTTAGACGCAATACGATTTCCTAAATGATTTTCAAAAACGGCTTTTAATTTTGCGAGTTCAGTTTAAGGTTGTAAAACAACGGCCGTGTTTTGAAACGGTCCTCGTGAGGAATTCGGATGAAAGCGGTTGCAGTTAAATATTTCAACTATCACCGTGTCATCAATATTCGGTAAAAGTTATAATATTTTCCACAGATGTGCGTGGTTTGAACGAACGAACCAAAATGTCTGAAACAGTGTTCCCTACGCGTGAAAAGCAGTTATTCGAGCAGCTTCTCGAAGGTCTAAATAAAAAACGTATGCCTTCATGAATTCACACAATATCATCGTGATACGATTGTATTTATCGTGTTTCATTCACACACGGATTAATGAAACCATTTATCGTTTTTTCTCCAATCGATATAGATAAACGGCTAAAATATTTCCATACAGTAAATTATCAGGCACGATCGGACGGTTACAGATAAATGCGATATTAGACTTGTCGGTTTTTATTGCGGAGCAAACAATATTGGAATGTGGTCAAAAGCCTATGTTTATACCCGGCTATAAAGGTCGATCGAAGAGTCGCCTTTCAACTGGTGGCCAGTGAGGTACGTATTGTGCGACGAAGCTATGAAATAACACGACAGTGGATAGTGCATGTCGTCCTCCACGATCACCGAATCTGCTTCGTTGTACACGCTGTTCTCCTTGTTCATCATGTACTTTGCGAACCCTTCAAAAGACAGACAGTTGCGCGCACTGATTTCCGGGTCCGGTTCGTGTAGCTGCAACGAAAAACACGCAATGTGTAAAAATACGATACGATAATATTCGATTAATCACGACGATTAAAACAACGTGTTGTAAATATTACAAAATTGTAAAAAAAAAAAAAAATGCATTAGTGAATGTAATGGTTTCTAAAAAGTTCTAGACTTTCAAAAATAATAAATAACCGTGCTTTCGAATTGTGACTCGAAAAAAAACACAGTTTTAATTTTGTGCGAATCGAGTCCTTAGTTTTAAAATCGTTTGTCTGAATTGAGTCCTGAGATTAATAATAATATTTCACCAGTCGATTATCGGCTTACCAGATATACCTATTGCAAACGAATATAATATTATAGTACGATAAAACAAAATATTATCGTATTGCATACGACGCTTTAATTTAAAACATTACATTTCTATTGCTTATAACGCCACACTATAATATTCTAAAACATGATTAGCGTTGTGAAATACGTGCACAAAGATGGACATCTCGAGTGTATTACTGCACTAGACTTTAGAGGCTACTTAAGTGATATGGTTTTTCAAATTAGAAGAATTTATTTGAAATAAAGAAAATAAAAAAATAACACTTTCAATCGTACCTACTTTTAAAGTATAAATATAGACAGTTCTAAGTCTGTGTGCTCTACTATACTGCGGTAAAAACATAGACGAGAAAGAAAAATACGGTTTTAATCAGAACAGTAAAGTTATAGTCAGGGCTAGACTCAATTGTTAAAGTCAGTTTTGTTTCGTAGAGCTAAATTATTGTTATAGTACGCTATTTTTCTCGGGACTCGATGTTTTTTTTTAGTTTTCGGGACACAATTCGAATGTAGTCAAAAACCACCAGTCGGCGGCACAACACAAAAGTCATTTCCCCACCTGGATTAAGGCCTTAGCTTCTTCCTCCGAGCAAGACGTCATCTGTTTGTTCTCCATGAAGTTGACGAAGTCGTTCACCGTCCACGTGCTGGCAGATTTCGACGTCTCCACGCCGGTGCTGTTGGAAATAATGCTGGACGCGGCAATGGCGTCGAATATACGTTTTTTGTGAACCACGGTGTTGGTCGGCTGCGCGTAGTTGGGCCCGCCGTTTTTATTGATTGCACTCGACTCTGCGAAAAAACGCGAATGTTAATGACACGTGTCAAATACGGACTATATAAATGAGCCGTTATAAAAATTTGCACGCGGGAACAAGACGAGTCCTGCAGTCTGAATGACTTGATGGATTAATCGAAATCCGGTTAAAATTGTTTTCGTTTTTAAATATTTGTTTCGGCTTACTCAGTGCTTGTTCCGGCACAGTTTTCGGCACGAGCAAACTCGCTGCAGTGCTCTGCGCCGACACATCCTCGGACATTCGGCACGCCGAATTGGAACTGGTCGCTCTTATTTGGTCGAAAATATCTCGAAGGTCTTTTCGCATTCGCAGGCTGTCGGAACATGAAACCGCGCGTTATTGAGATATGTACATTCGTTTTGTAAGTGATGGTTGAAAAAAAAAATAAAAAACGTAAAAATTACTTGAAGCTGTCGAAGAGGGAACTAAAATCGTCAAAGTCTAATTGGGAATTGTTGGGCGTCAACGACGAATTGTGTAGGTCACTTACTGTCGGCTCTTTGATTTTTCGTTGGATCCTTAAATAACAACACATTACATATACGTCTTATTATCATCATCATCATCATCATCATTATTATATCTCATTCAAAACGCTTTTTGAAGTGTTTTTTTACAATTTTAGAAAACAGTTTTTATATTTTTACGGAACCAGTTATCAATTTCAAATATAATAACCATTGTTATAAATCACGAGTGAATATCACATAAAGTAATTGCTAATACGAAATTATAGTTAGTCAAGTACACTAAAGCAGACCCATTGAATTAGTGGTTTTGAACCATTTCCTAAAAAATAAAACAAACTGTGCACGTACTAATAATTATCGTCTTACGGCACATTGTTTTTTTTTTTTAACTACGCAAAAACGGTATTCAGTTATTTATACACTAATGTGTATCATCAAATCAAATGTTTAGTGTTATATATTTATCGCGGGCATCCGATCGTTTATAGATTCACATAGATCAATTTTATAGACCCAGTTAAATCTTTGTATGAGAATCTTAGAAACTATAGTCTGTTTTAGACTATATACTGCATTGATTCGTTATAAATAAAAATACATACGCGGCGGCGTAACGTCGCGGGTAAAAAAACAATAACTAGCGCATAAAAATATGACGTAATCTACAAACCTATCTACGGTGACCGACGACGACGACTCGTTCGCGACGATATTTTTGTCCGGGCTCTCTTGCTTCTTGTCGTCTTCTGTTTGGCTGTACGACGTAGACGGCGAGTTGCCGCCGCTGCTCGCCAAATCCATCCGGGACTTGTTGAACAAGTTGTTGACGTCGTACGGTTTCAAAAATCCGTCGTTCTGCGAATAAAAAAACATCACGTTTTATCACGAAAACATTCGTTCGACGGAAAACGGATTATTTCGTATTTTTTCACTATTGTTATTATTATTATTATTGGGTATTATTATTTGTTTTTTGATTTTTTTTCGCACTACGTACCGACACGCTGGCTACGGATTTCTTTTTCCGGAACCGCATGGAAGCCGCCCGTTTTGCGATGCTGATCTCTGGCGACGGATTGCTGGTCACGTTTCCAGCCATTGACCAGTCTCTACCGCCGAACAGCTAAACACAACAGCAAACCGTAGAACGTGTCCGACAAATGTACCGACCAATAACAATTAGAAACGACAATAATATCGTATGGTATCGGAACACCACGATAACGTCTGAAGGAGACCGTGCGAAATAAACGCGAAAGATGTTTCGAGGCGTGTAATACGTCTGTTTCGACACAAGGTCCTTGTATCGTTTCCAATATAGGTGGTAACCGAATTTCGGTTTCGAATAATCCAACACGACGAGTGCGTGAATGCGTTCTTGTCAACTACTGCGTTTTCGACGGATTAGAAGAAAAAAAAAGTCAATATCATTACGGTAGAATCGTAACTCGCGTACACGAAACACAAAATATATCGAATACTCGATACTTTATTGTTAAATTTCAAATGACCTCTGCGTATTTTCATATGAAAATCGGCCGATGATCGTTGATACGTAAACGCGACGACAACGTCAAATAAATACGCACAGCTCGATCGCGCGCAACAGTATTATACTTACGCGTATCGCATCGGCTGTCATCGGTCCACGACCGGCCGAAATGATGTATTGCTGAATATAATTGTTCTTGAGCCATATTGTACGTTTGTCTAGTGTTTGAATAACGTCTCGGACTTTATTTATCACTTTCTTAAGTCCTTCGTGCCAAATGCTTAAAAAAAAAAAAAAAAAAACAAATATCGGTTAACAAGACGGTTTTGTGAGGCGCATGAAAAAAAAAAAACATTACACAACCAACTAATGTCAACTAACAAGTTAACGAGCTGATAATTAGTCTTAACGGTAACGTCTTGTATATTAACTGTATGCGAATTAGTCAAACGATTGATTGATCGATATGTAGATATAAAACGAGGACAATAATAGTTATTGTTTGCCAACAATATCATGGAAAAAATGTACATAATATTCGAGTTTGTAGTATGTATGAAAAAGATATTATACATTTATCTAATTATTACAATCTATTATTTTAAAACATGTTATTTCTTTCCACAGTTTAGTTTTTTTCCACGTCCAGCAGCGAGTAATGCATTTTTCAAAGAGGTTTTGAAGAGGTTAGGTTTGCAATATTATTGTATTAATTCACTCTCAAACCATACAAAATGCACCTGTCTTTTATTCTCTGCGTTCATACGCACATACGACTGAATTCGAGAGGTGTGACCTTTTAACCGACCCTTTAACCGCATCCTGTGTGAGGTGCTGCTCATATCGGTCAGATTACTAGAGGTTTCTAACGTTTAACCCGTTGTTTTGACCCCCCGGAAAAACCGCATACTAGAGAAGACACTAATGTACTACGGCGTTACCCTCACCTCAGTATTTTTGGCGGCGCTAGTATGTAGAATACGCGATTTTCACTCGTGCTGTTCCCGAATACTAGACCCAAGCAGCATTCCGATATCGAGTAGTTATGCAGATTATATTTTCTCAATATCGCTGCCCCGTCGACTTTTACTCGATCTCTGCCAACGGCACCGCCGATGAACACGTCTCTGACACTCGACAACTCCAAATATCCTTCTTGGAGTCCTTGAGAAAAAAAAATACAAATTAAATATTAATAACTAGGGCTCGGAAGTTGATGCATTTTGCATTTTTGGAACTTTTTAGACGATGCTCTCCTGGCCAAAAATCTGTTTCATAAGCATGTGAATCTAAATAACTAATTTTTATTTTGCATTTTTTGCATTTTTCGGTGTTTATTACTTTTTAAGTCATTTTTTTAAGATTTATAGGTCATTTTCCAACATTTTTTGTTATTTTTACTGATTTCACACTAGTTCATTTCTTATCGTTCCTTGTCGACCATTATGCCGATAACTTAAACCACAGACTAAAATTAGTACCTATCCAATTTTATCTCGACGATTACATTATTGTCGTTGTCGTATTGTAGTGAATAATATTATACCTACATTTTATTATTTTTCGTAATATTTTCGAAATGCCGAAAATTAAAACGTCGGTTAGTGATCGTCTGCGTGCATTTGTGTCGGAATTCGGCGATGATATTTTTTCTTCTGATGGCACAGTTCTTTATTGTAAAGTATGTGAAGTAAAGGTGGCCTCAGAAAAAATATTAGTAATTTTTTAGGTCATTTTTTGCCATTTTTATGTCATATTTTGAATTTTATAGTAAAATAGAGTAAAATATTTAAAAAAAATGTATTTTTATTAATATAAACTAATATTTGTAATTTTTTAGGTCATTTTTTTAGGACATTTTTTGCCATTTTTATGTCATATTTTGAATTTTATAGTAAAATAGAGTAAAATATTTTAAAAAAATGTATTTTTATTAATATAAACTAATATTTGTAATTTTTTTAGGACATTTTTTGCCATTTTTATGGTCATTTTTTATTGTTTTTAAGGTCATCAACTTCCGAGCCCTATTAATAACGTATCATATCAGTTATTTCAATTCGGTTTTCAATCGAAAAGGCTACATTTCGTCGTAACTCGACTTTTTCGTTTTCGACTATTACATTATTTACGTGAACGATAACGTTTTTTATCTGTCACGTCGTTATCGGAAAAATCATCCCTCGTACTCGTTGACCACCGAAGTACAGCGACGATCGTATCTGTGTAATACGCTTGGGCGCAACTAGGGTGTTATTTGGGGGAGGGGCTATTGAAACGTACGAAAGACCGTTATTTTTTAATTTGTAATTATATTGTTTGGGATGCTGGGTAAATGTTTTGAGGAGGTTAGACCCCTACCCCCATCTCCCAAAAAAAGGTCTTCTAATTGCGCTTCTTAAAAGCGCCGTTTAAGTGACGGCCGTCGCGTAACCGTGACTTTGGCGACGGCCGACCTAGACGCTTTTACTCGTGACCCGGATATTATGAGTTCGGACCGACTTACCGATGACGGACGAGCAGTCTACGGACGATCTGTGCAAGAGGGCGTTGGGTATGCAGTCCTCGGGGTCGGTCTTCAACGAATAGTCGGGCGTCCCGGAGGAGCCCCTCTTCAGCGCGCTCCACGACGTCTTTCCCCAGGTCAACGTCGAACAGTTTCTCTCCAGCCGCATGAAAATCCTAGCGGACCTGTTGCCGCCCGCGTCCGCGGTCCAGTGCACGACGGTGGCCCCGTGATGCATTATCTGAAAACCACACGTTTTGCGACGTTTTATAACGCAGTAATAATATGCACGTCTTAAGTGGGTATTCAGATCTATTCGACGAAACGTTTATCGAAACAGCGGATTTTGTTTAGGGTTGTTTTTTCTTTAACAACTAAGTAAGACTGCTCTGAATACTGCTGCGCGACAGTTTAATTAAAAAAAAAAAAAAAACACTTTTTTTTAAAAAAACTGTTTTTTACGTTTTTAGTTTTCCTAAAGGTAACCGTTGTACCGTGAAAAAGATAAATATGTATTACTAGACCGGCGGTAAAAAAAAAAAAAGATACAAGGATTTCGGGTTTAGATCGGTGAAGTGGTAGATTTCTACGAGTGACCGCGTTGATCACCGGCCGATAAATCGCTTCATTACGGCTGTCCAATAACCTCTTCGTAGTGTATACGCACTGTGCTGTCGGCCGTCCCCGGTCTTTACCTCCGGAAATCAAGACGGACGCTCGTCGTTCCGGCCGATAAGTATATGATAAACCGTGATTTACGGCGATTCCGCCGTGGTGCCGTCGGCACGATTTATCATCCCTCTGCGAATGTCCGGAGTCCGTTGACGCAGACGCGGAACGGTTTACGCCGTCGTCGGTACGGTGCATAGGCTCGAGGAGACGGCGGCGGACCCGCGTTTATTCGATAACCGATTTATTCGTATGCGCCTGTAGCGCAGAAGCTCGAGGGAAAAAAAAACGCGATATCAGTACCAGAACGTTTCTTTGATAATTTCTGGGAACGTTTCTGTATCAAAAAAGAGTATTTTTCAATTTGTGCTGAGCCGTGTGTACGTCATGTTTTATTTTTTATTTTTTTTAATCGTTTTTTAATTTTAAATTAAAAGTTTTTAATCAACTCCGCACCACTGTCCATGGCGACAGCGCGTAAAAGTGTATTCGTTTCGTCGAAAAGAAATTGTTGATAACCGACGGCCGACGAGAGACTGTTTTAGATTGAACTGTCGTGTATTGTTATGAGCGGTACCTATGACAATACCCAAGGATAAATAATATTATCGAGATGATAAAATTGTGTAACGCGCAGTTATAATCGGTTTATAGTGTGAAGCCATATCTCTGGCGAGTGGCTTTGGAATGTACAGAGCGGTTGAAAAATACAGGTTTGAAAAGAAGACTGCCGTCGGACTTTTATCTCCGGAATTTCGATCACCGAATTTTTTTTTCCTCGCATTGCGTCTAGTTTATCTATTTTTTCGACGACCGTCGCGGTTTTTATTGTCACGTCAGTGTTCGTCGTATCGATTTCGACGGGGTTTACACAATAATATTTTCGATATTCGCTGGATCGCGGTGATTTTAAACGATGCGAATATCAACGCATCGTGGTGTGACGAATGACCACGGATTCATCGGTCTCGTCGAATTTTTACCTGTAAATCGTGATGACCGATCGTAAAATCTTTGGAGTTCGGAGAGAGCGGAAGAGGTATCAACGAGACTCCGTAATCGTAGGCCAACGGTTGTACCGGCACGTATTTATCGTCGGACTGTTCTTCGTTTTCTTCTAAGGATACACCTTCTCGCAACAAGTTCAACCTGAAACAAAAAAAAAATCAAACACATTACCGACCGGGTATGAAATCGACGATAAAATAGTAATCATTTAAATTATTCAATTCGTCCGGCGTGTAAATACAAGCACGACAGAGCCAGAGTATATTAATGTATATTAATTGCAGTTGAATATACATTTAGAATTTTAGAACGTAAATGTTATATCAAAATCGAAACGTTATTGTTAAAACAATAAGACCGGATCACGGACCGCCAAGAGGTTTTGAAAATTTATTTCTTTTTCTCATTCGTATGATAAAACATTTTTCGGTACAATAAAACTATTACAAAAGTTTCAAATCGACCTTGCTACGTCGATTGGAAAACGAACGCAGATGTTACTTCGAGTTTGTGTAAATTACAAAGCGTCATCATATAGTTTTCGTGAAAATTACAAAAAAATATATATATATATATATACGAGTATATACATAATTTTAATATGAGGCGATCGTGTGTATAGGTAACGCTGTCGTTATTATTACTATACGAGTGTTACTCCATCACATTACTTCCAATCGATAATGGAATCACTATACACACCAAAGTTTTGTATCGCATTTTGTACGTGATTAATGACAAAGCCGACATTGTTTTCTCGTGCCGTTCTCGTGACGTGTACAATATTACACTAATAATTATACCGTTTTAGTACACGACGAAGGAAAATTGTCGAACGGCTGCGATGGGACGCGTTTTTATTCGTCCGTCGGTACGAAAACCTTACGTTATGAGAGAGACAAATCGAATACGAAATCAACGGTCGCAAACGATTCGTGTACCGAACACGACGAATTCACGCGAGTCCTGGAACTTGTTCTCGTTTCCCGCGGGTTCCTATATCGCGGTGGTACTAGTCGTTGGTCTGGTAGGTTTTTTTCGAGGCATTTTTTTTTTAGCTCTACGAGTGAAAGATTATTAATAAAACAAAAAAATTCGATATCATATTATATTAAACAAAATAATCGTCAATTTTGAAAACGAATTATGAAATTTGCAACGTTCATCACCCAAGCTGACTCGCTTTGCCGTGACAAAATTATCTCTTGATTCCCCGGTAAAAACCTTGTTAGTTAGATCACAGGTTAAAATATCTAACTCGAAAAGCTTCGTTGGCCACCAGATTAAGTGAGACTAACTTCTCTGTACGGCCGTTACTTGTTCCGGCCGACTACGCATTTTTAATACACGTTACCTGCGTTATTACGACTATGATTAAAAAGATAACGTTTGTTCCCCCACTTGGTATCTAACTTTTTTTAAATTACACTTCATTTTCTGAAATTTAAAATGATCATGACCTGATTTTCCGTCCGGAATCTACTAGTGTTTGTTATTATTATTATTATTTTTTTTTAATTCGGTAGTGGCGACGGTGTTAGCAGAAACACGACACGAGTACCAACGATTCCGCCGGGGCGCACCTCGTTAACTGCGAAATCAACTGCTATACAATGATTACATTTTATTATTATTATTATTATTATTTTTGTGCAGAACAGCCTTTACGGATAGTGGTGCCGGGAATAGAGCTCGGGTATAATTAAATTTATTTATTAAATTCATTTCACCTGTGATCCCGTCGAGACGAAAATGATTAAAGATCGTATTAAATTCAAAACGAAAATTACTTATCGTCAGATACGTATCATCTCTGAAATATCATAAAGTTTTGAAGCGCATTGATTTATGAGTTATTAACACGTTAGCGCCCACCGTTGTCTTTGATGAGTTACAAAACTTATGAGAAAAGTTCTGCAACACTATGTGCGCTTTTCTCTGTTATCGAAAAGTTTTTCTTTTGTTTTTGGCCCAAGTTTTTTCGAAGAGTTTATACTTGTATACGCTCCTATATTTGAATACGAGATCCATTCGTTTGGACAATAATTGACACGTGCCGCACTCGTAACATTATGTGTATCAAATCATTTTCAATAATTGAAGATATTAACTGTCGGACCGTTTAAAATTTTCTATAATATTTTGTAGTACACGAGCACATGCAAAAATATCGCTTTTTCAACGGTATGTAATAATACGGTATGTAATATAACGGTTGTGTTCGTACCAACATTCAAGTCTGAAATATTCGATCGTAACTCCGTCATGAAATTATATTCAATTGTATTCACGCAGTATTCATTTTACGAGCAAAGTTAATAATTTAACTGCGCGCACAATTTAAACGTATTCATTAAATTGTACTTGAGTCAATCAATCGGAATTGGCGTATTTGACATTCGAAGTCTGTACGTTTAGTCAATCGAATTAGTTTATATATACGTAATTTGATTATTCGATTGCATTGAGTCGATCGCTAAAAATTTTGCTGTGACTGCGAATCGACTTAATTTCACAAAATCATCAGCTTTTTAGACTTTTAGCATTCATCGGTTATCAGTGATTTTATCGTATTTAGGGGTTTGAACAATACGATCAAATATTATGTTTACGGTTGAAAAAGTTTTATGTCAATGATCACTTTTTGTATTCTGGAAAAAAAAAAACTACCGAATGACCTCAATATAGTTGGTGTACTGCGATGCTACGCCATGCGTACTATATATCAGGGGTGTCATTAGGGGGAATGTGTGGAATTGCACCCTCTACTTCTGGAATTCTTCTAACAGCCCTATTGAAATGAATACACACCATTGTATTTTAATAAAAACTAAACTGTTTTTTTTGCGTTAACAATTTTGTTTTGTCAACCGTGGCGAGTGGATACATAGATTATCAAACTGACATCGTGCAATGAATTAATTGTGTTAACAAAAAAATGTTACGAATGTAGTTGATACTAATAGACAGTAGTATTCCATAACGGCCTTAGATTAACATTGTATATAATTAATTATATTTTAGTTTTTCAAACCGTTTTAATCTTTTATATTGATCGTGGTTCATAACCTACGGGGGCAAAAAAAAAAAAATAAATAAATAAAAGTAGAATAATGTACAAAGATGCGTACGCACGTACGTCTATTTTTATATAAGTTGTAAGATTTTCAAAACGGCCTGTTTGAAACCTTAAACGCAAAAAATAAAAAAATAATAAAATTACGCCCATACAATGCACTTTACATCGAAAGATGAACAAGTGAAACACACGATTATCCGAGAGATCAATAACCGGTCATTTGTCGGTTACTTTCAATCGGATTCACCGCGTTTATTGGCCGTGACGTATTCTATTCATCTCTGCGCTTAGGCAAATACCGATTTTGATTTTTCGAAGGAAACGCAATAGTACTGTCTACAGTGTGTTTTCGTCTGTAATATTAATTTAGCTAATAACACCGTGTTTCGGTTAAAACTTTATTGACAAAATATTATGTCGTCTTGCACACGTCGAACTGCTTCGACCGTCAACTAATCATACTAGGAGTAATCGAATTCGTCGTGTGTCTTACTTTGTTTCGTACGCTTTCCTATCGAAATAATGCCGATGAAAATCTGACAAGTCTTCCAGTATGCTCTGGACCTGGTATATCTTTTCCATGTTGACCATCCCGTCCAATCCGAGCATAGTGGTGTATCCGTCCAAGTATTCGTGTTCAGCGAAAGTCTGCGAATCAACAAGATAAGTGCGTTGAGTTTTTTACTTTCTACACGGCAGACAACGTTTCAACGACATGCAACAAACCGATCGTTAATTTTTTATTTTCATTTATTTATTTTTTTACACAAATCTATCGGTAGCAAATGATATTATTAATCGCCGTGTTCCGACGGTAATTTGTCTTGATCAAAAAAAAAAAAAAAAAATGTAAATTAACGAAATCAAAAAAAAAAAAAAATCAAAAAAAATTGTAAATATGTAAATATAGATATATTAATTTAGAAACATCAAATCGAACACTCGATCTGCCGGATACGACGAGACTTCTGTACCGTCACGCGGTTTTGCCGTCCTGCGGGCATCGTGGTGTCGCGGCCGACGGTTTCGCGCGACTTACTACGGGTACCTACGACGACGACGGTACACTGTGACGACGAAGTCGTCGTCGTCGGCGGCGGCGAAAACACGCGATCGAACGACGGGCGACTTCACTCGCGAGCACTGGCCGAGAGACGTGTCGCGGTCGCGCCCGTTTTGGACCTCGCACGAGTAACGTGGTCAAGAACTCCGACGCGGACCCGAAGTTTACTTTCGTTTGCAGACGACGCGAATATCACTGAAACCGATAGCGCGCGGCGCGCAGAACGCGAATCCCGTCGACGCGAGTGCGCAGTCGCCTCACACCGGTTTCGTTTTGTTTTGTTTTTGTTTTTTTCAATTTTTTTTTCCTCTCTCTCATTTAGACCTCATACGTGATAATATATCACAATAACGGACGGTTTATTCGGACCAATTAAAGAAGTCGATCCGGCGGGACCGCGCGGCGGCGTCGACGGTATGAATTTTTTTTATCGTCGCCTTCGTCGTAAGAAGAAAAAAAAATCATACGACGATACCAATAAAAAATCCGTCTCGAACGCGCGCCGCCGCCGCGGAGATTTTTAACGAGTCGTCCGGCGACGACACGCGTCCGCGCACACATTATTATTACAATAATAATAACTAGGAAACGGACTTTGACGCAAATCACATTTTTTAGTGGGTAGCATAGGGTAATGCTTTCTAAGTGTATAATGCGATTCACACATCAGAGAATTTAAAAATGAAACTTTTATTTTGCATTTTTTTGCATTTTTCAAACTTTTTTAGTTTTTAAAGAATTTTTTGACATTTTTAGAGTATTTTTCCATTATTAGGTCATTTTTTTTTATATATACGTATTTGATGCTTGAAATTATAAAAAATTTTAAAATATACATTCATTTATTTTTTTATTTTTTTTATTAATGTTTATTTATGAAAATTTACAATCTATACATTAAATGTAAATTGTTTTGAATGTTTTGTTTTGTCTCGTAAATCAGTTATTTTTACGAAGACCGGCTGATCGTATCTCTATATACAGCTATACGTGATTCCCATCAAATAATCTCGAAAACGTTACGATACGCGATATCAAACTAATTGGTATCGATAAAATAATGTATTTTTTATAAGTTTTAAGTTTTTAACAATATTCTACATGGTACACAAAACTGAACAACATTTTTTTCTCATCGGATTTAATAAATTTTTTTATGTTTTTTAGTGCACTTTTTTAAGGCATTATGTCGTATTTTTTAAGGACATTTTTCTTAATTTTTAAGACATTTAAGTCCGTTCCCTAATAATAACAATAATAATAATAATAATGATAATAACGACGACGACGAGAACGATATTTAGCCGGCGTAAAGTCCCTCCCAAACGGTTGCGGATCGAGTGACGATTTTTCGTTTTTTTTTTCTTTTTGTTTGTTTTTTTTGTTTTTGTCTTTTCCACCTCAAAAATATTTTTTTATTTACCGTCGACGTCACGGGCACGTTCAGCAGGTGCGTATCGCGCGCAAATACCTCGTTTAGCACCTTGCCGTCTTGGTCGGACAGCACCACGGCGCTGGGCGTGTCCCGCATGATCTTCCGCATGTCGCGCATGAACGACCCGAAGAACGGCACCACCGGGCAGTCGGGTATGGCGAGCGCCTTGCGCACCGCATCTTCGTACCGGTCAGTCGACAGCAGCGCGTCCGTCAGCTGCCCGAACAGCGGCACTTTTTCCTTTTCCAGTACCGTCTGCATGAACGGCCTTATCTTTTCCGACCTGCAACAAGCACCACGCGATGGTATTGATCATCGTGTCGACAGCACACGGAGTTGTGTCGTTACGATTATCGTTATGATGAAAATAATAATAATAATAATAATAATTATTATTATTATTATTATTATTATTATTAATATTGTTATTATGTTATACACGTCGACGATGAGAAAAAAAAGGGGGAAAAAACATTGAAATCTTTCGGTTTTACGAAAACGAATTAGGGTCGAAAGTTGGGTTTTAGGCGGGCCCGCCCTTTTTCACGAAAACAGAGTGTTTTTCGTTTATTGTTTTCAAAACAAACTTTGAAACTTTGGTCGAATGGCTGTTTTCCGAGTTGGATAAAGACCGAGTATGAGAGATGCCCGACACACACACACACACACACACACACACACACACACACACACACACACACACACACACACACACACACACACACACAAAAAAAAAACAAAAAAACATAAAGATCATTAATTATGATGCTATTCGTTATTAACGATTAACGATCTTTTGCGATTGATTGGTTTTAACGAAAATTGATAAAAAAAAAAAAAACAAAATAATTCAAATAATTATTTAAATGGTATATTATTGAAATGAAGTACAAATTATTATAACAGTAAAAAAGTACCAATAAAAATTATTGTCATTGTAGTGCGGAGAAAGGTTAAAGTTTGAAAAGTGAAAGAGGCCCGTTAAATGTCTCGTATTCTGGGATCCAATGAGTCTTTAATCCGGGTTTGGCTAAAAGACCGCACGAGGCGAAGACATAATTACGATAAAAACAGCCGAATAGAGTACGAAAAATCGGAGGGAAAATATAAAAAGAATAGAAGAAATCGCGTCAAATTCACTTTGAAAGGGACAAATGAGACGTTGTTGTTAAAGGACGTGGTAAGAAGATTTTATAACTGAAAAGTCTGCGGTCCGTGAGCGAACCATTCAACTTATACATTTTAACAGAACGTCTAAAATACGAAAGAGATCGACACAAATCGGATCTAGAAGAAAATCCTCGCTAGACACTAAGACCAAAAACCGCAAACTACATAGAAATAATCAAATTCCGAACAAGTCAATCGAGTTTAACTATAAATTGAAAAAAAAAAAGGTTTAAAATAATAAATAATGTACTTATTTATATATACCACCTAACTAATAGCCAATTTGTTGAAAATCAATAAAAAAAATTTGGATCAAGACGAGGACTGTCACGATATCTATCATTGATAACGAATTTCACAAAAGACATAATATTTCACCTTCGTAAACTCTCCTCAAATCGATTAACACGTATCAAAATCGGATAAAAAATCAAGACCATCACTTTTAGAAAAATGTTTTCCTCACTCAGGGCTAAGGGGGCAAACTCGCAAACGGGTCTGTAGAGTATCTCCGACGTTCTTGACTAGCGCAGGGCCTAGGTAAATGCATACAAACAACTAACTCATTTTGTTACGTGGCCTATGTTTTTGAAACGTAAAAATAAACTTATCGAGAAAAAAAACGCTAGCACAATATTTGCATGGTCGTTATGACGTATCATTATCATCGCTACGGTTAGTAGTCGGCATTCTTAAGACGTGAAAACGTTTCATCGACGCTGCAACACAATTATTTAAGTCACCATTTGCACGGAAGATTCAAAAAAACAAAAAAAAAAAACATAAAAAAAACCTAGACACCTAAATATCACATGACAAATTGCATTGCTTTATGGAAATGCTAAACGTACGTGTACCCACGTGGATGTTTAAAGTGTTTTCCGTAATGATTTATCTCGTGTTGTACATTGTGTTTTGTGACACAGTGAATTCGTGAACATATTTTGTTACCTACTAATATTTTGGCGGCTAAATTTAAACTGTTTTAACACATCTTGCGTAACAATTTGAATATAATACAATAAATTCGTTTACAATTCGTCTCGACGAATAGCCAGAAGACTGATGTTTTATTAATTCTTTCGGATATAGTTCATCACTCGGTATTTTTTTCTTTTATCATTTGTAAAATAGTATGTATAGTTAAGAATGGAAATCTATCTGACGAATTATGATTTTATTTTTGGAAGTGACAAAACACAACAAAAGAATATTTTAGTCTATTAGTTTTGAATAGCAGTTATTAAAGTCTGTATAGACGAGTTACTTGAATAATTCCATTATTAAATATATGTATGTGATTTTTCAGTTGTTTTTTTTTTTTTTTTTTTAATGTATACAACTCTTAAGTCCAGTAATTCACTTTATAATAATTTTTGTTGAAAATATCGACAGTAAAAGTATAATTTTTATTTTATACTCTATAGTTTATACACATGAATTTACACGAGTAATTTTATGGATACAGTTTTGTAAAGAATAACAGTAATTTTTTTAAATTTTAATTGAAAATGTGGAATTTATAATTTTTTCATTCATAACTATTATCATCGTATTACAGTATATTAAAAGGACAATTTGTATTTAGTTGTATAAATATTTTTCATGAGTTGACTATTCGTCACACATTTTGAATAAGTAAAAAGGTAAATTACCAGAAAAATATCCTGCGTCATATTACAAGTAAGGGATTACAATTTCAAAAATCTAAAATTTCACAGAGATTGAATTAGTTGTGAATGTTAAAAAATGTAAAAATAAGAAGGTTGATGACAAAATTGAGTTTTGTCTCTGGCCCTTCTACTGAATGTTTGTATCATGGAACTATTATATTTCGTTTAGAAAATTAAAATGCGACATTCTAATTGTGTAAATGTATTTCAATTTGTGCATAATAAAATTTGAATATTATTTCTCTCAAATGTATCTAATTCTTTTAGGTACATGATTCAGATTATTTGAAAACTTATTTGAATTATTCAATATATACATATATATTATGTATATGTGTATATTTAATTATACATGTTTTTTTAATTGATGTGAATGGATAGAAAAAATTCTCATTTAAATCTCAATCTATAATAATTATGATAATAGTATTTAAGCAGTCCATTGTTTAACAATAAATAGTAAAGGAATTTATTATAATAAATAATTTACAAAAAAAAAAAAAAGACATACCAATAATAAAGTTTATTGTTTTAAAATATTACATGATTTTATGCATAAATATGTTATATGCATTATATTAAATTAAAACAAACACAATTATTTCAAGCATAGTTCGATATAAAATTATGATAGTGAAATCTCGATTACTCAAAATGTAATTAACGAAATATTCAGTGAGAAAAGAAAAAAATAACTTGAAAACACTGTGTGTTAAAGTATTGGTTATGCATTTGATACGTAGCAATAAGTGTTCGTATCTCGACAAGTCCGAGCAATCAAAATTTCACAACATACCTAATATTACACAAAGTAAAAATAATAAAAAAAGACACTCGAAATGTCACGTTTTCAGAATTCCGTGGTTTGCTATATTATTATAACTATGTGTGTGTTCAATTAAATAGACTAAGTGCGCAACACATAGGGCCCGTAATTGTGTACCAATAATTGTTGTGTCAAATAACTAGAGTTAAGTTGTCCACCAGCCAATTCGGATGGTACAATAGTCATTTAGGTTAGCGATGGCCGACTGGTAAAATAATAGAAAAATAAATAACAAAGAAAAACACTGAGAGTTTTTGTCAAAAATATTTTACACCAATTATTTGTGTAAACAAAAAAAAAAAAAAAAAAAAAAAAAAAAAAAACGAACAAACAAACAAACAAAACGTTGGTCTTTGACTACAAGTCGTACAGCTTACACAGTGCATGAGTGCTCTAACTGGCGACTACAAAGGTTTTCTACCGAAGAAAACATTTAAGTGCGCGATAATCGTACATATTTTTTATCATCGCTGATTTTGTGATCAGCGAAGCCAGTAGTTTCTGCCGGCCTACAAACATTGTTGTTTATAATCGCTGAAGACCGGTTGAAACAACTGCTTTACCGACACGTCTTTGTCCCGTGATCAATAACCCAAACATGTCCGATCGAATTCAGTAATCTCCGTGTGGTCGACCTGTTTAAATTAATTTCGCTCTCCGGTCTCGAAAATCAATCAAGTATTGGTTAGAAATTCGTTAGTCCACACAACATTCTATCTAGCTACACAATTTTGATCGAGATCGTTTGATCTGCATTCGTGCAAAACGAACAAAAATGTTCGCAATGCCGTGAATTTCGACGCAATATTGTTTAAAACAGTATTTTTCTTTTCTTCGAAGGACGCTATATATGTGAAAACGTTGCGCGTTTCCATCGTTTCAAAAAGTGTTCTTGGAAGTGAATACAAGAAAAAAAAAATAAAAATAAAAATAAATTCATTTAAAGCTAATCTAATCTCGTCCCCACTCGGGGGATTGAATACGATAATAATATTGTTTCGTTGAAAATGTGATGTATTTTATACGACTAATTTTTAAATTTTATTTCAGTTAAAATACGGTGTAACGCTATATATTGTTTTTAATTAAAAAATTACGGGGTTTTTTTTTTTCATGAAGCATAATAATTTATTTATTTTCATTAGTTTCGTAATGTTTTCATATTAGTTTTTTTAAATCTCCTAAAACAATGGCAGGATCTTAATAATGCATTTACATAGGTACGCACGTACTCATGATTATTTCGTAACTTGATAATGATTAAAGAATCTGTTTCTTTTTTCATATACACGTATATAGATCTAGAATAAATTGTGCTAGCGTTTTTTTTTCTCAATAAAAATTTTAAATTCCTAAACAAAGTAAAATTACGCTAGTCGTCAAACGAAACGTAATATTGAATATATGAATAATTTATTACTTGAGTCCAGCAATAATTTCCATAGCTCCGTTGAAATTTCCAAAGTTCCAACATTCCTTGGCCACTCTCAACAGGCAAGACAATATGGCTTTTCGGTCTTCGTGTGTCGGCCGAGTGATTATGAGGTGTGTTGTCCATGAGCTCACCTAAACACATAAAACACGACGTGAGTATCACGGGATGAAAAACGACGGTGTTTTTTATTTTGTAAACGAAAAATTCATAAAAAATATCATATCTCTGAGGATGTCGTGTATTTGCATCAGCAAGTTCATACTCTTACGATCGGACGTTGACCGAATTCAAAAGATAATTATTACAGTGACTTTGTTTTATATGTATAACACGTGTGTACGCACGTCGAAACAACTTACCGCATTAAACCTTTCGATGAGTTTTTTGACAGACGTGTTACATACGTGGGCGCCGTCCTGGTCTAGAGTTACTTGTCGCAAGAAGTCTATAGGCGGCACGTCATAAAATAAATCGTTTTCTTTGTCGGTTATGAACAGCGCTACTTCTTCGGGAAAATGCAATATCCGCCGTAGCGAGTCCAATTCTGTTGCAAAAGTGTCGTCCAGGTTTATCTCTCTGAAGTCTAAAGGGTGGAAAAAAAATTACACAAATTAAACAATTTTGTGATCGATTACCCGCGTACATGTACAACATTTTCAGCGTAAAGTATCGTCTACAAGATGACACTGTTTTATCGGGTAAATTACAATGAAAGTATTATTTGTCAGCCGTTTAGCTACGCCTGCCACTTGGATCACCGTGTATTAATTTTTAATCTTTTTTATTTAATTAATTTTTATTTTAGATTTTCGTTAAGAATCATTGAAAAAAAAACATTTGTTTTTTTTTTATTATTGTTAACGTAAGCTCGTAAAATACAAAACGAAAATATTATATAATACATATATATATATATATATATATATATATATATATATATGCAAATCTAAAATGAAAATATTTTTAACGATTTGCTTTATTTACCTGATGTCCTAGTCTGCTGAACTGGCGGTATAACAGAATGCAGCTCCAAGAAATTAGTGTCGATCTCCTGAAGAATTTTCAACAACACGAAACCGACGTCTCGTAACGACCGTTCGGTTGGCGTAGCTAGTGTCCACTTGGAGTTGCGAAATTCGAGAGACACCTTATTTCGATTTCTTCGAAATACCGTTTGCCACTAGGTTTTCAAAAACACATAAAATCATTACAGTGATAAATACGAATAATCTCAGTATTATTGAATTCGGCTATAAGACGGAAAACCACTTTAGCTCATCTGATTTTCCATCGTTTTCAAAAGTCTACCGCGATACGATTGTTGAGTGTTATCGACTCGGCACGGTAAAATTGAAATCGACGACTACACACACCGCGGTCAAGATATCGATCAAGTAGTAGATTCTGGGTTAGGTAAAACAGCGACGTGGTTGGCTACAGTATTTGAAATGTATCCGATCGCAGAACGACAGCCGAATGGTTGAAATCAAATCGCATACATTATAACGCGTTCGAAACGTATTGAACTATAACTGTGATATCACGAATGAGTGACGTCATATCATTTTCCACGGTCGATATTATGTTTTGTATCTGCGTGATTACGATTGAACAACAATGCCGATGGCACACGGTTTACGCGCGTCGTAAAACAAATTTTAATTTTTTTCCTCGCACCCGCTTTTCGACGGAATAATCTGCGGCAATAATAAAAAACGCAATGCACTAGTGTCATTCGTTGTACAATGCGTACTAAAATTGTGTTTCCGATTTTTACAATCAGCCGACACGACGACGCAAGGAACACGGAAAACGTTTTTAAAATGTTTTTTTTTTTTTAGTTTTCCGAGGGAGGAAAAACACGCTAGGTATTTTTTATTCGATTTGGTTTCCATTAAATACATAATACATTTAAGATAATGACGAACGGTACACGATTAATCTAAACACGCGTGTATGAATCGTAAATGAAAATGATCCATCGATTCGAGCGCGCTTACGTGCAGTATTATATTGTATCGCTGCCCTATTGGATGAACGCCGGATTCAATCCGTCAACAGTCGGGTTTTAATTAAAAATTTGTTTTTTTTTTTTTTTTTTGCGTAGTTCGTCTCGTGATAAACGTGAATGGAAAAAAAAAAAAGTCGACATAAATATATTATTCGTTACACAATAATGGAAGATCCAGATAATGGGGACTCGGGTACTCGGGACGATAAACCATATTATAATGCGATCCGTGTGCCGGGAATAGGAAAATAGTTCGAACGACACGCGAGTACCTGCGTGCGGTTTCAAATTTAAAACCGTCTGCCATCGTAAAGGTTAGCGTAGCAATATACGTCGTTTGAAACTCTGCGTTCGTTCTTTACGTAATGATGATGATAATAATAATAATAATAATAATAATAATGATAACACGATACGAGACAAGGACTTGAAACGTTAACATTTTCACTCGTCTATTCGACGAACAACATTGTTACGCTCGTAATTCGAACACGGTAGAAATCGTAATGGATATTATCATAACGCGAAGAAAACAACGAAAATAACAATAACGATATTCGTCAATACGTAATAATCCCTGATCAAATAATGATACTGACCTGGAGTAAATCCTGCGTGTTTTGACACTTGGACAAAACTTTCGTTTTGTTGTCGAGCAAAATTATCTTATCGTAACTCAACCCCAACAAACGTGCAGCCTGCGCAATACATAAATACATACATATTATACATACATAATAATATAATATATTGCGGTTACGTGTACGTAAATTATTCGTTTTAATTCTACGTAATTTCCGATGGTGTGTACACGCGGACATAAATTCAAGTTAGGCGCAATAGAGATAAATGTTGTGTTCAAACGGTATTAGTTTTAATTATGATTTAACGTGACATTTAACGTGAATAATTTCGATTTAATCTCACATATTTGTTAAACGTAATTAATTTGTTGAAAAAAAAGCCAGAAAATTAAATTTTGTATCTTGTTCGTACCAGCAGGGATACGCGTAGTAGTAATACGGTGCTCAAAATAGTCGATCGTATACGTTCACGTTACCTAAAGATTTACACGCGAATTCATTTTCGACTTTTGTCACGCGAACAATTTTTTTAAATAATTTTCGATAAAACGAAACGGTGCAGTGTCGTAAAAACAATAATCAAATAGTTCATGCATATTAACGTAAACAATAGCATAACGTCCAGAATTAAAAAAAAAAAAAAAGAAAAATAATCGAAACTTTGGCTAATTCGAAACGCCTAATCGATATCATCGGTACGGAGAAATAATGATTACAATTAGCCGTACGGTAATTGTTCAACCTTCAAAACCCGTGACGTACGTATTTTATCATTATTTGTGGGTAGCATGTGGCGTACGATTCGATTAAATTCGAGACCTTCCGTACGTTCTAAGCGCCGCCGATACTCCGTGCACAGTAAACAACAACAACAACAATAATAATGATAATTGTATTTTGTTTTTCATTTATCTTTCCATAATTTTAAACCGATTTAAAACATAACGATCGTAGCCAATCGCGTTGGTGTCGCGGTAAAAGAAAACACGCCAACACACCGCACCGAGACGATACGTGATAATGTCGCGCGAGATTCTCATTCGGAGCCGAGGAAAACGAACGCGCGCGCGCACGACTGACGCGCAAAAATGACACAGTTCGTGTCGATCGCGTGAAAGCCATAGATCACAAGTAAACCTTACCACACATAAGAACCGGTTACTCTCCGGTGGTTTATCGAAATGATAAGAGTGAACTAGATAAATCCCGAGGACGAACGCGCGACAGCCGACGAGACGCGGTCAGCAGCTGACGATCTACACAGATACCGTTCGCGGCCGGAACGCTGCGAGCGTCCAATAGGCACCGCAAATATACTAATTGGCAGTGAATCGCACGTCCGAACTGCTGGTTCGCGTGCGTTTTAATCGTTAATTTTAAATTCGTGGAGTTAATTATTAATCTGCCGGCGTGACCTTGTTTTTGAATTTCTAAAATTTCCGAATTTAAACGTCCTCATTGAAATCGAGCGTTCGCTGCAGCGCGCGACAAAGAACAGTCGGTTATTGATATTGTTAGTCGGATAATATCAGTCTCGTGTTTTCCGACAGTTCAAACGATCGACGAAAAAATTGTAGGTACTTAATTAATAATTAATTAATGCACTTAGCGAGTTGTTATTTCTGAGTCTCGACTCCGTCGGATTTATTCGTAAACGATGTAGTAAAACACACGATATCGTCGAAGTGTTGTCATCGAGTGTTGCGTCGAAAAATAAAATAAATATAAATTTCAAGATCTTTAACACAGACAGTTATTAGTTTTACAACAATACGAGCTTGTCATCGGAGTACATATTCCAAGACAATTATAGTTCACGAAAATTATTGTCGTATAACGTACGATTTTTAATTCAATGTACGTAGATCTTGAAATATTAAAAAAACGTTTGTTTCACAATAATTTGCGTTGACTTACAGATTATTTTGATTTTAATTTTATAGAAAGAGAAAATATGTTGATAGTGTTTATTAAATATTAGATATTTTTTGTATTTTTCGATTTGGCTATATCCACAAGTTGGCACTTGCAAACAGTTTCGGAATATTATTACTTTAACGGGCCAAATAAATTATTGATCATTATTTTTTTATCGACAGATTTTAAGCCTTTTAACTGACACCGATCGTTTTTTTTTTTTTGTATCAGTCTATATTCTAAAATTATTCCTAATAATCTAATAAGTAATCTTCTGGTATTTAGGAATCAAAAATTAAAAAAAAATATTGTTTATTTTAAATTTATTTTTAAAAAATATAAATGTTTACGCGTTTTAAAGAAACTATTCGAGAAACGCTAAACGCACGACTTTCGCATAATAGATTTTTAAAAACAATCGAAATGTTTAAAAACGTTTATTTAGTTTTGATTTTGAACCCATATTATGATACGTCCCAAACCAACGAAATCAACACAGGATTTAAAATAGGTCAATAACGTGTGAACATATTTTAAACACGTGTATTTAGCGTTTGATTACCTGTGTTTTCGTCCTACCGCGTTGAACCTCCTTGACGAAGTAAAGGTTGCAGCCGAACGCCGGCAGTCGTTTACATCTCTCCACATAAATTTTCTTCAGCTGCAATTCCGAGTCGTTCAAAAGCGTGTGTGAAACGATCTTTTTCAATTCCTGCGGGCAAACAAAGAAAGAAGTTATTGTTGTTATTATTATTGTTTTTTTTTTCAATATTCAAGTTCAATAGACGTATAGATTAGAACGAAAAATCTAACCGACGTCGACGCACGGTTATTGTTGTTTTGTGATAATATATTACACGATACAGTTACCGAACTTTTTTTTCCGGATCAACTGCGTAGGTACTGTTAAACACCGAAAACGTTCAGTGCCACCGATTCCATAGCGCGGCCACGCGATAAACTAAATGGATTTTACGTGTACCCGGGATCATTATCGACCGCGCCGGTCAACGTATAATAGTCGGACAACAACGACGACGACGATAATAAAACACACACTGTGGGCAATACGAAAACCACCGTGACCGCACGTCATAAAGACGCGTCGTGCGCGGCACGGGAAGGAGTCGACGACGAGCCGAAATCA
Source organism: Therioaphis trifolii (assembly GCA_027580255.1). Classification (NCBI taxonomy): domain Eukaryota; kingdom Metazoa; phylum Arthropoda; class Insecta; order Hemiptera; family Aphididae; genus Therioaphis; species Therioaphis trifolii. The sequence continues at coordinate 11,859,509 of CM050405.1, read as the reverse complement.
CCTGCGGGTAAAAGCTACTACGACCCGCGACGACGCTCGGGTGTCGGGGTGAAAATATTATCGTACCGAAATAGACGGGAAGCTAGGAAAGAGTAAAAGCGGGTAAAACGTGAGTGTCAAACGAGGAGATTCGAAGCCAAACGCGTAGGGTTTCGAAAAAAAAAAAAACAAAACAAAAAAAAGAAAATAAATAAACGAATAAATATCAAGTCGAGTTTGAAGTTTTACGAGAGAGAACGATGTGCCGAGAAGAGGCCGGCGGTTTCGCGATTGAAAGGGCGAGAAAAACGTACGGAAACGGATTTCATTAAAAAAAAAAAAAAAAATAAGCGTTTTGTACGAAATACAAGCGAAAAAATCGAGCGGGAAAAAAGCGAAGAGAGCGAAACGCGTTCGAGGAGCGAGGAGGCTCCGGGGGACCCGTACTCCGGACGGACGGAGCCGGGGCGGCGGCTGCTGGCCGCGAAACGCGAACGTTCAGATTTTTCGCATGCCGCGGGCACCGGACGACGGACGACGCGCGAAAACCACTCGTTCGGATCGGAAATTCGTCGCGTGTGTGCGCCCGTACGCGGATCTCGGACCGAAGTGAGCGGTTCGCGGAAAGGCGCGTGGCATTTATACGCCCGTCCGCGATGGATGAAACCCGGCCCGACTGTGATGTCGTTATGCATAATGTGTGTGCGTACACGCCCGTAATAGTCACCCGTTGATCAAACGCGTCTTTTGTGCGGCGTTCAAACCGGTGTGAAAACCAATCGACCGTGTGCCGTAATCTGCACGGACGGCACCGACGTTCTTTGGGGGTGTCCATTACGGCGAGAGGATACGAATCGGAAAAAAAAAAAAATTAAAAAAAATTAACAAACGAGTCATAACAACGACGGCGACCACACGAGCGCACGCATTACGCGCGGAGTATTTATTTATTTATTATTTTTTTTTTTTCGTGCGAGTGTTTTTACAAACAACGCGATTTAATTTATTCCGACGTACCTACTCGTCGCGTCATCGATTTTTTTCGCCGAGCGAAAATTATTGTTCCGTACCGTTGAAAAACTCGTGTCGTTCAATCGGCCCGTATGATTTTTTCAAGTCGAAACGAACATCCGCTCGGCCGGAAGACCACATTATTATCGTCGTTGCTACGTACGTATTCGCACCCGTTGCGGCCGTCCGTGCGTGTAGGCAAAGGTTTTGCGGCACGTAGGTACGGGCTAAAATCATCGGTTTCACCGGACAAACCCTTCCGGTCCCGTATATTAGTCGACTCGCGAGGCGAACGGACAACCGGAGAACGCGCAAGTTTTGATGGGGGGTGGGGAAAAAAAAAGAAGAAAAACTCGAGTGTTCTCATAATATTTTGTTTTAGTTCAAACGGACGTGTGTTTATTTAAACAACTGGAAAAAAAAAAAACGGACCCTGTCCGTAGGCGTTTGAAAAGGCGTGTCACTCGTGGTTCTTCTACTATCGAATACAATTTACAAAACTATAACAGAGCGGCGGCGTCGCTGAGCGAGAACGTCGACAAAAACAAAAACCCCCGAGCGCCGTGTCGACGTCACAATCGTTGGTTTTTTTTAGAAAATCTGTTTCGAATTCGTTTTCAAAATATGTCCAGACAACGGTTGTCGCACCGCGATGTGTTGTCGTCACCGCACTCGTATTCTGTTCGGACGATCGCTTTTATCTTTTGTTCGTTTAGTAGTTATATTGTTACGACTCGAACAGTGGCGAACCCAGGATTTTTGAACTGTGGATCTGAATCACTTATGAGAGGCCACTGTGTAACTTCTGTGAACTATGTCAACTATAATATATTAAAAAGTCACTCTCGAAGAAGAGACTTCTTACGATTTACCTTATTTATATCACATTATGATTACCAACATGGCAAAATGCAATATAACTAAAAGACGTCTATAACTAATTTTTAAGTAAAATTTAAAACTTACTTAGAATCTTAAGATATTATTAATTAATTGTTATTTTTATTTGTCACATTAAAATGTATACCTACTTAATTAATAAATCTACCTGGAATATTTAAATAATTTTGAGTTTTTTAGATTTTGAAAATGGATTAGGTATACATATTTATTAGGTATTTTATTTTTATACTTATAATTTATAGTTACAGTATATATATATATTTTTTTAGATTTCAACGAATGCTTTCATTTTTGTAATAGAAAGTGGTTCTAAATTCTAATCCAATAAAAAAATAATACATATAATATAAAGTTTATATTTTTATCATAATATATAATAAACATAAGTATAACAATAAAATATATATGAGTAAGTTAAACAAAGTAGGTACAGTTAAAATAAAGGACATTACAATAACTTTCTGCGCTTTTTCATTAGTGAAAATGTTCTAATTACATTATCAAAGTCTATTGTTTGTGCTATGTTACTTTCTATACTCAATATTGCCAAATATTATACCAGTACCGCGTACGGAACTCGGGGTTTTTCGATTTATTTACAATATATTATATAATGTTAATACGCGACGCCCGGCCGCTTGATATCTAACAAGCTATATTTTTTACTAATATTTATTATTTATTATAGAATCTTTTATACAACATAAAAATTAAATTAAATTAAATTTATAATTATATTTTTATAGAAATACTATTTAGCCCGTGTACATTTTATAAATAATTGTTATTAAATTCTATTTTATTGTTGATTATTGTAGTATTGTAGGTACATATTTTTTGTTTGAAAAAATATGTATGTAGTTTGTTATTTTGAGGGGCCACATTTTACTGAGAAAAAAACTGTGGGTCAGCTGACCTCCCAAACCCCCCTCTGGGTCCGCCCCTGGACTCGAATTTAAATTTTAACTCTCGCGTTCAATAGTGAACACAAATCATAATCGACTGGATTTTGTTTTTTTTTTTGTTTTTCAAAAGTAGTTTGTTAGAAAAATATCACAAACAAAAATGTTTACTGGAATTCGTCAGACGCGACGGGAGAGAAACATGCAGCTATTATGGGATCGCGTATAAATGACTCCATAAAAGTAAAGCGATAATTCTCGGGAGCTCTTCTTTTTGATTCCGGCGAAAACGTAATCGCGTTGAAATAGAATAATATGAGAGAACACGAGTTCATCGAGTGCCCGCCAGCAGCAGCGGGCGTACATCAAATCAACGCGCTAAGAATGTTCTGTATCGAATTTCCGCGAAATGTGTGTTGGATTAACTGAGGATTTTACTCGACGCGAATACCACGAGGTACACGCCGCCGTGATATTATCAGTATGAACTTCAGGTATTTCAATGAACACGCCGTGTGAGTGTAGCAATCGGTGTTTTCGCTCGCGAGTCGTGAAAACAATTATTATTATAATATAATATTATAATTTACACTCGCGACTCAACCGATACGAATATTTCTGTGCACCGTTTTATGGAATTTTTTTTATTTTTTTCTACGATAAACACGCCGATGGTCTCGTTAATATTCTTATACCGACTTGCCGATAAAACAGTATCGACGCGGTAGCGTTTCTGTTAGCGGTAAAACAAATGATTGAATAACTTTATTTTCCACCTCTGTGTTCCTGAATTTTCACGGTTTTTAGAGCATCGCCGTCCTCCGCCCTGTTGCCAACACACCGCGTTTCGAGTGGCAGCACACCCCGAGACTGGAGCACTCTCTACAAACTGAGTACGTCGGCTTTTTATCGGGATTACTATGAATTTATCATCTGTTCAAACAATATTAACTTTGGTCGCGAGAAGAACACCTCAAAAAACGAACGTTCGCGTATACGTGTGTCAGTCACTGAAGGATTTTGTTTTTTTCTTCTCCTTTTATTTTTATTTTGTTTCGTTTTTTTTTTTTTTTTTTTTTTTTTTTTATTATTCCGTTGTCGCAGCTCAAACAAACAAAATTCAATATATTTTGAAAACGCGTGATGTTATGCACACCGTCTACACGTGTGTACCTGGATATAATATTATAATATTGTCATAAAGCACACGGTAAATTAATCACGGTGATATTCAGTGTGGCCAACCGTCCAGAGTTAACGGGACGATTATGATTTTAACGTTACGGTATAGAATGATCCGAGACACATTTTCTCAAGAGAGCTGAAAATTGCAAATTACACATTAAAAATTAAATGCAATCATATTTCTGATAATTTTCGTTACTGCCTGTTTATTCATTATTACATACGTACCAACTTAAAAGTTTTATATAACTTAAACGCAGTGAAAAGTGAAAATTAAATTTTCAATAGTATCATTTTTAATTAAAATTTCCATTAAAAACTGTTGTTCAATAACATTTTTATAATAGCCAAAATATAACACGATCTAATGAATGACGAAATGTTTTCACAATTTTTTTTTCGTTGAATAGTTTATATATACCAATAAGTCCTTTCATTAAAATGAATATTACAAAAAAAAAAAAAAAAAAAAAAACCCGAATAGTTGGTAATCCTAGACTTATGTTACATGCTCGGTGTTTTTTTGGAAAAAAACATTAAGGAACGTATTAAGACAAAATCGTTAACTTAAATTGTTCAATAATTATTGACTTATGTAAATTGTAACGAGTTACACTACTAAAACAGTTTTAATTTACACATTCGTGTGCTACTTACTACTATTGAGTCGAATAAATCAATTTTATGTTGAAAGTTAAGAAAACAACATTTTTTCGACTTTTAATCGTTACAAAATCAATATTTTACGGATTTGAAGAATAATTCTGTAAAAAAATAGTGACAGTATTTAACCCACACACACACTAAAATATAACATGTTTATTCATGTGTGCAATATGCATACATTCTTTTTTTTTTACTGTCAAAACTATCAGAATTTTGAATACTTTTAAATCGATCAATGTCTACACTCTATGCGCTCATATATTAAAGCGTTCAGTTTTGAAGAATGGTTGGTCCGTTTTGATAAAATATACATATATATATATTTTTTTTTTTTCTACTAATAACGTTGTCGAAGTTGTATCGAGATCTTTCAATTGAAAACTCTATTCTAAGTTGTAATTTTTTTATTTTATAAGATGATGATTCGAATTATTGCTCTCGGAAAATTAATTTTGATGGAATTAAAGTGCTCATAAATTGTACGCAGTTCAACCATTGATTAGATTGAGGGCTATAAACGTAAATGCCATTATTTGAAATTTGATCGAATCGAACGTATACTGACATTTTTGAATAATGGTTACGTAATGTAATATACCGAGCCAAATTCAGCTAAAAATGTTGAACATAAAACGTGACAATTGATTAGCATTCGAAAAGTAGAAAAAAATCATGGTATTAAATATTACGTATTATTTCACGGTGACAATTTTTAAATGATAACCTTAGTAAACGGTTATCCAGCGTTATAGAATTTATTTTAAAACGTTGAGTGCATTTCAATCGCCTTTTATTTTATATTGTTATTGACAAATTCATAATTTATATTATTAAATCATAACGAATTGTTATTATATCGAAGAGTATAATTTTAATAGAATTTTTTTTTTTAACTAAGTGAATAATCGGAGACGCTTTGCTTGAGTTAAAATGTTTCATTGTTCGTCGTAAAGATATAGTTAGTATAATTCAAATTAGTAATACAGTACAGAAAATAGATAAGTATTATTATTATTATTATTATTATTCGTATTATATTCTATATTATGATATTCGTAATGACAGTATGCTATTCAAATCAAAATAATATATAATTATTTTACCTATACAGGGCAGTGTACCGTTTAATAATTTTATCTATAGCAGTTATCGTTTTATTGATAAGTTTTTCAAATCATTAAAACGACTATCATTTTTTACGACTTTATATCCCGTAGGTATATTATGAAATATAATGGTAGAATGGCTTTTAGTGCTTATCATCAGTCAAAATAATACACATTAGATGTGCATAAGTGATATCATCTAATTAATGCGATCAGCGTGATTTCCATATTATTTACATTAAATCCCATTATTTTTTTAACGGGCGGACATAAGTTTACAAAACGGCTTTTAATGTATAGAGAATTAATTCAAACTTTAGAACACAAAGATTTGAGTTTGTTTTCTCTTGGAAACATTTGAAATTTGATCTGTAATAAAAAAATATTATTCACCATCACATTGCTGTTTTACAATTGAACTCAATGTACATTTTTAATGTTATACGTAATGCTTAATATAATTTTAATTATATATTAGATAATACAATAGTAATGTTTAATAGAATACTATACTGCCAGTATAGCTAAACGTTCCAAACTATATTATTTAATATATAAATCAATATTAAAATCAGTATTCTTAATTTTGTTTTTTTTTTTTAATGAGCATTTAAAATCTTTAATTATTATCTTTAATATATCATAATGACAAACATTAGCGAAACAAGTTTAATTTGTAGTTGTTATTGTTCGAATTTGATGATTTATTGCTATTGGTTTTAAATTTATTATCGTTGTCGGTTTCTCATTGTACTGAAGTACTGAAATGAGAGGAGATAAAATTAGTGTCAAATATTAAGTCAAAAGATAATAGCTTAATTTTTTACGATTAATTTCTCAGAACAAACTATAGTTTCTGATTTGAATAATTTTTATTGATATTTAATTAATATATATATATATAAAGAAATAGGAATTTAATTAAAAAATCGTTATGTCTTTTTTTTCTGAAAACGTACCATAAATTTTTTTCAATATAATATATCTACTGAAATATATGGCTTATCTTAAGTTTTGAAATTCAATGTAATCTTAGAATTACAATTATTCCTATAGTTTGCGTTAAATCAAAATAAGGTTTAAAATGATAACACAGTTTCAAAAAACAAAATTAATAACAAATAATAATTAATAAAAATTGATAGTAGGGACATTTTTCGGTAAAATGGTGAAAATAAGAGACATTATACATATTTGTAGGTACTCTCAAATGAATACCAAATTTATTTTTAGTTTGAAAGTTTTAAACTTAAAAAAAAAAACTATCGTAATTGTAATTAAATAACTTGACCGGAAATTGTAATATTTAATAGTACCTATTGAAATTAATCAGCATCTGTTCTTTAGCGAATTAAAAAACAACACTAGATCTAACATTTCCAACGTATTCAGAATGGCTTATTTTCTTCACCATTTGAATAGTATCGAAACTAGGAACACACGGATGATATATTCGTCCGCAACGGTAAATCTACTGCATTCTACACACAGCAACATCCAATAATTTCAAAAACCAATACGCGCTGTGTAATAATTTTAATGATTATTATAATTTTTTTCTTTTAAATCGCATTTAACTATTTTGAATATATTTTATTAAACCAGAGATTTTTGCACATTGATCGCATTCCTTTGAGTCTAGTTGGTTCACGTGCTTCGTTTAGTAACGCTCTACGATAACACAACGGTTTATCGATGTGATAATAATTATTATTATTTACACTTGTCTGTGTATATTAAATATGTACGTGTATACATGCCGTTGTCTTTGTATTACATATAAACGTACATAAAAAATATATAAATATTTAATACATCGCGCGGCTAATGTGTGTCCATATCTGTAAATTTTCTGGTATTCTTTATAAGTATGCAAGATTAATCCTACGGTATGATAATAATTACTAAAGCTGAAAATACAAAAAAAAAAAAAAAATTAGAATACATTACATCGCGATAATAGCACGAAACCCACTTAGATAAAAATCGTGACACGGCCATAAAAACGATTAATCATTCCATAGACAAACAAATCGTAGTGATTCAAAACAACATAAACTTGTAGAATCCACAAGTAGAACCGTTCAGCAATAACAGTTAGGTTTTTAACTCGTAGTTACCATTTATGTCGAGACGGAGTCGTTTTTTAATTACGTTAGAAAAACCGACAGTTATTTTCACTGAAACGTTTTACTATCAGCTGTTGACCGTTTTGAAAACGCTCCCGTGTAATCTACCTAATCCACTATGGTCATCGACCAGTTCGCGAGCTATATTTTATTCATTCGTATGGAGAGAATCGTAAATATGATTAATTTCGATTACTCGAACGCCGAAGCAAATATAATACTTGTCGAATAGCGACAAATGTGCACGGTTCTGAAAATCTAGACTTTTTCCACTCCCGACCGGATTTCAAAACCTCGTGGAATATCTCGTTAATAATGACTTTGATTGGTACAGTAAAATGCGTGAACATACTGATCGTAACGGGGGAACCTTTCAATAATTCGAAACTCGTAAACAATTTCTGCACTGGATCACATTAACAGACAATTATTACTCAACGGCCAACACCGTGATTATAATTATGATAACCTGTTGTTTTTGTATTTTTAACAAACACTAATAAATCGTTTGATTTCAATTTAAAAATTATTCTCTCGTGAAACCATTATGTGTTATTAATATTGCGTTAAACCTATCACTGTTATGTGGGCGCAATATGCTTATTTTCTTAAAACGAGTCGATTACTATTATTATTTTAGATTTCAATTTTTGAGTGAAACCAACAATGTATTGATTTCACAATGATATTAATATATATATTTGTTCTGTATGTTATCACTTTTTCCGGTAGTAATAATGCCCTAAAACTTTCATCCTGCAGCTTTATAGATCAGAAATTTACTTAAGTTGGGGCTTTAAAATACTCATTTTTCTCTAGTATTAATTGCTTTTTTTTTAGATTCTGAGTGAAGCGAAGGATCTTATGGTTTTACAATGATGTTTTTTTTTAATTTTTTTTTTCTGTATTTTAGAGAGGTCATTTTTCCAAAATCTCCATAGTTTTTCCAGTAATCAAAAATAACGATCGAAAAACTGAGTAAAAACGGTAAAATCGGTAAAAATCCGCCGTAAACGAGATTTTCACTGTTCAGATTTTAGGTATTTAGTCATAAATCGAAAAGTATTGAAGCTAGAAACTTGAAAATTTTATCCAATATTAAATACATAATTTTTTATATTGGACAACATTTTCAGAACAATTAAAGCACTTTTGACTTAAATATAGAACTTTTAATTTACCAAATTGTTTGAAAGTTTTTATGTAATATAATTTTAAATATTTGACAAAAAGTTCTGAAAATGTAATATGACCTTACTCATATACCTACCTAATTATCCTAACAAAAGTTCAAAAATCGTTAGTCAGGATTTTTTTTTATACACACTTTAATAAATTATTATACGATTTTTTACGATATTGTCTGATTTCTTTTTAGTTTATTTCTAATGAGTTATAATTGTTATAAAAATTGAAGTTTAAATGAGTTATATCTAATTGAATATTTTATGAGGGTTTAATTACAAAAAAACTCACCAAAAGTATACAAATAACCGTAAAATACGTAAACAGTATTTAAATAATAATATATTATATTACACTGAAACTTTGCTCAGAATCGTTTTATACTAAAGAAATGAGTCATAATTTCTTTAAAACTTAATACATTCATCACCAATATCTTGTCCGAGGACCGAAGGGACGAAGGACGAACTTGTACCACCATCATCTCACTTACCAGCTTTTTTTTTTTTTGAGCGTAATGAAACTACCTAAAATTTGAGTGAAAACGGTTAAGTTTCCTGACGTTGTTCGTAAAATCCATTTTTTCTATTCAGCCATAAATCCAAAAATAATGGCACTAGACGTTTAAATAATTTGGAAATTTAAATATCCGAAATCTAAACTGTTTCATACTCAAATGAACTATTGTGACCTTATGATTATAACACTCGTAACGCGGTGCTAAGGCAGAGGGGATAAATTATCTGCGGACCGATAATATCTATAATTGTCAAAATGTATGTACTTTCAAATCTGGTTCTTACTTGGGTCCAATTACTTAACCGAGAAAACAGATATAGTTTTGTATATACGTTAGCGTTTAGACGAGAATTATCGTCGTGAGATAAAATCAAATAAAAAATATGATGAAAAACCGTATCGTAAAAAAAAAAAAAACGAATCATCGATTTCCAGAGAAATTCGAAATCCAAAACGCGATGTGGTAAATGTCGCGGGCAGCGACTAGGCGCACTCGATGATGGCCAACGCGCGTGCTCACGAATGAAAGTTTAAGCAGATTTCTTTTGATTTATCATCATACCGTGCAAATAATATACGTCATTTGACATTTTATGTTTTTACATTTTTTAACGAGTGATTTAAAAAGCTGATATTTGTTTATGTCCCGAGACGATTTTATAATAATGCGCGCGCACGTGTGTGTGTATAACATACGTTTTTACTTTTCAGTGACATAAATGAGAACAATGATTTCGGTATCCGAACCCTTCTTTAAAATCAAAGCACAATGGATCGCGCACGGTCGCTTTCAATAAATGTCATACGTTCGCGTATTTGCATGTAAATGGCTGAAATTTCGGGTAGGTATCCTTGTACACCTACGTGAACCCGCGTGTGTATAAATAACATCATCATTGTCCTCAGTGTCGGCGGTCGTGAACACTTTACGTGCTTGGTTATTTATTTTTTTTTTTTTACATAATCGGTTTGAAACAGTTCTGTAACAGAGACGTATCTTTCCGCCTATCTATAAATAGATACACTCGAATCTTATCTCAAAGCAACGCGGACGATGTTATTTCCGCAGAAAATCACATAATCGACGTGAAAAATGCGAGCGATTCCGAGTAGTGTTGTGTTTTTATAATCGTTTGGATTTTAATGAAAATGATTCAGGTACACTGACTGATGCATGACTCACGCGAAGTAGCTAGTCCGCATCACGTACGTTAGCGACTGGTAAACAATCGTTGTATTGCTCTACCGGTATTCATCGATATTTCAATAAAATATTGTATTCGTTTTTCGCCTCAACTTGTCGTGCCCACTTAAATTTTACAATCGATTGATTTCCGTTCGCACATTTTCAATGTCGACTATATTCACTGAATAACGTCAAAAAAAACATGCTAATTTTTATAAATTGTATTAATTGTAACACAGTCTATTGAGTTAATCTCACTTGAACAGTTGAATATCTAATAATTTAAATAATTATTCCCGAGATAAATATAATTTACGTAACAATTTTTTTTTTTTTTTTTTGATACACGCGAAATTGAAATTTCGGTTACATAATAAAGACCGACAACAAATCCATTGATAAAGTCAAAAGAATTTTTCACTTAATTTATACGTTTTATCGTAGTACAATATTTTACACGGTTAACGAAAGTAAAATTTGTATTTACACTTGAATACAAAAAGGGCATTAGATATTTGGAATTTACTAGGTAGGTACGTCATGTACTTATTTAAATTAATTCGTGTTTGTGTGATTTGGACTGAAATTTTCTTTTAGATAATATTTAATTATTCAAATAAAATTTATCTTATTATTTATTACTGCTAGAACAATGTATGATTCAAATTTATATTTCCGTATGAATAAAATTTGACTATTTTATATACGTGCATGTATATGTATAAATTAAAAGTGACCACATATTTTTTAAATAAAAAAAAAAAAAAGTGTCTATCATTATTCTTGATTTGTTAATAAATTACGAAGGCTATTTTATATCATATGATTTATTAAGTGTATTGATGAAATATTAAGAGCTAATATAGAATAAACACTTAACTAAAAGCTTATTTTGTCGGCAAGCAAAGTATCATTAAGGACAACGGTTATTGTTTTTATTTTTACAATTACTGAAACTAATTGACGTATAATTGTTCGTATGCATAACACAATTTACTTTGTATACCTGAACGTTTGAAATATATTTATTTATTCGTCGTAAACGAATATCATATATTTTGACTTCGTTTTAAATTAGTTTTTTTTTTTTTAATGAATTGAAAAAGGCGTAGGCTCAGGGATTTTTTTCTTTATGGACCAAAAACAGTGATAGGTACATTGGACGATTATAAAATTTCTTTCGTACGTTCTAATAACACTGTTCCATTTATGGTTCTATAATACTGGTTTGTAGTTTTATCAATACCGACTGCCCTATATATAAATATATATGTACCATACACACATACACACATATGCACAATACATATAAAAGTATAATACACGTATTATAGGTATAAATGCAATTTGTATATAATCGTTAATATAATTGCGTTACATATTATTTTATGCAAGATGATGTTTATTCATAAATCAAACGAGTTAACGACAAAAAAAATATATATATATTTACGGAAAAAACTGTATAAATTACTATAAATTAATAATTATTACAAAAGTGAAAAAAAAAAGGTAGAAACGTAGAAAAAAAAAAGGTCATGGTATTTATCGAATCATTATTGATTTTAATCTTAATTTGATGTATAAAAAAAAAAAAAATGTTTATAGTACATATAATTGTGTTTTATAAAATAACGTATTGCCAGTGTATTATAAAATAGGTAAAAAATTGCGTATCGTTATGTGCTTTGAATGGAGTTTATAATTTGATAACTGTTCGTAATTAGTTGATATGGAGTCGTTGGAATTAAGCGTAAGTAATCAAAGTAAACTAAAGTGAAATGGGCATAATTTTTACGGTCCTAAAACGTAAAACGTACGAGACAAAAGAAAAAAATCTCTCGTTACGAGTTCGTGACGAAATTTATATGAACTATTCAATTTAAATACACACGATTTACCGGACTTGAGCGATTTTCTGTGTTCCAGGCGTGCAGAATAAACGGATAGGATACAATGTAAATGCATTCAGCTGGACTGACCAACACGCGAAGATCTCTGATCGTAAATCCACATCGATCTTCACCGTTTCCCACGTAACAACAGCGAATCCGGAGCAAACACAACATGGGCAATGTTTATGTCTATTTTTTTTCTTTTTTTTGATCATCGATCAAACGCGTACGATCCGAGGAGAATAAAAAAACGTTAGACGAAAAAACCAAACAAAAAGAGAAAAAAAAGAAAAACCTCGAGGTTTGTCGGATCACAAAACGACCGGAGTGGAAAAACATCGGACTGTGGCTCACCGTGCGACCGGACGACACTGCATAACAATATTTTTATTTACACGAACGCTTACGTGCACATGGGCCGGCGATAAAACTGCTTTATCCCATTCCCTACTGTTTATTAGTTAACGACCGTATGACACTCAAGTTGGGCAGAAGAGAGAGAGAGAGAGAGAGAGAGAGAGAGAGAGAGAGAGAGAGAGAGAAACTGTCTAACCGTAATTACGCCTGTAATGAGCAGCTCGTACCTCAAGACAAACGACACACGTTATTGAAGAATCATTTTTAATTGTAAACACACGCGTACGGCTGGTTTCGTCGTGCGCCCACTACGTTCGCGACGCGACGTTCGTTGTCGTTTTACTCACACAATACTCTCCGTGGTATTTCGAGAGGCGCCTTGCCCGAATCCGAAATCGATTTTCTCTCGATGACGAATTTCGCGCGTGAACGAGTTTACCCGACCAATTATGAAAAACAGCCGAAGTAGAAATTTCTCGGCGCTATTGTTTACGGTGCACGGTGATGATATTTTGATTTCATAATTGCACGGCGCGATCGGTATAATTATTATTTTTTTTTTATTTCACGCCGCCGGTAGGTTTTTTTACTCGTTCGAATAAAACATACCACACAAATAAAACGCTAACGAACACGAGTTCGAATTTTTAAACAAATAACTGAAATAAAACTCACCGGCACAAAAACATGGTCAGGGTGTTACGTCGTCGACACCGGTCATTTTTCGAAAATTCCGTTTTCCGCCTACTAACCGAACTTGGTCGACCAAACCGCACCGGGCACCCGACTAAACTTTTGCCGTTCAAACATCGAAAATTAAAATGGTTGCAAACTGTAGTATCGAGTAATTGTAGTACCGAGGCAATTGAATTTTATCATTTTCCTGATGATTAAGCGTTCCAATTCAATAATACACAGAAACAACAGCGCAATCGTTGCCAATTATATTAGTAATTAGTACTTAACGTTTTATTATGATAAAATTAATTTTATTTTATTTCCTGCTAGAAGCGTTTGTAATGTTGGTTTGCACGATGTTTCATTAATTCACCTACAGCGATTAGTCAGGTTTCAAAATGTACTTAATGGCACTTATGTACCTACGCGGCATATTATTATATTTTAAAATTACTTTAAACTGTTCTACGGCGTTACGCGCTGGAGAAACTTCTTACTTTTTGCTAACAATTATTTCTTTCGCAAGTTACACTGTTGAACTGTTGTCAAATTTTAACGCAACATTTGAACATTTACTTTATTCAGTGGCATGTAGAAGCTTCATGAGGCCACGATGAATGGAATTATCTGTACATAACATGTATTTTATTTATTCAACTTTGTGCGTTTTGTTATTCTAGTAGGTATACATTTTTGACCGTTCATGAGGTTGATTCAAAAAATAATTTTCAATAATAAAATAAACTCAATCGTAGCAACTAAACATTTTTGGTTTTATTCACGCAAAAACAAACACGTATATTAACCATTTATCTTATCGTTGTTTTAAAATTGTGTTCGAACAATAGTATTTTAATTTCACTGAATATTTTTTTTAAATAACACAAATAGCTCGACTACTTTTATAAACTCAATAGTTATGATTAAAAAAAAAAAAAAGTTAAGAATTTATCAGTCGTTTAACACGTAAATGAAACGAGTAAACGTGTGAAATCATAAGATTACCGTTATGAGTTGACTTTTTATTTACATATTTTTAACTGATAAAATTATTGATAATATTTTATAACAACATGAATAATTTTGAGAATTCGATGCTCAACTGTTTTACCTTTACTTCATTTTTTTTTTCTTCATGTTAGAACCGTCTTAACTATAATATTATCAATTGTACTGTAGTTAATATCATTATAGTCTTAACTTAAAATATATTAAGGGTGGTCTACAACCATATCTATTATGAGAGCCAATCTGGTAAATCCAATGCAGAAAAAAGCCGAAAAAGAAAAAAAAAAGGTTATCTTAATTACCTACTACACAATTATACTCCAATCATAATGATCATTAGAATAAAATAATAATATGTGTAACATTATTTTTTTCGATAACATTTTGATCCGATGCTCTAAATACATATTATATTTAAAAGAACAGCTGGTTGATTAGTGAGGTCGGCGTAACGTGTACCTACACGTGTATTAGGTTTTGTTGTATTACTGTTTTTTTTTTTTTTTCTTAGTTACGTACTTGCATTAGTTTCTCGAGGAAATATGTGAAAATTAATAATTATTTCCAAACGTTTTATTCGCATGGGATTTGTTTTATTTTTTCGACTTCGCATGATGCGAGCCGCACGCCGCGCCGGTCTGTCTTGTATTGTGTGTAAAACGTATCGGTACGAAAGCCAAATGGCCCACCACGCGATAGAACAGGTACATGACGACGCTTTGGGTTATTTCGAATGACACAAAAACACGCGGAATAATGATTGCACTGTTTATGTGTTTCTAAACAACACGTTTATTGATAAAGAACTTGGTCATAGTTTTTAATTTAGACTACTGGAGATTTCGGTAATGTTATTTCTTCGGCAAAGCGATTTGTTTCGTACGAAATATCCCGAGCTAACCTATTTTCGTCGCCTGCCGACGACCTGCGCGTTATTGACCGATTAAAACTTTATTTTCATTATTTTCTTTATTTTCTGATTGCGTGCGTGCGTGTGTGTGTGTGTGTGTGTGTGTGTGTGTGTGTGTGTGTGTGTGTGTGTGTGTGTGTGTGTGTGTGTGTGTGTGCGGTCGCGAGGTCGTATCGTACGGATATTATTTTCATTTAGGCGTTTTTCAGTCGTTTGTGTAATATTTTTATCGTTCGAATTCGCGGTACTTTGAGTAAAACACAGGCAACTATATTGCATAGACCGTGATTTCCGTCGTTCTAAGACAACTATAATTATTGTGAATTCTACGCGATCCGCGTCGACAGAATTTTTTTTCAATCGTATCGGTCGAATTCTCACTAAACTATTGGCGAAAAAAAAATAATAAAAATAACAAACCAAGACCGGTAGCCCGAACAGTGTCAAAATGATTGTCAGCTCGGAAGTATAAACGAACCCTTATTGTTCTTTTTATAAACATAATATAAAATGGTATAATAATGCTCGAACGATAAAATAATAATTCGTAAGCATTATTGTTGCAGCTATAATTTCGCAACAACGTTAAGTTGGCGGCATGATATCAATCGTAATAACGGTAAAAATGTGTATAATACCCAATCTGCCGTAAAAAAAAAAAAAAACTTTAGCAGTAAACTCAAAACTTTCAGTGTCCTATAACATGCAAAAACACACATTTTACAAGGAATAAACGACAATTGCCTACACGTGGTAAAAATTTTGAAAATCTTCCGGACAAAAGTCGTTGTACATACGTCATTCGATCGTTTGTTTGTTTTTAGTTTCAACGATGTATGGCAATGCATACTAATCGAATTTTTTACGTGCAATTTATTTCGATAATGACGACGGTCGGACGAAAACAGCAAAGGCGCTTACTCAAATTACGAGAGATAAGAATAATTTCGAATTGAAACTAAATATATTTTATTAGGTACCTACACGAAATCGATAAGTTTACACAAGTGAGCCTTTTTACACTCGTAACTTAATTGTTTTCAACGTGTTATGCCGTTATGAAGATTTTTTTTTTTGCATTTGGCACAGGAAACCGACGATGGACATAAAGTTTACAACAACAAATAAAACAAATATTAATTAAAACAAACAAGTTTTATCTGGTATTATGGCAGTTGGTTTAGTGCGTCTAGTTTGTTAGTATTGTTTGAGTCACCGTCATACGACAGATTTTAAATGAAATTGTCCCTTTTTCGTTCCATATCCTTGTTTTAATCCCCCTTTTTTAGCCGTGTAAAATAATATATTTAATTATGCACGTGTATTTTATTCAGAGTAAGGTATACGAATCAAGCAAACATCTAATGAAATAAAGCAACAACAATAATTATTGATAACGTTTTCGACCATCACACTTGTAATTAAAAATATGATCATGTTATTCATATTGCGTTTATTTGATTCGGGTATCTAATTTTTCTATAATTAATAATAATATTTTTTTTATGAAATTTAAAATATAGATACAGATTGAGTACTCGTAACACATGTCAGCGATATTGTTTGAAAATTATAGATTTGAAAAGTTATACATTTTATGATTTAAAAAGAAAATTTAATCAGTTTTTTCTCAAAACATCAGTCATCTTTATGGGAGTGGATGTTTCTAATGATTACAAAACAAATATCTGATTTTTCAAAAAATTAAAAATACAATGATAATAATAATTTGAGAGTTAATTGATATGTCATATCATAGTATTAATATTTAATACCGACTAAAAAGTGAAAATATTATTTAATAAAATAAAACAATAAAAATGTAGTATGGAGTAATTTAATTTATTAATTGAAATCAATCAATTAATTCAAAAAATAAATAATCAATGCATTTTCAACTCTTTAAAATTATAAGTTTTTGAATATTAATAGAATGATTAAAGACGACTTTATGAACGTGATAATGATATTTTTTCCTTTGCCTATTTAAATATATTAAATTATTGAAAAACTTACCAAATCGATTATTATAAGAGAATTAATATTGTGCTAAATTTGATATAGTACATAAGTCCTCAAAATCAACACAAATTTCCTAAAATATTAACCAAAATGAATTTGTTGTATTTCGTTATAACCGTCATCGGGGCTATTATTCATACTTAAAATCCGTATAAAAAATAACTTATCGTGTCGATATGTTTAGTGTTATGTCAAAAAATCTAAAAAATTTTGTTCACTATCACGATATTCAGGATGTGCAAAATTACAAATGAAAAAATTATTTTCGTTCTGAAATTTAATCAGATGCTTGCAGCAGAATGCAAAAAGGGTTGGATTCCATGTAATATGAAACAATTCTCTACCACTGACCTCATGATATTATGCATGATGCTTATTGCCTAATGCATGTGCGTGTCCAGATGCAGAGACTGATTTCAAACTAATGTATGTGCTTTTAATCATTTTAATATTGAATGAACTGTTACTCGAGAAATCAAACGAAGAGGACGCCGAGAATATAAATTAAGGTCGTAAGACACCCGGAAGTTTTGGTCATTTCGAAAGTCTTCCGGGAATGGAAAACAAAGTTGTAACGAGTGATTAAGTATTCCGAACGAGTAAAATAAACTTTATAAGTTGGAAAAAATTACACACAAAAAACTATAGTTTACTATTTTTAGCGAGCGTAAAGTAAAAAAAAGTCACTATATTATAATAGTTTTTTACTATCTTTAGTCAAACAAAAGTTGTTCATCGACTCGCATTGCACGCGATGTCATATTTTGTTGAATATTTTCAGAAATCTATTAAGTAATTAATTCAAACTTCATGTTAAGTTAATATTTTTTTTTGTTTTGAATACGCAAAAGACATTAATAATGTCGCAGTAATGTCTTCATTTTATCGTGGGTGTATGGTTCACATTCAATTAAAATAATATCATCTATTCATAGATTTTATTGTGATAAAAGTGTTTTCTTTTAACGGGAAATATTTTTGAAACACTTCGCAAGAAACACTTGGGGACAATCAATTTTGAAATTGGTTCGGTTTCGTTTTCTAATAGCGTTTCGTAGTTTTCGCAAATTGACAGTTTACGGTGAAATTATATATAATTGTATTGGTTTCTTCGTCGGTTAAAATATAATCGATGTCCGTTAAACACACGAGGATTTAATATCGCGCTGCTGTATTATTATATCTTTACGATTATTTCGTTTTTCAAAAGTGTCCTGTGAAATCGAAAACTGAAGTGCCGACGAACAGTCGCGTCGAACACAATCCGATTTGAAATATTACGACACTCCATTTCGCCGGTTCGTTGTGTTGATTTTTAATGCGTACACACAATGCGTTATGGGTGTACGCGTGAAGAGTATCGATTCCACGGGTGACTTGTTGAAAACGCCGAGTGAACGTTGCGATTGAAATACGAAAACGCCGCAGAACCGCGGACGGCCGTATTCGCGAATGTCATTTCAGTAACTAGCGGCGATATTTCACCGACCGGCCGACGGCCCGGAATTAGACTTAAGTACATCGGTTGCGTTCGACAACGGCCGGTCACCGACCGGGCAGATTAATGACGGGGGGTTAAGCGGGTAGCAATGAGGGATGTTAAGGGTAAGCCGTGAATGTGGCGTGAGCGACCGCGTCCGCAGGGTTAAAATTTTGAAAACAGACCGTCGCCCGAACGGGCAAATCCGAACTTACGCGCGCGACGAAATCCCCGTCCGCCACTCCGATAACGGAAACACGTAATTTATAACGTCCCGTAGTCACGACCACGGCGCTTATACACTTTCCGTACGCGTAAGACGTTCATGTCCGAGCAAAAAAAAAAAAAAAAAAAGAAAAAGATCTGAAACTTATCCGAATCATTGAAAATGGCTGTAGTATTTTGTCTGTGTACGATTTCTTTTCCCAGAATTCTCGTCGTGACTGTTTCGGACGATAGGGATGAAAAAAAAATACGTACGTACTAAGTACCGTGGAGAATTATTCTTCGCTCCTCGGACAGAATAATGGGCATAGGTGTATTGAATTAAAAAAAAAAAAAAAAAACCATAGATCATTTCTTAAGTCAAACGCTTCTCAGCAAAGATTCAGTGTGAAAGTATACAAAATTTTAAATTTCGTTTTCATTAAAAATTAAATAAAGTACCTACTGAAACGATGACGAAAGGGCGCGAAAAGCCTTTTCTTATTCGATGAACGATCTATTTGTATTTTACTGTTAACATTTTACAACAAATGCAAGTGTTACTACACAAAATTACTAGTAGTAGTAGTAAAAAAAAAAAAACAAAAGAAATAAACCTGTATAATATACAATAAAACATTGTAAAACTTTAAGATCCTTTGCTTCGCTCAGAATCTAAAATGTAGGTATTCTATGTACCTAATTAAGTAATAACTAGATATTGTACATAATGTCTGGCCTTTTTTGTAAAAGTGTATAATACAGTATTTAAAGTTTAACGAAATAACCCTAGGGATTACACATAATCAGTAGCCCTTATATATGAAAAACAAATTTAAAACAATCTACAGAATATAGAGTATTTTTATGATTGTTTCTTTTAAAGAAATCAAATTATGTAAAGAATATTATTCAATATTTGCCTTTTTTTTAGAATACAATTTTGTTTTCATGACATTATCCTGTGACATCTATTGATTACTCTTTCACTACACAAATATAATAGTTATGCTGTAGTCTATAGACTGTAAGTCTACAAAGCGGGTGGAACTTTTTCTCGTTTGAAATTTCCGTTGATAAATGAGTGCATATAAATAATGAAGTATGAACGTCTTAATAACGTATTATTATCACGACTAAGTAACAGTGAAAATTGTATTTTCTTAACAAATGAACACTTCAATAAACTCATTGTAGATATTTTCAGTGTCAAGTCAAACGAATAAAAACGAAACTCGTAATCATTATAAGGAAGTGAATATAATGACATAAATTGTGAATAACAGTGATAAATTAATTCGTCCTACTAATATCATCAACGACAATACCGATTCATATCAGTAATAATAACTGCTCTAAGCAAAGTGAACATTTCGACATCTTTTGATAGGTTTATTTTTGAAATTCGTCAATCTCTAGGACACGAATGAAGACATTGGATGCCTAATCCACTGATTCGGTAATAATAAGTACAGAAATCTCAAGCGTTCTGGCATAGAACAATATTTGACTTTATGCGAACAGTGAATCCACTTTTTTTCATGAACTCAATAGTCGTTAAAGCCAGTAAACTATATTTTATAGAGAAACTGATTTAGGTTTTAAGTTCAAGATAATATAAAGGCTAGTGATTTCGTAAAAATACCCACTGAGTTAAATAACACATTATGATTGTATATATAATTTTTCAAAAAAGGTCGGTTCTTGTATGGAATACCGTAATCATACACAGTTGCCGCAAACATAATATATTATATAGGTACAAGTCGTTGTTTTTGTTTTTCAAAAAAAGGAGGGCGTAAGTATGTTAAACAGAGTGAAAAAAGCGGAGAAACGATGCCATAATTTCGGGTCAGATTAGGTACTCGCTAAAACACCGGCCGTACGAACGCCCGCAGAGTAAAATGGTGGACCAGATTCGAGAGGTCGAGTCGAAGTCGAAGAAAAATCCCTCTTTTGTTTCCAGCTCGACCGGGATTCGGTCGGGACCCGGGAGAGGAAGTGAGAGAGAGAGAGAGAGAGAAAGAGAGAGAAAGCACTCACCTTGATCAGCTTGGCCGCGTTCTTGGGCTTCCGGTAGTCGGGCGGCACGTACAAGTGCACCTTGTGCGCCACGCCGAACGGGTCGCGTTCCGGCGCGTTCTTGCGCCGGCCCCGGAAGCACAGGCACCGGCACGACCGCAGCAACAGGTCACGCACCTTGCGCGCGGACGACGGCTCGTCGGTGTCGGTCGGGCTGCCGGCCGCGGCGTGGTGGTGCCGGTGGTGGTGGAACAGCCGCGGCGGCGACGACGACGAGGACGACGGCGACGGCAGCGGCAGCGGCAGCGGCGGTGGCGGTGAACGCGGTGGCGGCGACGGCGGCGACACGGCCACCTCCAGCTGCATGTGGTGCTCCTTGTCCTCGGAGATGGGCTGCAACATGTTACACGGGCCGCCGCCGTCCAGCAGCGAGTCCGGGCTGTTCGCGGTCAGGCTGTCCGGCGTCCGGGCGCACTGTTCCGCCACCTTCTCGATGCGGTACTGCAGGCCGGCCAGCCCGATCGCCTCGTCGCTGCTGCACTGCAACGTGCCCGCGATCACGGCGCTCTGCAACTGTTTCCGAGAGAAGAATGCGCACGTTTAGCAACGACAATAATAATCTTATTTTTTTCTTTATTATTTTTGTTCTTTTTTTGTTATTAAGTTTTATGTAGAACATATTATATTTTCGTGTGCTACATAAGTGCTATACACTTTTTTTTTTTTTTATAATTCTTATATTTTTTTGAGTACAATTCGAAAAACTATAAAATTACCCTTACGAGCAATTTTTCAACCATCTTGTGGCACGGGAAGAAGACGAGTTATCTCGATCGAATTTTACCCGAATTACTTTTTTGTGACAGTTGAAAAAATAGTGGGGGGATGGGGGTGGGGGCAGCAAACGAATGTCCAACCGTCAAAAATAAGGACTAATCTTTACTTACTTTTACTTTACTTAGAGTGTATATTATAGAATTAATAGAAAAACTAAAAAGAAATTGAAGTACCGATTATTGCACTACGTAATTTTCGACTTAGCGATAGAATCTAAGCTTTCGCGCGTGTGTTAAAACGCTTACATCTACTAGTTTTTTCAGCAATTTATCACTTCCGAAGGGATTAAAAGTAATATACGAGTTGACTATTATAGTCTATAATAGCGATACATGTCACGGAACGTATTAATCAAACACATCGACATGATCGTACACAATATAGTCAACTTTAGTGGGCACGAGTATGATAGATTTTAATTTAAAGATGATGATACAAAAGAAAAATCGTGAACACCGTCACTCGAACGTAAGAGGCGATAATTATTCGTGTTGTCCAAACAGCTCAAAACAACGAGTAAAGGAAAAAATAATGTACGAAAAACTCGAATCGAGTTGCAGGTTACTAATATCGCGTTATTCATGTGGTCTGAGTAACTGAAAATCGAAAAATATTGGTAGGTAATGAATTCAAAGTATTAATTTTGATACTTAATATTAAAATATTATATTTGTAGACCACGGACATCGGACAAGGTGTGAATATAGCGTTAAAATTCAACAGTGTAATCGGCATGAATTGTACGGCGGCGAAATTACCTGGCGCAGCAAACCGATTGTAGCCGAGTTCAGTTTTGATTTAAGAATATCATTGACCGTCTTATCGTCATGACGTGTTAGTCATCGTCGTTACGACCCGTAATCTCTATTGTTAGTACGCGAGTGCTTTTATTCAGTATCGATTACTCCGACTGTGTACAGCACACATAAATACCAAGGGGTTTGTATCACTGGAAACGTATTGTCTAATAAATTTGCAAAAAAAAAAAAAAAAAAAAACAAAGAAAATTACACACATTTGGGTGTGCTAGGGCGCTTTGAAGTTACGTGTTTGTATCGTATTGATTCGATGGTATAAAAATAGTCTCTAACACACGAGTCTATAATATCGATCACATTAAAAAAAAAAAAAATTGCGTTTTTTTTTAAAATTTAACGTCGACAATATTATCTATGTATTAATACGCAAACACCTTTCTTACTTTATTTTTTTATTTATTATTTTTTTTTTTAATACACTTTTATTCATAGCAAGGGACAAAAAATGATTAGAAGAGTATTTTTAAGTAGATTTGTAGAAAAAAAAAACATGTGCAGGTTGAGACGCTTTGAAGTTTACGTGCAATAGTTTAACGAGACAGAAAGAGGGAGGAGGAAAAGAGAGAAGAGGATAAAACGTTTTTAAAACAAACGGTTTTTCGAAAATGTTAACAGTAGGTAAGTGTTGTGCGACACGAGCCAGGCAAAAGTTTCCCGATTCGGGAGTACAACGTGATAAAAGCGCTTTGTCCTCTCGATCGGATCATCGGTGTGCACTATCACAATGCATTGTAGCAAAAGCGATTTAGAATCCACGTCGAAGAGATATCGAAATTCGTTAGAGTGTATTCGCGTTTATTCAAATAGCGATTTATAACGTTTTTCCGCGTTATTGATTTCAGATTTACACTGTACGTAGTAAACCAAATAAGCATCCAAGAAACACGATTGCAAAGCATTTATTATATTTGCTGATGGCCGATTTGACAGATATATTTGGTATACAATGGTTTTTACAGGTTAAAGGAATGGAAGAAAATCTAAGAGAGGGGAAAAAAGACATCGACTAAAATAATGTGTAGTTTTAAAGTATTTTTCATGATCGCTGAGTGTTATGATTAGTGAACTCGGCAAAACTCCTTTTCGTTTTTTCTATACTGTGTTTTATCATTGTTTTAGAAATACAAGAGACGAGCCATTTATACTCGAATAGCCGAGCCAGAATCGAGTGTGTTTAAATCCGAAACGGTATTTGATTAAAACTTTGGAAGCATACAAATTATAAGTACGCGTCGACAATATTAAAACGAAATTAAAATCAAACGCGCCGAGTTCAGGACCAAGAGAATATTTTTCCACAGACAGTAACCCTAACGCCGGACGAGTAAATACACGTTTACTTTTACATTGTATCCTGGGAGATCTACTAATTAAAATCGGTCGACCAATGGAATTCACGTTACCCGACCGTTTTAAATTATTAAGCCCTCGTGGAAAAGCCCGGGTTGTCCGTGTATTTTATTAGACATTCAGCCGGTTTCGCTAAAAACGCACTGTCGATTATATTTAACAATTTGTTGTAGTCGGGTGTATTACTGAATAAACACATATAAAATATATTATATGTTATAGGTTTATGTAAAATTATTAATAACTAAATGTAAAACTGCACCGAAATATAATCGCTTCGTTATACATTGGACTGTTTGATAAGTGAGGTGTTTTTTATATTTTGACGGCGAACGAAAAAATCACACGTCGTTCGGAGGATTAAGCGTACGTTTTTAGGCCCCGCGGTTTAGTGCGCTGAATCGACTTCGAAAACGTTCGCCGGAAAACGTTCGATTTTTTTTCTTCTCGAAATTCGCGCCGCCGTAAAGATATTTCAAAACTCTCGTCTGGAAGTCACGTCTAATAGTGTAATATTTGTCCCGGGGCCGTATACGGTTTCACGTGTTGTAATATACATGCGGGCGATACATATACGGGCCTCTAATGGTATCGCGAAAACCATTTGCACGGAAATCGATGAATTCGTGTCAGTCGTTGTTACGTCCGCGGCGTTCGAGACGACCCCGAATCCGATTCGTCGCACCTGTGCCGCAGTTTCTTTGGCGGGCTTTTGTGTTTTCCGAGTCGAACGACGGCGTTCGAATCCGAGTACACTCGTACTCGGCGGGCTAAAACGTGTGGCGACGTTCACCACACCTCCTCCGGCCCCGAGTCCGTTACCGGATCGTAGATGTCGCGCGCACGCAACTCGAATGGAAATATCCACACGTGCGCACATCGATAACCCCATAAAACGACTATATATGGCCGTGATCGTCTGGCCGGTCAAGTGGGAACAAATGCGGCCGACGATATTAATAACGACGACGACGACGACGGTCGTTATTGCGAGACGTCAACGTTTCAATCACGGCTCACTACAAGTGTACACGAACGACAAACCCACGTGAATATTCTTCCTTGAAATCCGCCTTGGCCTCACGTCGCGGTCGAAAAACGGTTTGTCGATCGATACGCCGCCGCCGCCGCGGCCGCGAGACCGCGTCGACCGCGTAACGCCGAATCGACAAAGACACTCGTAATAAGTGGAAAACTTTGCACACGCCGTACTGCGTATGTTTTCGGTAGCTCCACGACTGTCGTCGTCACGAAAACCGAATGGCTAGCCCTACGTTACACGCGTTCAATTTTATTACACGATAACACGCACATGTGGTCATTTCGACCGGGTATGGAAAATCTCTCCTGAAATTCAATACCTACAAATATCAAAATTATTTTGTTATTATTATACTTGCTATTTAAATCGTAAGTCCACATATTTACGATTTCACGTGACGAAAAAATATAATAAAATATGATAACTTTTTCACTGTGAATATTATTATTTTGATTCAAAATTTAAACCTAACTTTTTAACATTTTTCAATCGACTTGATAATTATTCTGAGTCATGTTTTTGATGGTAATCATTACATTGTGTTACATTTTAAAAATAAATACCAACTTGATTTACGTATCAACATATTTTGTCAACTAAAAATAATAACGCCACTACACGCGCCACGGTCAAATAGACAAGTGGGTAACTTCAGCGTATAATTTCCGTTGAATTATGGTGATTGACAATATCAAATTAATAAAATTTTACCTAAAAGTATCTCATAAAAGAAGTTCTAATTGCATTAAGTCATAGTTCAATAAATTGTTGAGTCACATGGAAAATAAATCTTATCCGGTCACTTAGACAAGTGCGCGTGTAATGCAGGGCAAGAGATGTAAAATTTACGTAAATATTTTGTTTGGTAATTTACCGAGGAAAATTTACCGAAAACTCTGTAAATTTAGTAAATTTTGATAATTTTTGTATTTCATATCAGAGACACCCCAAGGAACCTCACGTTTCCTCTTTTTCATGAACTTATAATGATTGTAAAGCTTATTGTTACTATTCACTGGATAGCAGGGTGTTCATGGTGTACCTAATAAATTTAACATAATGACTTTGTTTAAGTACCTTGTAGTGTACTATACTATTATTGACTTTTGTTTGTATTTTAAATTAATTAATATGAATATAAATATTAAAAATGTACGTATAAAATAAATTGTAAATCAATCAAATCAGATTCATTAGGTACCTTGACATAACATCAACAACAACGAAAAAAAAATGAATTCTAGTTTTTTAGTTTTCTTTGTCTTTTTCTCTAGTTATAAATAGAACGTTTGGCGTTTTAAGTTTTACAACATCAACTATTCTATTCTACTGATATGTTGGGAATATTCAACTCATTAAGATGTTTAATTTAAGGTGTCACATGATAATGTTTTCGGTATGAAAATATTTACTAGTAAAAAAATAATTGGTAAATTTGCCGGTAATCCATCTTACCGGTAAAATTACGCGGTAAAAATTTGCCGAGCTTACATCTCTACGATCGACCTTCGTCGCTCATTACTGGACGCTTTAATCGGATACCGACAGTGGGTATTTTATTAAAAGTGACGCCGTCGCGGATAAATTATCGACACGTAAACTCGGACAAACACAATGCATAACTTGGAAAATAGTTTGACGGATCAAACTTTAAATCGTTATTGCACGACAGAGAATAACTTTTTAACTGAAGCCCAGTGTTGTCAAGATTCGAAATATTTAAAACGGAAAATAAATAAATAAGTTTTTCTCTTCGTCTTGTTGCACTCGATATTTCGTAATAATTATAAAAGTATGTCGAAATTCCAAATCGTAATAATCCCGCCTCAGTGGTGTTGGTGCTGTAAAACAAAATTTAAAAGATTCCCACGCCAACCGATCGGTTACAGGATTAGCGTTGTGTGTTGTACTTAGGTAATACTAGGGAATTTTGAATTTTTTCAATAAGCGTAAAACGCGGACGACGGCATCATACTTTTCGATATTTCCCCGAGCATTTCGTTTCTACTTGCGTTTAGTTTTATTCTCAGACATAATTTAAGCCAAACATACTAACTCAAAAATAGTTTAGATTCATTCGCATATCATTTTAAATTACTTTTGCTCGTTCTCAGAACATAAGTTCAATAGAATCGAAATGTATATGAACCATACAAATCAGAAAAACAATATTATTACGTACACTTCGACGTTTGGGCACTCGCAAATGTTTTAAATGTCACACCGTATTTTCCGTTTTATTATCCCGCAAATTATACTATCGTGATTGTACATGTTTCGACGTGAAGTAAAATCGACCATAAAAATGACACTGTATCTGGTTCGTTTAAGATACCAAAGTTTTCGGAATAACAAACAAAGCACTCGTGAATAAGTAGGAAATATTTCAAACGGTAAACGCCCGACGTGACCGCACGAAATGTAGAGTTTTGACGGAATTCATTGCGTTGCGATAGTGAACGGTCGCTACAGATTCGCGGACAAAAATCAAATATTTCCATTCGCCCGCCCCTCAATGGTGGTATAATGTACACCGTGAGTACCGTTGAAACGATCGTATCACAAATCTCTTATACGTTTCGATTCTGGCGAACGCGGCGGGATCATCCATAAGTAAAGAAAACAATTCCATTCGACCTCGGGCAGAAGTGAACTGCAAAGTGTATAATAATTTATAGTGGTGCACAGGTATGGTTACGCGGGCATATAAATTAAAAATAAGAATAGTAAATTCGGAGTATACCATTTGTTTTCACTGCACTTCAGCTGGGGTTTTTCATCTGAAAATACGTCCCAGAGCACGTGAGTTACGCACATACGTAATGTGCGTGTTATTTTTCTTTGTATTTTCTTTTCAGATCTGAATGCGATTTCTATTTCTATTTATTCTCATATCGATATTCATAAGATTGTGATAGTATAATATGTTATGTTGTCGATACATACTACAAATTTTGATATTTTAAAGCACAAACCTTTTTTATTTTATCAAATAAGTGTTTACGGAAAATAATGGCATCTTACAACTGTGTATGCACTGCCTAAAAATTTAATTAATTATGCATTATTAATTATTACAAATAATTACTTGGTATGCAAACTGTTTGAACTAACGAATTTTGAACTTAGTAATAAACCACTCTATGAAAGATTTAAAAGACTTTTAATTAAAGGCGTCTCAATTAAATGATTATTTACTTATTTGATTTTCGAAATTATTTAAAGTGACATTAAACTCTAATATAACAAATTTTGATAAATATTTAAGTTCCTAAAAAACCGTGAAAGTATTCAAGTAGTAAAAAAAATAAAAAAATAAAAACTCAAATAAAATAAAAAAATTAAAAAAATAAATAAATAATTGGTATACTTCATTTAAATTGAATTAAGATACAATAAAGCGAAAATTGCTATCGTTTTTTGTATACAAATTGATCCCAAATTTTTGTCCATATTTAATTTCTTTCGAAATTTAGTTTAAAATTTCCATGAAACTGAGAAATTTTTCATGTGTGTCCTACTTTCATTGTACCTACTATCAAACATAAAAGTTTAATGTAAAATAATACTTAGGTAAACAATGTTTGTAAAAAAAAAAAAAAAAAAAAAAAAAAAAATGAAATAATAGTGGCAAGAGTTCTCTTAATCACCTGAAAAATAATTTTTTTGAATATGTATTGAACTTTACATTATTGATAAATCAATTCTCTGATAAACGATTTTTCTGATGACTAAGCAAAACGTTAGAGTAAATGTATCGTTGTAGTTAAATTATATTGGTGTCTTTTAATCAAAACCTCATGAAATCTTGAATTTTTTCATTTGATACATATTACCTATTACCAAGAGATTTTTTTATATATTTTTTTATTTAAGTCTCAAATTTCCAAAATATTCAATGGATCATTAAAAAAAAAAAAAAAATTAGTTAAAATTACATGCAAAACTGTTATTTAGTCTATACTTAAACCATTGTAAAAAAAAATCTCAACAAATTATTTTTAAAATTCTTTCAGTTATTCTAGTACCTATGTGTACGAGTATACTATATATACTCGTATATATATATATATATATATATATATATATATATATATATATATATATATATATAAGATTAAAAAAAAAAAATTGAAAGCCTTTATATCCAGCATAAAAAGTTTCATTAGGTAAAAATGTCTAAAAAAATAAGGTAGTTTCAAAGTTAAGACTAAAAGTGGTCAATGTGTTTGGTAACTTTTATGAAGTCTGTATAAGAGTGTTGTTGACATTTGGTGAAATTTATGGCAACATACATTTCATAAATCAGATTTATGACTAAATAACACAATTTGATCAAATTAAAATCTCGTTTGAGGCACAGTTTACCATTTAACTGTTTTATTTCTGTATAATTTAGTAATTTAAGTATTCGTAACGCTATGCACTCGATTATTTTTACTATTATGTATTTTTATCATACATTTGTTGGGGCTTTAAGCACATTTCAATATCATATCCAGAGTATTATCATATTATGGATGAATATTTTTAATTTTTGAACTGAATAATTTTATTCTACAGCTAATAAAGAAAATGTAATCTATAGAGGCTCAACGTATATTTTCAACAAAGTCTATTTACCCGAAAAGTGCTCGAAAAAAAAAAAAATCAATTAATTAAACATTAATACCTAATAAAACCAAAGTAGGACATTCTCTTAACTCATCGTCTAAAACATCTAGATTTGAATTTTAATTGATTAGAAATAAGCATACCATTAATATGCCCACAATTGATGTTTTCATCAAGTTATTGTTATCAAATTGGTCAAGGAGTCGAGTGTTTGGTCTTAATTTAAAACTAGCAAGCGGCTCGATAACGATACTGCTACTACTACTACTACTACTACTAATAATAATAATAACACTAATTGATGACACACAATACCGCGTTGTACTCGTGTACGCGAAAATAATCGTGGTTCGTGTCGGCTGTTTTATTGGCGCGGCAACAAAGGAAATAATATCTAAGGACCACTATAACTATATCAAACAGCGTGTCTCTCGTGTAGGGATCACATGATTGTAGTACTCGTACTGAGTGCGCGCGATGTATTACATTTACAGTTCAACTGCCAACGCCGAAGATTGGCACCTATAATATACGATTTTGACGGCTGTTAGAGCGGATGGTTAATTGAAAATACCGGTTATTCGCATAAAGGAGTAAATTATGAATTGTAATAGATCATCAATATGCCGTAATATGACGGTACGCAGCCACTCACGGGATCCGTGAACATAGAGAGACAGAGAGAGAAAAACAGAGAGAGAAAGAGAGAGAGAGAGAGAGAGAGAGAGAGAGAGAGAGAGAGAGAGAGAGAGAGAGAGATTACCGTGTTGAATAAAAAAAAAAAATTAAAAAATAATAGAAAGAAAGAATGAAGAAGACAAATTTAAATCATTATCGATATTCATGAAATTTTCTCGTATTAGTCTAATTATTTAATGATCACAACGATGGAACTCGGTGAAAACAATTTCATCGATATTCGGTGCGCCCCGGCGTTGTCGGGTTAATATACGCATACTAAATACTATTTGATAGCTAGCGTCAGAGGTTTAATCGAAGATTCAGTATGTTTCTCAATTTTCATTTTCAATTAGATGATTAGCAAACTTTTTGCTATAATGTATGCTTCGTAAACACGCATGTATGCGTTTTATATCGACTAATAGATTCATAATTATGCTAATGGTGTAAATGATAATATTATTATCATAAAATGATAATATATGGTTGTAATTTTTGAAAAATTTTTCTCGAGAGTTTTAAGACTATGCTTGATAATTCAAAAGTCAATAAATATATGTTTAAAGTATCGGCAATTTAGAGTGATTTTTCGTTGTAAGTTTAAATTTTAAGTTTTCGGGAATTAACTATCAAATTTATACTTCAATTGAAAAAAAATAAATACATTTTGCTAATCTAATCTAAAGTGCACACGTACACACCAACTATTATTAATTTATGAGTAAAAAAAAAATAAATAAATAAATAATACATCTTACCTTGGAGTATTCCTTATTTGTGTCCATTATCGCGTCACCGTCTTTATATTCAATTTCAATAGACTATAGAAAAAATAAACGAAGGTAGAATTAGCACACGTATAAAAAAAAAAAAAAGGAAAAATAAGTACATCGTTTCATTAAAAAAAAAAAATAATAATAATAAACGCTAAACACGATTGTTTAATTACTGTATATCAAAGTAGATCATAGTTCATTCTATACTGAATTGATTTGTTCGGCAATTATTTTAATTATCGTCTTATTTTCGTTAAAAGGGAAATAATTCTTAATGTTTTTTTGTCGTTATTATACGTCCGTCGGTAATTCTGTAACTATTGCGTTTACTGTCGGTAAAAACGATAATTCTAACGAGCAAACGATTTAGTTACGGGTTTAAATTAAAATAATGTCCCAATTAAAAAAAAAAAAAAAAAACCGTTTTTCGTAACACGGACGACCCGTCATTTTTCCAGCGTATTGAAACGAACCTTTTCGTGTTCGAGTCCCCGACGAGTCGATAACTATAGGTTATTAAAAAACACGGTACACTCACCAGTTCTTTGAATTCGGTGACCATTTCAACGTACCACTGTGAATATTCTCCTCCGATGTGATTCACGATGCGCATAAACTCTCTCATTTCCACGCATAACGCGTGCTGTTCGTTCAGTTCGGTTTTCGAAGTTCTCAACCACGTCTGAAACACCGAATCGAGTTGATAGAAACATCGATAAACATTCGCGTCGTCCATCTAATAATACATCTCGACTCCCCCAACGAAAAAGGAAGTAACTCGAATTTTATCATTTTTCAGTAGAGCTATATTATTAGGTTTAACTTAAATTACTATCGGTTTTTAACTGTTTCATATCAAATTTTTTTATGAACTTTGGTTGTTTGATTGAATATAATATTATCACCACAATTTTATGTTTTTTAACTTTCACAGTACAATGTATGATGAAAAATAAACTTCAGTTACTTTTTTTTCACGGGGAAAAAAGTTATTCGGAGAAGTAACTCGAGTTACTTCTTTTTTCTTGGGAAAAATCATTTATTATAAAGAAGTAACTCGAGTTATATTTCTCGAGTAAATATAGATAAGTAATAATTGTATTAATAATATTATTACTGACGTCTGACACTAAACAGTCAAGTTTATTGAGTTTATGTATGTATATCATTATGCATGCTATCATTAAACACTATAAATACAATAATTAAAATAAACAATAAATAATTATTGTTGTATTTCAAAATACAAAAATGAGTTACTTCCTTTATCTCGGGGAATGTTGATTTGAAAATAGAAGTAACTTAAGATACGTCTTTCTTTGCCGGAAACTTCATCACGAGAGATTATAAATATATTTTAATATTATGATTTCTAACCTCTTTGGAGTAGTAAAGTTACTGCCGTTTTCGCGGGAGGTACAGAACATATTCCTTTATCACATTTCAACAAAAAGTGAAAAATGATAAAATCCGAGTTACTTCCCTTTTCTTTGGAGGAGTCGATCTACTCGTGCACGCGGTTTTTGTTTTTCAAAAAGACAAAGAGCGGGTTCGATTTCACAGGGCTGGCAGGATTACATTTAAACAAAATCACCGTGAGCACAAAATACACGTCGTCATCGTCGTGACCATCGTCGCGCCGTGGTGCACTGGTCGGGTTAACAGATATAACCACACGAACCACTCGGTAAACGGTGGAATAATCATGACGCGTACACCACCTACTAATGAAATACCATCGTTTCGGATCTATCAACCCTTGGTTAGGTAAGTCAAAAAATGTTACGTTAATAATTACCATAGGTCTCATAGACCCATATCAATACATCAATTATACTCTTTAATGGTAATACTTTATCTCTTCAAATATCAATAACAATTACATAGACACACTTAGAAATATATTGTAACAATTACGAAATAAAAAAAATATAATATTTAAATGGTTATAAATAAAAACTTTTGTCCCTTATCACGAATATATTACGAATATTAATCGATATTTAAAATGCAGGGGTCTGATAGACCCGACCTACCTAATGAAGGGTTAAAACTAGTACCATCGTACGTGATTTCGAGCGATTTTCAATTCCGAACGATAGCCGATCGTCGACGGGTTCGGTTCGAATAATTTTCATAACGTGACTACGTTACGTACGTGGAACGGGTACGCGCCGGTAAACACCACGGCGGCGCGGTCGTCGTTAAATGTTACTTGTCGTTTGAACGTGGTGGCGGATGACACTTTCGTGCCCGACGAGGATTAGAGAGACCCCGGCATAAGCATCGCGGTCGAAAGCCCAAAAAAATGTGACACCGTACAAACTGGGCTGGGCCGCGAAAAACTCACGTGTTGTCGTATGTTAATCGAAAACGTAATAATTATTGTTATCAGTTTAATTATTTAAAATTTTTTTTTTCCGCCGTTTTGTTTAGGCCTGCAATAAAACGAAAAATACTACCGAATAAAATCCACACGAGTACGAGTTTATAATTTTCAATTGTTTCCTATCACGTTTCGTTCGTGCCGGGTGTAAAAGATTGCAAATATTTTAGATAATTTAGAATACTCGACAGTTTGCCTAAAATTTCACAATACATCATATTATTATCTCGCGGCCTAAGCCATAACAATAAAGAGTGTTTTGTGAGTGTGTTTTACAGGAAAAACGCTTGTAAATCGTTTTATACGAACTTAAAAATATTCGTGTTCTCCCACACAATTATGTGTTAAATTTACATTGAATAATTATACCTGCA
This sequence comes from Therioaphis trifolii, assembly GCA_027580255.1. Taxonomy (NCBI): domain Eukaryota; kingdom Metazoa; phylum Arthropoda; class Insecta; order Hemiptera; family Aphididae; genus Therioaphis; species Therioaphis trifolii. Next base: position 11,825,284 of record CM050405.1, on the reverse strand, counting down.
GAGTTATGCGGTGCCGGTGGCGTGTTCACGAGGGCTAATGACGCAGATTTTGCCTCCACGGTTTTATTATTTATTTTTTTATTATTATTATTATTTTTTTTTTGGCGTTTGGCTCGTTTAGATAAAATAATAATTATCCTTTAATATCATTTGTCTATGAGCGATTCGGCATTTTTGTCTAGACCGCGTAGAAATGATAAAAATTATGCGGTTTTATTTGAAAGATTCATAATATTTTGTAATTTACACGAATATTTGAGTGACGGAAGGAGAATAATAATAAATTATGTCATTTTTTGACAAAAAAAATCACGAATAAGCACTTCTGAATACTAACATCATATTCGGATTCTTAAACCAATATAATTATTTCGAAATTAAATAAAAATCGTAAGTACCTTGATGATTCCGTTAAAAATTTAAATAAATACAAATCTTGAGGTATCTATAGATTCAACTATTAATTAACAAGAAAAAAAATCAAGTATTCATCAGAAACTTTAATCTGTACACGTAGCTGTGTAATATAATTCAATTTTTTAACTTTTACTTCTGTCTTGACTCAGTAAAAAAATATAACATCCGAGAGAAATAAACAACTCGACAATATTTAATTAACTTGAAATTACGATCCGTACAGTTCATCCGGTCGGTTCGTCGTTTAAATCTTGACAGAGAAATAACTCCTGGAAATCGTCAGGAATCTTCCCGGAACGGGTAAACGAGGAGGTTTTTACACCGGAACAACTCTACTTCAAGTTAAAAAAAAAAAAAAAAAACTACGCCACTTCTTGGTGTGCGTGCACAGAGACGTCACACAGAGTTGTATGACTTATAAGTAAAGATATTTACTTATAAGTTTTTTTTTTAAATTAAATTTTTTTAAAATATTTTACGAAGAAGGAAGTCAGTGACTTTTCCATTGAGATGTCCTTTCGATTTTACAGTAAATGAATCATTTCTGAGTACTTATGAATGCGTTTCGGATGAAAATCTGAATATTTTTTTTTATTTAGTTAAATTGAGTATAATACTATGTGGGTAAAACTAGAATATTTTTTCATTGTTACTGATCTATAAATATCATATATACATAATTATTTAGATACACATATTTTAGATTTCAAGTGAAGCAAAAGACCTATTGGTTTTACAATGATGTTTATTTTCAAATTTTTTTTGTCTGTATACACATTTTTGGGTAGTAATAGTGCACCAAAAGTTTCATCCAGCCACTCTAATGATTAGATATTTCATCTACATGAAACATTAAAGAAGTTATATTTTCTCTTTTATCAATAGCCATTCTGGGCGTGGGAAAAAATTGCCAAAAAACCTTGTAAAAACGATAAAATTTACTTGTAAACGACACATTCGCTAAATTGATTTTAGTGATTTAGTCATGAGCTTGGAAAGTAATGTTGCTAGAAACTTGAAATTTTCATCACATCTTAACGAGATACTGTTACACACTTCACGTGAGTTTTCCGAAATTCATCTTTAGTAAAATGTTTGATATTTGACAAAAAGTTCACAAAATGTAATATGGTCATACTCATATACTTGAGAATAATGACACTGAAAAAATTTCAAAAATCTCAGAATATTTGTATGACCATTCAAGTAAATTATAAAAGGATTTTCCCAGAATATACTGTTTTTATATCACTTTTGACATTTAAATTATTTATAAAAACTCATTAGACCATCTAATCATTGTGAACTTTTGAATACAGATTGGGATGACTTGTTTTGAAACTTTTGGTTAAAAAAAATTATTTTTAGTCAAACAACAAAAGTTTGAACACGTTTAGTAAAAAAAACTTGTTATATATTTTTATATATATTTCTAAACGAAAATAAGACTAAAAATGATGAAATATAGAAACGGTATGTTTTTAGACTGAAACTTTTCTCAGAATCGATGAACAAAAAAATGATCTATCGTTTCTATAAAATACAATCCATCGAAATCTATTATCTTTTCCAAGGAGCAAATCATAACCCTATTCTGTGAAGCATGTTTTAGTTTTTATCTTGTCGTAATTTAAAGAATTTTTCGGCTTAAAAGGAAAGCCCATATAAAAAAATCTAAAACATGAATAAAATTATGTTGTGAATATAATCAAAAAGACTAAACAATTATGCAACATGGTACTTATAATAATAATAATAATAATAATAATAATAATAATGATAATAATAATAATAATAATAATAATAATATTAATAATAATAAGACTTATTCCTTATGCGCACGGTTATCATACACAAATTGAAAGGTATATAGTTCTAATGAAAAAATGTTGTTTATAACTTTCGTATCCATAAAACCGACAGTTATGATCGAACGACTTATCTACTCGCTAAGCAAAAATAATAATAATAATAATAATAATAAAAGAAAAAATTAAATCACGAATTCATGAGCTAGGGGGTACGGAAAGAGGTCCGGTGGGTGTTCTTGTGGCTCGATTCGTCGAAAACCGTGGAAAACTTACCGAATTTCACGGTATACGAAACAAAAAAAAAAAAAAAAAAAAAACGTGCGCGTCAATAATTGCACTTGCACGCCTTTGAAAAATGTAGCAAAGATCTGATATTTTATCTGCTGAAACTGAACTTTAACCAAATAAAAGTATACTATATTTTAGTACTGTTTTATTGTTTTGGTATCATTACAAAAAAGGTTACATTTTTTATTAGAAAAATATTAATAATATTATCATAAAATAATATTATATTTTAAATATATTCAATATTCATGTAGAGTTTAAACTATGAAGATTATATAGATTGTGTCGTGAACAATTTTCATATTTGGATGCAGTCAAATTTAAAAATGGTAAATAATACGCGAGCAAAGCAAACCGCTCTGAAAACGACCCAATCTGACTTTTTTATTTTTGAATATACGAAAGTTTTGCACGTGCTATAATTTTAGGGAATTACGCCAGCCAATGACTGGTATATACTTGTATATATATATTATATAGGTACCTCGAACAGGATCAATATGCTCCGGTGCCACGGCGTGATCGAGATGGGCATCTCGCCGCCGTGCGTGAACGCGATGCTGTCTCGGCCGCGGGACCGGTCGCTGGGCGAGTACGAGCTGCGCCTGCTGTTGTACGTGTTGCCGGAACCGGACGACAAAGCGCCGCATCCGATCGTGGTGCTGCCGAACGCGACGTTCGCGCCGCCCGCGCCGATGAGGCCGCTGCCGCCGACGCCGACCGTTGTCGCGTCGCCGTGACCGTTTACCGGGTAACTGTTGTTCGCGGTCGTCGCCTGGTTCGATATGACCATTGGGCCGCACGGCCCGTGATACTCTGTCTGCGGGGACGAAATGAAAAAAAAAATTAATAAATCAATAAAAAAAAAAAAAAAAAAAACGGCTCCGTCAAAACCGGAAAACTCGCGCACGACGAAACGTCAGATCGCCGATCCGTTACCCCAGCACTGTCATGTTTGAAAATGAAATTCAAACTTACTCAGCATTACGTACTTTATTTTGTACAATTTTGTACAGTCAAAATTTAATTTTGTACACCCCCCCCCTCACCACGAACCCGAAAAATCGCGTTTTTACCATGTACGTGGTGCGGTAACGTCACCCCGACACAATTTCCTCGTAGATCAAATAACTATTGGGAAGTTTACGACGACCTAGAACACAGTATCACTCAGCCAAAACCAATAAAAAATGTTGTGACATAATATACACTTTAGGAAAATATCAATAATACAATTTTTATACGTATAAAAATACCATATATTCAAAAGCAATGAAAAAAAATTATAAACATTTATTTTCTAAAAGTGTAAAATATATTTAAAAACATTGATTACCGTTGTACACATTTTGTAAACTAAATGTGAATATCGGTTATTGCAGTGAATAATTATTTTATCTAGAGCGATACCTACTTACTTTATCGTAGCACGGACATAGGGAAAATCGCGTTTTCTCGGGTTCGGGGGCGTGTACAAAATTTAACTTTGGTCGTACGAAATTGTACAAAATAAAGTACATAATACTGAATAAGTTTGACTTTCAATTTCAAACATGGCAGTGCTGGCGAAACGGAGCTCCGTTTCGTCGGTGGACGGGGGAACGTCTGTGTTCTAAAAGTCTTTACCGCGAAAAAAGCGGGGTGGACATTTTTATCACCACCGAATCGACATTTTTATCGTTATTATTGACCAAACGTTCTGATTTGACATTCGACATGGAAACGGATAACGTAATATTTTTACAAAAAACACGCAGAGACAACACATGCTGCCGAACGCTTAGACAACATATTTTGACAGCGACTAGACCGGCCATACCCAACCTCTTTTCCATTCGGGCCACATACAAATGTTTGATATGTTACGCGGGCCGCGAGTTGAAAAGTTGTAATATGGTTGCTTTTTGAAGGGAAATTAAAAAAATTAAAAAATTAAATTATGTAAATAAAATATTTTTCAATTGACTTTTCAATAGTTAAACGTTAATTTAAACGAATGTTATTTTCGACGTTGAAACATTTATTTTTTTCAATATCGCAGTCAAATCGGGTTTAAAGTTATTACACGCTTGGTACTTGCTTTACACGTCATTGAGATGTGAATCATTAATCAGTAAACCGATTTCTATATACAATCTTCGCATGTATTTGCAAACATTTTGATTATGAAGGCACGCAAAGATGTGTCGATGTGAATACGGTTTATAAGTATTATTGTTTGTATTACGTTCTTTTGAAATTTTGTACTTTTCACGTAGACTCGATGAGTCCTTTTGGGTCAAACGCAAATGTTTAAAACCTTACAACGAAACATACGTGCGTGTACGTCACCCGGGGGTAGATGGATAAGCACGGGCTTTTAAAACGGAGGCGAACGTGAGTTTCCACCCGAAATATGGCAGACGAAATCATCCACGGGCAAGCGAGTTTCTAGACGAAAAAAAAAACACCCTCGCAAAAGTTAATAAACGAAAACAATATCATGACGGTGAACACAAAACACATCCTTCCCGATTTATTTAGACTTGAGATCGACAAATCGATTGTATTTGGTTCGCGAGTTCACATCGATGGTTTTTTTTTGTGTCGCATAAAAAAAAGTCTAAATGTCGTCTCTGCTAAGTCAACTCTATTATATCGACGAGTGAGTTCAATGAAACGGATCGCTCATGCGATTCGTATCGCAGACGAGTCTAGGTATCACAAGCGACCGATATTGTAATATTATAACGTCATGCACTCGTATCGACAGTGGCGTATTTTCAAATTTGTTCTGGGGCGGGGGATCCAAAAAATACTTTTTATATTTTGTTTTTTGTATTTTGTATTTGGGCGTGAAATCTTTTAAATATAATTATTACATAATTACATAATACATTTCAATTCAGACGTAACTTTATTTTTTTTTTTACTTCTGGGGGGGGGGGGTTATAGATGCGTCTAGGTATAGCGAATCACAGGTCGGTGTGTTTTTGTTCGTGTATAGGACGCCCACGTGTTTCGCGACCGCTTACCTCCCGTGTTTCGTGCGCGGACTTGGCGAACTCCCCAAACGGAAGCGCGTGACTCACCGTCGTGACCGACGGACCCCCGGCCGAAATCTTATCGTGTTCGTACGGACGGAATCGTCGATTCGGGGATTTTTGCAGCGGTCCCCCGTCGAAACGGTTAGGCGTCCCTAACGGTCACTGGTCGAATGCGCGCGCACGCGGTACACGTGCCACCGAATCAAAATTTTCGGCCAAATTGTCGACGAACACCTACCTGAAATCCCAGCGTGCCGGCCGACCGGCCTCTGGGCAGACGGCAGTTGAACGGGAACGAGTCCGGCAGCGTCAGATAACGGCTCGACTCGTACGCGACGCGCGGCATGGACCTAGACCGCGGCCTCGTGATCGGCGCGAACTCGGCGGCCGCCGTCGCGAACCCGGAGTCCAACGGCAAACGTCTGGACAGCACGTGGCTGGGCGAGTCCAGGTCCGGTAGGTTTTGCAGCTGTTTTTGAAACGCCAAAATCTCCTGTTCCGGCGTCTGCTGATAAGAGTCGCCTCTCACCTAGACCGCGAAACAGTCCGTCGCATTACACCGGCGGTTCACAACTTTTTAGATACCGTTACCCACAAAATGGGGTTAAAAATTTACAATTACCCCTAGCTCCCGAAATAACTTCGAGTGACGAGGTAATGAAATGATCAGTGTCACTAGCATCAGGACATCAGGTAATATCGAAAACTATCGATGGCAATATTATTACGGTGAAACCCAAAAGGGCAAATCGTCTTTTTTTTTTACAATAGACCAAAAGCGCAAATTCGTTTTGCGCTTTTGTACCTTAGTAGTGGGATAAAAGCCCAAAAATAAATACTGTACCCGTTATGCTATACGTTCTATTTTAAAATTGTTAATTTTAATTAAATATATATTTTTTTTAAATCAAAAAAATAAATCATTAATCATCAACCATCAATCACTTATGGATTTTGAATTATCTGCTCGTCATGGCGTTTTGCGTATTTTTCCAAGTGCACAAATTATGTGTTGCCGATTTCGCCTAGGACAAGCTTGGTACAGACAAATTGGAAAATTGGGATTTAAAATCGAATACGGCAAAAATGAATCAGAAGTATCAAATTGGTTAAAGTATTTTTTTGGATTGGCTTTTTACCTTCTACAGAAATGTCTGATGCGTTTTATGAACTATTTTCAATTGTTCTTGAAAATTATAAAATATCTGCGTTTTCTCATTATATTTTAACAAATTTTATAGCAATTCAATATAAACAAATTTCCAGATTGGACTATTTGAAAACTGTGGGCAATTACTAAAAACTTAATATTAATGACTATATTTTAATAAAATACACCGAATTTTTGTAAAATTTATTTGCGCTTATGGTTTGTTCAAAAGATTTTTATTTTGCGCTCATGGAATATTTATTTTTGCGTTTTTGGGTTGCGTTCGGGTCGTATTTTGTGCTCATGGGCTACAGTCCAATATTTGTATTATCACACTTATATCAATCATAACAATAATAATATCATTGCAATAGTTGTACACGCAATCAATGCAGATTTAATAACAGTAAGTATAAAATACACACAAAAAAAAAAAAAAAAAACAATTTTGTTTAGTTTTTACCCCTCGAGCGGTAATTACCCCCTGGCTGGGAACCACTGCATTACACACGCACACGAATATCTTCTACTCGTTGCCAGTGGCGGCGCGAATGGGTGTTCCATGAAGCAGCTGCTTTATAGTCAAAATGGTTGGGTGTTGACGAATTTGGTTAGAACATGGTGACTTTATAAAATTGTATTATTAAAACAATTGTATTAAATCATTATAATACGAATGTCTATTAGATAACATGAAAGACCAACATAAAAACCATAACATAGATAGGGTATATAGGGTACATACTATTAACATGTTAATAATATCAATAAGTCTGTGAAAGTATCAACTATGAACATTAGTAGTGATAGTATACAATCAGTAGCGGTTATAGTTACGACCACGGTTCAACAGGCGATTATGTCGATGATAATTATTCAAATTCAAAATGTAAATAATGAGTACCGGGGCTGTGTGGGTAGGTACTAAATATTTGAAAACTATTACTCCTCCGTCAAGAAAAAAACTTCGCGCCACCACTGCTCGTCGCTACCCGATCCATCGGATCGTATTCAAAGAAATTTCTTATTTTTGTACCACCGGCGGCGACGATCTATTTCGAGTGCGATGCGCGGTGCTTACCATGGCGGTGTAGAGTTATGTTATTGTTGGTTCAAATTGGCAATCGATCCGTAAACATAGTACGAAAACAAAATTTCCTACAAAGTAACTCGAGGATCGTAACGCACCGATGACAATATTTTTTTTTTATAGCCTCATCAAGTGGTGTAAAGAATGAGTTTGGTTTTCAATGTCGTCAATCAATGTTGGCATAAACACGAAAAATACACAAAGTTATTATGTCGTATTGTTTTCGATTAAATAATAAAATCGATCGTTAAAATTTCAAAATTGCATTTGTTATAATGTCGACTATTATAATTTAATTATTTTTCTAATTTGATATTATTGATTTGTCATGATAATTATTTTTAAACACAATTAATGGTTTAATAATAGATTAAAATATAGTGTATGACTACTCATGATATGCATATAATTTGCAGGTAGTTATTAAGAATTGTGTTAAAAAAAAAAAAAAAAAATGTACGATTTTATGTAAATATTATGATTATAATAATAAATTACGAAACAAGTAATGATCATAGTAAATGCAACGTTTTAAGTTTAGGATTAATTTACTAAAAATGGCATGCTTATCAACTAAATGAAACGTGTTTTATTTGGAAATAAACGAAAGTACTTATTGCTTAATTATTTTGCATGTAAAAACTTGTTTGGTCAACTCTTTAGATATACTGTTTTATGGGTTACGATTTGAATTCAGTTAAGTGCTTCAAAAGTATTTTATTTAAATATTGTTTAGTAAAATAAAATATCATATTAAATTACCTTAGTTATATTGGCTTGAGATTTAGACCTTTCGTTAGTGATGTTACGGATGTTCGTTGATCTTAAAGATGGACGATTTCTCGGTGGAAACTGAAAGTTCAATCCTCCGGGTAATGCTTTAGTGGACGCCAGTGAAGCTATAAATTGTTACGCTATTAGTACATTATTATTATTTAACACCTATGTAATGGATCGCATTACTCTTTTGATTTTATATTTAAATATTTAATACATTAAACAAATATTGTTCATAATATCTATTTAAATATTTAAATGCTTTGACTATTGTAAATTTTTTTTTTTTAAGTTACACTTTGAGATAAAATTATGACAAAAAGAAATCATTTTTTACTTACATACTTACATATTTTAATAAAACATTTTAAACAATTAATAATAGAGGAAAAAATCCCCGTGCATTTTAAACTTAATATACTAATATATATTTATCATTTTCTAGGTTAGTATTCTTCTAACGTTTAATGACCTATTTTATTTTTTATTATATAAAAAGTAAGTAGATACTTGATTATCAAATACGAGAGAAAAAAATTGACTTATTTCGAAGTTTCACGATTCATTATGAAATAAAATATTAAATTTGTGTAGTACCTCCACTGGGAGGCTTCTACGCTCTGTTATATTTATCTTGTTATTTAATTTTAATTTTTTTTTCTACTATCTATTACTTCCTCAATTACTGTTCTTATTGTTCTTTTTTATAACAGATTGAATAAAACATTTAATTAAAATTAAAAAAAAAAATTAAAAGAGTGTAAATTTATGAATAAAGATCCATTTTCTTTACTAAAATTAAATCGAATAAAATATACTGGTAAATATTTATTAAAACTACTCGTATTTAGATTATCAATACAAGCCAATAACATATAAGTTAAGATTGAATTTTATATAAGTTTATAGATGAAATAATGAGTAATTAAAGTGTGAATTTTCCAAGGAAATTATTACAAAAGCACATTTTTTTTATTTATAATTAATGCAACTAGAATCTTTAGTAAAATAATTTCAATATTTAAGTGAATAACAAAATAATATGTATATTATCCAAATGCGCTAATTGCAATATCTTAAATTCTCAAAAAACTTGACTCGAACATACGACTTTCTACACCACACTCGGGTCGTTAAAAAAAAAATAGTTTTCCATATCTATCTCGAAAACCAGTGACCAGTATACATGCCATTATGACGTATACACTGGTATGGAAGTTATTGGAACATTAGAACTCGAATGAAAACTTAAAGAATAACTATTCAAAGGAACAAACGAAACTAAAAGGTAAATATTTATAACCATTTAATAATGTTGTTGTATATATAATTAATCTTTTAATTGCCTTTTCTTTTTCATGAAAAAAAATATCATTATAGTCAATAATTAAATACATTATACCGTAGTTTATCATAGTTTACGATAGTAGTTTATGTAACACGAGTACCTAGAACTCGAAATGATTTCAACATTTTGTGCATTGAATAAATGAGAATAAATAATAATCGAAGATGAAAATTAACATAAAAGCATATTTCATTTTATCGAATATGCAAAACATATGGTTGTAATGTACCAAAAATTACACCACGTCTCGCGTGTACCGAAGAGCACAAGAGACTTGAAACGGGGGTAAAGCGCGTGAAAGTAATAAACAACGTTTATACGTGATATTACTTCTAATTATTTTATTATCAAATGAAATATCATCCTCTGGTCTTAAATCGGGTGAAAAAATAGTTTTATCGCTGAAATACATGTTGCAATTAATTATATTTTATTGAGTTATTAACCGTCTCATACGTGGACCGTTTGTAGTGCAGCGTTATACTCAACACGTATCCAATTAGCGGCTAACACTACGGTCATTAATAAAAAATAAAATAAAAATCTTAATCACTCGTAGTCGTGCACTCTATCATCGTCGAAATTCAACACTCGTACCTAACCGATCACTTTAGCTGTGTGTGTGTGCTCAATCACCGTAACTAATGATACGTACATCGCAATATTATTATCATTATTCTCTTTGTAATTATTATAATATGTACTACCGCTTCGATCGCTATATCGTGCGATAACAATGCGGCAGGGGCGTATTTAGATTTTTTTTTTTTTTTGAGAGGGGGGCTGTGGTATTTTCTTCAACTGACAATCCCGAATTTGGCCTATTGAACCGAACTCAAAGGTGTAATTGTTACGATCAAAATCGTCAGACACATTACACGAATAACTTGTTCGTTGTTACTAATAATGATTTATAAAATTATATTGAACTTCTACGATTTACATCTGATAGGACATAATGAGCAGACTTCATAAACAATTTGATTTCAACAAACTGGATTTCTGGAGGGGGGGGGCTGAAGCCCCCTCAGACCACCCCGTAAATACGCCCCTGCAATGCGGTATCTATACTATACCCTGAGTCTGATTTAGGCGAGTACCTGGATGGCTCTTAACCTGGCCTCTTAATTTCACATATTTTTTCGTCTCTTTTATTAATTTCGTGTTATTATATTTTCCGTCGACTGATTTAACATTTTCCACTTATAGAATAATTAAAATTCAAAAATTAAGCGTTTAGTGGTTAAAATCGATTATTCGATGTCGTATTCTATGACTTTTGATCATTCACGTGAGTGGAAAAAATAAACAGGTAAAATTAAGTATCAATAAAAAAAAAACATATTTATATTACGTATTTCTCATAATTTTAATTTTAATTTGCGGTACGAAGTAATCCACTATTTTTCACGAGGCGTTCACATTAGCCCCCCCCCCTTCCCCAAGACTGCATATAGCCCCCCAAAATCAATTGAATACACTGACATTTTTTCATCTCTATTTTAAAATCATTGATCCTGCAAATCGATATAGATTAAATTTTCAACGGCGGGACAAAATATTATTTTAACCTTGTTTAGTTTGAGTCATGGATTATGATAGAATACAATATATCTCTCTTTGTACATGGTTTGAGTAATATTCGTAGCATTGAAAAAGATGTTGTTGTTGACATTGAAGAAGTTTTAAATGATTTTTGTAATAGACAGAAAGAAAAATAATGTTATCATAAAGATATTGCGAATCAAAACCTAATTTTACTTAATAAAATATGTATAAATGATTAAAACATGGAACATTACATACGAATTAAAATGTTTAATGTTTAAAACATATGTACTTATTTATGTCAAGTTTGAAGTTCTGAGCAGTAGCGAGTAAATTTTTTTTTGGGGGGGGGCGGGAATTTTGTTATAACAAGAGTATATAGTTTGACCTGAACTCCAGCCCCCCCCCAAAAATATCAAACACTATTCGCGCCTATGGGCGTTCATTTCTCTCTAGTCTCCCGGGCCCCCGAAATCCGTGGATCACACTCCAACGGCTAAAATATAAACACTGTGCGCGTACGGGTACGCCGTGACAACAAACGGGATTTGTGTACTGACCGCTGGAGTTCCTGTACTCCTCGCTGTCGATGTCCGGACTCATCGAGCTGTCTTTCAGTATGTCGTGCCGGATCATGTTCGTGAAGGCGCTGAAAGTCGCCTGGAGGGCCGGCTCGATGCCGAAGCCGCCCGTGCTGCTGCTGCTGCTCCGGCGGCGCCGCGCGTGCACGGCCGCGGACTTCGACTTGCCCTTCGGCGGTATCCCGTCGGCGGGGTCGTAACCGTAACACTTGGTGGTGTCCAGGCTCAGATTGATCTGGAACGAGAGCGAAATCGGCACGCGCGCAAGCCGCGAGTTATTGAAAACGGTCAAAGTCGGCCGTTTTCATTAACAGTTCGCTATGACGCGTGTCGCCGCGATAATAATAATAATAATAATAATTATTATTATTATTATTATTATCAGGCCCGTATAAGGTGGGGATTTTAGGGGATCACCCTCCCCCGTCAAGGGCGTATTTCTGGGGGGGATGTGGCGATCCCCCCCTGGGCTTTTTTTTACCTTTTTCACATTATCTGTATTATATTGTAATAATCGTTAGAAAAAAATTACGAAATTATTTAAAGTCATAGATTATGATATAGGTGTGTAATATATTGATAGAAGCGTTCGGAATTTACCCAGCTCGTATCGTATCGATTTCATAACGATAGATACTTTTAGATACACGTTATCTGATACTGAACGTTCGATAATTTTTTTTTTTTGTTAAACACGAAATAGTAATAATATCATTGTAGTACACGAATACGTCTTCACAGTTCACAGTTCGTAGTACACTAGATGCATGCAAAATAATAGATAGATTTGCAGAACACAAACGATTAAAAGAATTTTTGTTATAGAATAATAATTTTAATTAGTTTGTGCTTCATTTAAAAGAATTTTTATTTATTTTCAATCCTAAATATTATTAGTTAAATTATTTTGTTTATTTTTTATTCCTCAACATTACAAGTCTAAAAATCGCCCCCTCTGAAAATAGGATCAGGAACGCCCTTGTCCCCCGCCCCCGAAAATAATTTTGTCTATATTTAAAATAGATTAAAATTCAACTGTGTTCTTGATGACATTTTTTTTTTTTTTGAAATTAAAGATAAGTATTCAGTTTCAACAAGTCGTTTGTTAAAAATTGTTTTTTAGCTCTCCTGATAAATTTCGAAAATGTTACTTGTACTATTTTGCATTGTCACCGTCGTTATATTTTACTCTGGCCGACGACGGTGACGGATTTCGATTTCGGTTGACGAATCGTCATGACCCCGCGACGAGTGGGACAGTTTACAGTAGCATAAGCCGGATTTTAGCTCGGGTTTTCACTATTGGTCCATCATAAACCCGCGGGGGGCTTCTTCGTTCCAATACCCCCTAATCTAAAATCGAACTTGTAAATAAAATCGGTGTTGAAACACAAAGCAATTCTAATCGATTTCTATTTTTGTATTTGTCTTTACTTTTAAGATCTTGAACGTAATTTTAACGATACATATTAAAATTCAACAACATAACGTATTTGACGGTAAAAATGTATTCCATAAGCCCGAATAATAAAAAAACTAAACGATGCGCTTACAGTTCAAAAGTGGAAAATTAACAATTTTATAGTTATATTATATTATATTATCCTCACAATAAACGGTCTTTTAAAGAATAGGTCAAAACGAATTATAAACTTAGTGTTGAATTTCATCAGAGAATAATAAATTTTGAAAGTCGGATGAAAGTTCGTGAGGCCGGGGTGGGAGGGGATTAAAACTCTAGGAAACTACTGATCGTATCCTTATTGTTCACCACTGACATTATCCCACGTACCCCGGTGCTAATACTTTCGCAGTATATCAAACCTCGTCGATCATGGCAATAATTCAGTGCCAGTCGTGTGTTATTTACCGTACGATATTTTAAACGCCGTTTTGCCGGAATCGTCGAACGGATTATTCGGCGAGTGGAATCGAAAACGACCCGGGAACGACGAAACCCACGAGGTGACAAACGCGTTCACTCGAAATGTCACAAAATTGATAAAACCACGAGAAATATATATTATACCGACCGACTTTATGATTTAATATGGTTTTAATATTCGTCTTAAAAGTCCGCTCGAATAGATCCGAGAACCAACTAACTATATAAGTAGTTTCCTCCTCTCCACGGCCCGACACAAAAGAGTTCATAAGTTGAAGTCAGTTCAGTTTTACCTTTTTGACTCGAGTTTTTATATTTTACGTAGGGCCTGAACGGAAGTATTGGGTTTTACAATGGAATTGTTTTTTTATTATTTTTTTTTCGGGGTTAGCTTTATTCGGATAGAATAAGTGCTCCAAAAGTTTCAAGTACTGAGCCCATCTCTCTGTAGTCGAACACACATGGTATTTTTAACAAGCGATTTTCGAAATATTTCATTAATTTTCTGAAGACTTTCTGTGCACCGCAGTAAAATCTATAAAACCTTAGTTTCTTCTAGACACTAGAAACGTGGGGGAACTTAATAATTGTAAAAAAAAAAAACATTTTCAAAACTTTACAATTATTTGAAAATATGTATACTGTATTTCTCACTAATTATTCTTTCTGTCGTTATTTTTTTAAATACCGCAGTGCATATTATGATATTAAACAACAATATTAGCTCAGTTTAATTTAAGATTACAATTTAACTTCTAAAACACGAAATTCAAAATAAGTTTGAACAAACTATACGTGCATAATTATTATCAACATATGCAATTAAAACTTCTTATCATTTTAAAATTTTAACATTATTCTCTAAAGAATAACGAGCTTCATAATACCGATGAATAACGATTATATTATTAATTATTACACTTAAAATCGTTTTCTTTATGCTTGACTATCCAACAAATTAATTAAAATTAAAGATTATTTTTACTTTTGGCAACGTTTACATCATTTCACTGTATTGCGAGATTAACTAATTAAAATATCAGTGTGTGTACGAGATGAATGAAATATCTTGAATATTATTGACTTAACATTTTTATTTTATTCAAGTACTCGACATCAGTTAGTGACTTCAATTTTATTAATTACCGTTCTTTGGCTATTTACTTTATTCATTATCTTTGGGAACGACCCCCACTCCCACTCACATACATGTAAACTACCGTAAAATTTATTTTTGATTATTGCTAACTGATTCATAAATTAATTAACCTTTTTGAACTTTAAAATCCCATTAACTGAGGACGTTTTTCATTTCCACCAAAAAAAAAAAAAAAAAAAACGAATCCACCGCACGAATCTATTTTGCTCGGTAATAGTAATGTTTATGTGGCGCTTGCGGTGAAAACAAGTTTTCACGATTAGACTTTGCGCGAGATTAAAAACATTTATAAATTACATTTTCGTGAGAATCCCATCGGTGTGGTTGTGATATTATTCACTCCGAACGTAACGACGTATTCCCAACGTTCGGTTTTAATGACTCCCGTCAGCCGGGCGAGTGCGAGTTAACAAACCGAATTTATCCGACTCCGTGGAGGTCGTTTTTTCGTGATAAAACCGTCTGTTTCACTAGACGAGAGACCGCCGTGATGAACGTCGACCGATCCGTCAGCGAGACAACGAAACCGACGACGCTCGAAACGAAACGCGGTGCGAACGGGCCGCAGTGGCGAACCCAGGGGGGTGTACCCCGGATCCGGACCCCTTCCCCCCTTGGCTTATGTCGTAGTGTTATATTTTTAAAAGTTTCCGTGAAATTTTCACCGAAACATATTGATTAGATTGATTATTACTTATAAATAGGGCAGAGGACTTGTATCTCTAAAAAAGCAATAAATATGCAAGCACGTATGCACTTAAAAACCCTATAATATGCACTTAAAATATGCACCTAAATTTTTTTTTGCGATTTAATTTAAAAGTATTATTAAAATAAATAGGCTTTACAATAAATTAAAGCGATTACTTAATTTTAATATATTTTATACCGTCACCAAATAAATAAAATACACATTTCTCTTAATTTTCCTAATCATGTAACTTTTATGTCTATCGATTGACTTTTAATTAATTTTATATTTCTTCTTCTGGTACTGAACAAAAATATCCATGTTAACGAGGTAGGCACACGGTTCACTGTGATGCTGATGTAATATGATGTACGACGTTGGAACAAAAATTAAAAGTAAAAATATTTTTATCCAAACATTTTGACTGTGTTGTTTGAAATAAAAACGTCGATGTGAAAAATATTGAACCAAGTTTAAATATGTCTCAAAAAGTACTGGATAGCGTGTAAAATTGTAAAATAAGCCCTGAAAACAAAAATTACTCAAAATATGTATTTATATGGAAAATAAAATTTCAAAAATAGTTTTGTAAAAGCATGAAACGTTTCGTACTCGGCCATTGTTGTGATCGTGCAAAACAATTAATATGCAAACGCTACAAGTCCTCTGCCCTACTTACCAGTCATTATATCCAATCATGGTTTAAGATAACATATAATATTATACGTCCGTCGTATATTATCTTAAACCGTGTTACGACAATGTTTTTCTATAATGTTGTTATCATGCAACCATGAACCAATATCATATATTTACTATATTTGTTTGTACCCCCACCCCCCTTGAATAGATCCTGGTTGCGCCACCGGAAAGGGGTGTTAAAGGGGGGCACGAAACCGATCGATCTCGCCGCCGCCGCCGTCCTCGAAACACGACGACGACGACTGCGGCGGCCGTGCGCGCGTTCCCCCGTGACCCGACGCGAAATACCGCACAACGTACTCGTTTCCGGCGGGTGCTGGCGTTCGTGTCCGTCGACGAGGCCCGGCTCCTGGCCGTCTTGGGCGGGAACGCCTCTTGCCCGGACATGGACGTGATGCTGGAGCTGTTTCGCGGATACAGCGGCGTGGTGACCAGCCGGTTGGAGAGCAGTCGGACCAAGATCACGGGGTCCACGGTGCTGGCGGCGCACGCCACGAACGTCTGCACGAACAGCGACGACCGGACGTCCGTCGGGTACTTCCGTTCCGCCGGTTTTTCTGAGGACGAAAACAAATCGGTGAAATGTAGAGAGTCGCGTCCACCCATAAAAATAAAAAAAAAAGCCTATTAGGCACTGTGTAATGAACATGATATCTATCGATAACAAAAGCGTTCTCGTTTCGGGCGCTGTCTGTAACTGTCACCGTTCATTTATTAGTTTTAGCGAATCGAAAGAGAATAAACAATTTTATAAAGTAGGTACTGTATACGAGTTTATTTTTATTTCTCGTACGACACGACGTTGCTAGCTCAATATTGCGATCTTTATTTTTAGACGCATTAATTTGTTAAGCATAATTTTTGAAAAAAAAAAAATGGACGTTTTATTAAATGACAAACGACTAGTGTATAATATGACGGTTAACTAAGCGTTTAAAATTAATAAATGAATACATAATGAACACGTATAATCGATACGATTTTATCGTATAGGATCGTGTGAACGACCGCGTTTTAAGCGTCTATGGAGTGGTCGACGAACATGAAAACTGAAGTGAACCTGTTGATTTTAGTAGGTGCATAACTGCATTTTCACGTAGAATGCGTATGCGGTTTTTGTTCGAATTGTCTGTGTGCAAGTTTTCATTTCGTTTCATACGAACAACGTATTTTTAAATATTGATTTCGAAAAATTTGAATGTTTTTCAATGTGTAGCTGAGAAATATCCCCGTACAGAGCAAATAATAGCGTACATTTTTGGTATACTACATTTTTATTACGATTTTCATAAACTTGTATCACCCAGGTGCACGTTCAACGAGTAGGAATTGTAGGGTTACATTCGTCGGTTGTGTACGACTGTTTTTACGTGTTTAGGGTGTTGGTTCAATTGTTTTTTTTTTTTGTTTGCCAGATTATTCTTCGGTTTTGCCAGTTTTGAATCACATCGTGTTTACGCGCGGGGTTATGGAGATTTCTAATGTATTGTGCCAAAACACGGTTATTTCGTATCACGTGACGTGGATTTTGAACAGGCTTGCGTGGCTTCAGTAATAATTTCACACTCAGCCATATTTTGTCATGCCGTTGCGAATTATTGTTTACTCTACACTTGATGACTACTCGAGAGAATGTGATCCGGTTCGATTGATTTCTAATCACTTCGAACGGTTCAACTGATAAAATCGTGATTTTTACCGGACGGCGGGCAGAGGCCGACCGTGCAAAGGTCCTCGTTCGCGTGTAGAATCGGAAACGATCTAGTCGATAAAATATCCAAGACTGCAAGGTACACCGCTCGGTGACAGACCGTCGTCTGTGACAGACGTGTCGAGATGAGTTCGCAATACGCGTTTGTAGTTTGACGCCTTTTGGATTATTGACACGACGCGACGGTCCGGCCAATTAGAGCGTTTCGATTATTCGGTCTACGGCCGTTACGGTTGAATGATTTAGACTGGTTACTTCATCGTGTTGTGTGACGTGCGTATCGCGATCGGCGGGTCGACCGTCACTCGCGGACAAAACCGACCCATTATAAATATTTATCAACACCACCTTCCAAACACCGCAGACGGGCTACGGGCGTTTGTTGTCGCTGATTGATTCCGCCGCGAACCTTGGTAGCTATATGCGTATAATAGCTACACCCCGACCATAGCACGCATTCGAGTGACTCGACTTCAGTGGCAGGTTTTGTGACCGGGCCGTTTAATTTTGTTCGTATTTGACCGGTGAGTTTCGTTTATGCACACGATGTCTCTGTGATCGCGATTATCGAGAAAGGCCAACAAAGAATTATTTCTAAGGTTTGTTTTTAACCCCTTGGCGTTTCGATTTAATAACTTACTACTGTGGAGAACCGCCGGTGTTTAAGTTGGAATTATTTATGGTAACCGGTAGATGTCCGGTTCTTTTCCGCATAAGTCCAGTTACAATAATTATTAGAAATACAAAATTTACGTAAACATTTATTTATTTTTTTTTTTGTGATTCACTGAGATAAATTGATGTGAATTCAGCAAACATTTATATTTTTTGTGGTTGTTTAACCGTAGGAATTAGGATCACCACCATGGACGCTTTTCTTTTTTTTTTTTCGTAGACGTATGGCTATGATACCGTTTATTATAACGATTGACTGGATTTAGTTGGGTATTATAAATTGTTCGTAATGTATCAACTATTAATGCATATAAATTTAATTTATATGTGTGCGTGAGTATATTATAAATGTTTTAAAATGTACCTATAAAATAAATTGTAAATTAATCAAATTAGATTCATTAGGTATAATAACAACAAGTAAAATTAATTAATTTTATTTATGAAAATTCATCACTGATTAGTCTTTTTAATACTTCTTTTTTAAAGTATTTATCTTTTTCGAAAATGTATTAGTAAATGGTGAAAATTATAATACTTATAACGATAGTTATGGGGGTTTATTAAACCGTTTTTTGATCGTTTTATATCAACAATTCCAATTTATTGATATGTTAAGAATAATTATGGTCTGGTAAAGACGTTTCATATTCAATTTAATGACATTCACATGCTAAGTTTTTCGATTAATATAAATTTACCCGATACAAATGTATCAATCTTACATTTCTAGTACAACTGTGTTTCTAAGTAGCAAAATTATTCTCACAAAACCATCGTAGTCATCACCGCCATTCATTGATTTTCTGTTTGACATTTGATAGTTTGTTTTGAACGATTTTGCATGATTTCATTCGTGTATGGGATTGGTGAACTTTTTTAATTTTATTTTTTAATACTTTTTTTTTTTTTTTAATGATCATTCTTTTTAACTTGTTGGACGATCGCTTTCGAGTTTGATGCATTTTGGAAATACTTCCGTTGTTTTCTGACAGTGACTATAATGATGGCCATCCGCACATTTGACCCCACTGAACGGTAAATGGCAACATTTTTTCCGTACGTGAGAATCTTTCACGATTTGTCCACTGGGAATACTCTTAAAGGTTTTTCTTGTTTCGACTAATTCCAAACATTGTAATAGTCTATTTAATGGGTGTACATTTCAGTCGATGATTCTGAAAGTAAGACACCAACAGTCGATATCGCGTTTGTGAATAGATATTGAAGTCGTGTTACTAATTTTATCTCGAATTTTAGCTCAGTAAGCTCTTTAAAAACCGTTTGTTCCGTTAAAAGGATTGGGAAATTCCTAATAGTAATTACCGCGAATTTTTTTCTGCGCAGAGTTGATCTGCACACTATTCTTCTACGATCTCGTTGAAACATTTTCGCAATGTTTGATAATCGCCGATTGAAGTTGAATTTAGTTTTAACGAGTTTTTAGTGGTGCGTGATTGAAAAATCATCGAAGGCTTGATGTGATACTTAAATAGTGAAGGGATTAGTTTGTGTGTCCTGGGTGATATTGTTTGGTGACGTACCACCTTGTTTCGTTTAATTATCGATATTTTGAAGTGAAGATCTATTTTGTGAAATCTAATTTGTATTTTAAATTGGTGTAGTAAGTGGAGTAATATTTTGTATCTTTCTTGGGATGTCTCGAAAATTTCGAAGTCGGAAAGAACTAAATATTTTATTTGAAAACAATTAATATTAACGAAAAGAACATTTTATTGAAATATCGTTGGTTTGGTTCATAGAGTTTAAAGGAAAATCTGTTTTCATTGCTATTGACATCGGAAACGCTGTAAATGTATATGCGATAAAATATATCTATTTGTTTTATTAATTAGCACTATTGTATGTAATGTTTTATGATTTCCATACATTTCGTTCTATAAAAAAGAGTATCGTAGTGAAAAAACCGTACTTTTGTTTAAAGATTTCTTTTTCCAAAGAATCGTAAAAAATTCGATCAATAGAAGTTCCGATGTATTTGTGTATATTTAGAATTCCGTGTTTTGCGATTTGGCCGGTGACTCGTGCACGGTATTCTGGCCTGTGCCCGATTAATCGAGTGACATTGCAAGCGAATCGAGTCTTTTTCAAGTTACACTGATCATAACTCAATTGCATGATGAAATTCTCGTAAAAGTTAACGGCCAAATTATACACGGATTACGTATTTGAAAGAAACTAAATAAGACGAGGCTCTGTGGACGTGTGTGTGTGTGTGTGTGTGTGTGTGTGTGTGTGTGTGTG
The DNA here is from genome assembly GCA_027580255.1 of Therioaphis trifolii. Taxonomy (NCBI): domain Eukaryota; kingdom Metazoa; phylum Arthropoda; class Insecta; order Hemiptera; family Aphididae; genus Therioaphis; species Therioaphis trifolii. The sequence goes on along the minus strand of CM050405.1, from coordinate 11,804,160 downwards.
TGTGTTATACGAACGATAAAAATAAGAAAATATAATTTATACTGGCAAAAAAATTATAAGCATTCGGAAAATCTGTATGGTAATATTTGTATTCTTTTGATTTTTGAACATGATTATTAGAATAAAATTTATGAAAATATCAACAACAAAAAAAAAAAAAAAAAAAAAAATACGCTTATTTTTGAAAATTATTATACATAGAAAAATATCACATGTTTAGAAATAATCTTTGATATAAGTATTTAATATCATGTTTATTCACAGATATAAATGAAAAAAAAAGTTAAAAACGCAGTTATCTTTGAAAAGTCTAAGGTTATACATTGAAACGTTATAAATTTAAGAAGAGAAAATAAAATTTCTTAAAACACGAAAACACTACACATTAAGAGGTAGTTTAACATTTCGTTCAAATTTAATACAACCGTGATTAATTTACTTTTTGGTTTAGTATCAAGTGTCTTGTAGATCAAAGTGACTCGGAAAAATATCGCTACATTCAAATCTGGTATTAAAAATATACAGTGTCATTTGAAGAAATTCAAGTCGAATTAAGTAGGTACGCGCACACTCGACGACCTAAAATTTTGAAAATCGTCAACAAACGAGTGTACTCACTCGAGTATTTCCGAGTCCCGACTAAAAATCCCATTTCAATCCGCAGTCTCCGAGGAAAAACATTTCGTGTTACCATTAAAATGAAAATCACCGTTTTGCGAATGACGTGAACGTCGAGCAAATAAAACGAGTAAAAGCATTTTAATTATTGTCATTCATCACTAATATTAGTCCGTAAATTAGTATTGAAAATTATTCAAACAACCACGTTCGAAAATCATTCGAATCGTTATGAAAACCGTGTCGAAATAGTTTTTTTTTTTGTTTTTTTTTTTTTTTATTCTATCAAAATGTTATTTAGACAAAAACGCACGCGTATACGTTTATAATACAGTGCCCGTTTCACTGCCGTGGCGGTCGTTGAAATGTTATTACAGCGGTTTTATACAAATCATCTGTGCGAAATGATTTCCGATAATACGTAATTGTTTAGACACATATTGTTCACCCGTAACCGCACTATCGACAAGCCGGCCGAGAGGCATTAAACAGCGTTCGTGCGGATTTAATCGAGGGCAAAAGCTCCCTATAATAAAATAACGATGACGTTGATACGGTCGAGTGAGCGTGAAAATAATACACACATCAAATGAACGTATCCGTACGCACGTACCTACGTGTTGATAGAATTCAATTTTTTTTTCGAATTATAACACAAAAAAAAATATATATATATATTAATTAATGAACATACGAATAGGTTATTTTACAAATTACGACATACCATTGTGTTCTAAAAGACTATACGACTTTCCATTCAGTGCCCAGTGCAATGTAAATACTTCGGACGGTGTGGTCGTCTGGTTCAATGATTGCTAAAAACAAATATGGAAAAAAAATCAGAGTTTCAATCGACCCCTTCGTCGTTAAATTTACATAATGAATTGAATCAATAAATTCTCACCAAGGCTCGAATATCTGATGTAAAGAAATTATTATTAGTTTGATTTCGTTACTTCGATGTACACGTAAAAACATTTTGATCAACAAAAATCGTATTTTTTTTTTTTTAATATCGTTATGATCGTGAACTGTTTAATATAGTATAGCAAATCATGCAACATATCGAAACGGTATGTGTCCTCTCCGGGTATTTCATTTTACGTTTAATAGCCCTACACGGTGAGATAATATTTGGAAAACGATATTTTTTGTTGATCTGTGGATTTGGATTTCATAAATCTTATTTATATAAACATAATATATATGTGCGAGAAAGCTTTAATGACTCGTTCACTCAGTATGAGATGATTAGTATACATTTAGTACGATATCAAATAACAAAAAAAAAAAAAAAAAAAAAAAACGTTATTATGAATCACGTTTATGGACTTAATATCAAACTTAACTTACCTCGATTTCTTTTAACACGTTGATAATAGCTGTCTCTATAGATACACCTAAAAGCTTAGATTGGTCAGAAGACAACACATAGCTTGGAGATATGGACGTCACTGATATGTAGGTGTCTTCGTGCGTTTTCAATATAGCTGGGTTTGGTTGCGTGTCTATGAAAACGTGTCAACAGATCAATTAAAATGTATTTTATGTTAAACCAACAATAGAAGAAAAAACCAAGATAAATATTCTTTTTTGATCATTATATAATCATTAAATGTGATTTGTGTTAGATGAATAACAAATTCATTTTGTGTTTTCATCGATTTTCACAGTTTCACTTGACATTCCTATGGGTCCACAAATTATGCATTTAAGTGCTCAAGTCTCAGCTGTTAAAATCGATTCACCATTATTTATTTATTTATTTATTATTCAATTGAATTTGTACACAGTATCGGATTATTTATTTACGACTCACAATGTCACAGTGTAAGTTCACTACTGACAGTGTTATTTAAGTTGATAAACATAATGTGTAGTCAAGTTTTTTTTTTTTCAAAGTCAATTTAAATACATAATAAATGTAATACGTAATATATTATGTAGTGTCATATTCTAGCCGGTGAAGATCGTCAACTAGTGAAACGTAGATACTTTGATGGAAAAACAGTGATGGCAAAAAAAAAGCTTAAGTGTAGAAATTTCGAAAAAAAAAAAGAACCGAACGAATCGCAAGTTTAAAACAGTAGGCGTTTGAGTAAATCAAACAGGTTCAGACAGTTTAAAATTTAAGTTCATGGTTTAATCAGTGGCAAATTTAACGGAAAAAGGCCGGTCGGAACACGAAATTGATAGTGTACTTATTAATAATTAGTTATTGCCTATTGGGTACCTCCTTTATTAATTATTAGTAATAGAAAATATACATATAGTGCTCATAAATAAATCCAATTCAATAAATCAATTAAATAACTGATTTATTGAAATTAACAGTGTGACCAGTTAACACAACAAAATTATATTTATAATTATTATAACGATTGGATTTTAATATTTTATAACAGTATACACTATACACTATACATCGATGACGTGTAAAATATAGATGTATTATACGTATATTACATGGTATAATACGCAAATCATATATTTATGTATACTACGTGCCAGCCCTGTAGTTTTTGAATAAATAACGACGAGAGCTATGTGTAGGTGTATTTTTTTTCGGCACGAAGACCTGCGAGTCCTAGTCGTTTTTGTAGACGACTATGATTTAGACCAGGGACGGAAAACTTTAATTACTAGACGGCCAATTAAAAAAATTTAAAAATCAAGCGGACCAGAGCAAAATAATAAAAAAAAAAATATTAGAATTTACTATTTACATGTATTTTTTCGCATTTATTAAACATCGTATCGATATTTTGGCGCGGGCCAGTTAAAAATGATACGCGGGCCAGATGCGGCGATATACGACGCATTTACCGTTTCCTCACCTTGAAACATGTCGAAGATCGATATGTTGATCCTGTACGAAAACCCCAGGTACACCAACACCCTGGCGGCATGGTGCTTCACGTAGCGGCCGTACTTGTCGCTGTGGTTCGTGTAGTACCATTCGTCCGACGGCAAGAGCAGTTGATTCAGCACGTTGGGTATGTCGCGGTCGATGAGTTCCCGGTGATATTTCGTGTTCAGAGCGATCGACGCGACGATTTGCAGAACCAACACGAGCAATTGCTGAAAGTCGAAAACCATGAGCACACACGGTATATTATGTTGGTGCGATACTCGGAAACGAACGACGCGGCGGCCCGTGAGAAAACACGAAAACCGGCCGTCCGCGGTTGTCGTGACGTCGGGTTCGTCCATAGTCGTGCTTAAATTTAGTCTACGAAATCATTGATCGTCGTTTTTTTTTTTTTTTTTTTTTTTTTTTAATTAATTAAAATTTCGAGGCGGGCGCGTCCGACGACAATATTAACGCGGTCGTTCTTCGCGTGTTTCTTTTCTGACAAAAATGTGCGAAAATCGTCTCGACATATCTTACGATTACATAAAGTATTATACGACTTGGTGTTGTGTTTTTTTATTCATAGGGTTATTTCGATAATTATCTCAGTATTGTTTTTTAGTTTTTTTTTTTTTTTTTTTTTTTTAATTTAATCAATTCTGCGCTGATTTTCATAGATATTTTTCTGTTGCTAACACGTACAAGATTGTTCGACCACATGTCATACTCACACATCGAAAAACAGCTGACTTTTCCTTCTTCTATATTATTAACACACGTTTAGAATGATTAGAGATTTTATACATCAAATATGTAAACGTTTATTTTCCTCGAAAAAACGTTGTATTTTAATAATTATAATTAATATGAAATTAACATACAAACATTACTTGATATATTTTTTTTTGTTTTTCTACTGTTGAGTATTAAAAGTCTTCAAAACTATCGTTGGTTTTTTTTTATTCATAAACAGTATTTTATTGATTTCTATTTTATGACACGATATTATATTTACACAGATACGATTAAGATAAAAAAAAATGTTATGGAAAAAATTCTTCAAAGGTAGATATTTTAATTAATAATGTATGCAAAGCGTAAAAATAGGTTTTACTTTTTGTTCAGTTATTATTTGTATTTTTATATAAAACACGCACATCTATAGAAAACAATATTTCATTTAATATATATGTTCTTTAAGAATTTATAATAATATTATTACTTTTCAAAGAAAACTCAAAAATAAATATTGACAAAATACTCGTAACCACATTGTAAGAGCTCGGAATAATATTTTTCGTAACGGTGTTTCACTGAAAACATTGATAGGTTAAATTTTTTCACTATCCATTGTATTTATTTGTGTATTTAAACATCCCTCACATCAATTAAAAACCCAAAAATGGATTCTCGATGATAATGTATACGAATTAATACGAGTGTCTGTAAAATCGTTGTTCACTCAATACTCGTAGATATTACGATTATTTTTCCCCGTGTCTACTCGTATTTCTTTCATCGAAACGATAATCTAGTCAAAAACGCGTAGATTTTTCATGAGCCTTTCACGATTCGAACACGAATTCGGTTTGAACCGAACTCGTCACAAACAGTGTTATCACGATCGCTTCGACGGATCCGTTAACGGAATGCTGAGTTTCGAAATCTCCGCTGAATCGCAACGATTTATTGCGCCTTAACAGTCGTCGAATTGCTGAAGCATGACGAACTTTTGAGTCACAAACGAGCCTATATACGGCACGAGTATTATTATGATTATTATTATTATTATTATTATTATACGTGGGTCGAACCACGACGGACGTGCGTAGATCCTTGTATGCCGCGCGCAACGTTCACTCGTGCTCGCGTTCCGTAGCACTGTGTGCGTTCACTAACCAGACCACGACAGTGTGGAGCGCGGAAAAATTCGCGCGGAAACCGCCGAGACGACGGGCGCGCGCACAACACAAACACCAAGGTAATTGAATGTCTACCGGAGTACATATTATTATTATTATTATTATTATCATTATTGTTATACGTCGGCGTATTGATCGCAAAACGATTATACGGCAAACAATGTGTAAGCAGGTACAACCCGACGTCAAACGCGATCGTACGAGCGTATTATTATTGTTATTATTATTATTATTGTTATGCGGGGACCTATTCATTCGCAACTACCCGCAGCACTGCGTCGTTCTCGATCATCGCACCGTATTGATATACGTAATACCTCGATCGTCTAGATCCGGGGTCGGCCAGTGATTCCTATCGGAGTCCGGAAAATTAAAATAATACTTAAACGGGGCCCGTAGAAAAAATAATTAATTTTATTACATTATTCAATGGTTTTTTTTCTAAAATGTTAAAATTATTTAAAGATTGAACATGCCCCTTGTGTTGTCATGGGAGAACTCTTGTAGGACATCTAATACGAAATATGACCTCAAGGATCAAGGTGAGAATCCGTTAACTTTGTTGTTCTCTACTCGTTTATAAAAAAATTGTTTTACAAAACGACGCCTTTTTTTGATATTTGAAATAACGTACTTATTAGACTATCAAAGAAAGATATGTCGACGGCAAGGGCGTATTTCTGGGGGGGCGATGGGGCGATCGCCCCCCCCCCTGGGCCTTTTCAATTTTTTTTTTTTACTTTTTTTTACATTATCTGTATTATATTATAATAATCATTAGAAAAAAATTACGAAATTATTCAAAGTCATAGATTATGATATAGGTGTGTAATATATTGATAGAAGCGCTCGGAATTTACCCAGCTCGTACCGTATCGATTTTATAACGATAGATACTTTTAGGTACACGTTATCTGATACTGAACGTTCGATAATTTTTTTTTTTGTTAAACACGGAATAGTAATGATATAATTGTAGTACACGAATACGTCTTCACGGTTTACGTAGTACACTAGATGCGTGCAAAATAATAGATAGATTTGCAGAACACAAACGATCCAAAGAATTTGTTTCATAGAATAATAATTTTAATTAGTTTGTGCTTCATTTAAAAGAATTTTTATTTATTTTCAATCCTAAATATTATAGTTAAATTATTTTTGTTTATTTTTTATTCCTCAACATTACAAGTCTAAAAGTCGCCCCCCCCTGAAAATAGGATCAGGGACGCCCTTGGTCGACGGTCCAGATAACTGCCTTCCGCGGTCCGGATTTGGACCGCAGTCCGCCAGTTGCCGGCCGTTGGTCTAGATCGCACTGCCCCCTCGCGTTATTTTAACAATTCCGGCGCGATAATGATTATCAACACACACACAAACTACTCACCGGGTCGTTGGTGGATTCCAGTGACGCGGCCAATATCTTCAGCTGCGGCTCTTTCACCAGCTCGCTTTTCACCTCTTCATTGAGCGACATGAACAACAACGTTCGGGCGCTCAATATCTGCAAGCAGTGGTAACTGCACTGGCTGGATCTAAACCGTCACGCGGCAGCGGCGAAAAGAAAAAAAATACATATTATTACATTATTATTATTATTATATTATTATTATTATTATTATTATCATAAAACCGAAAAACTGAAAAAAAACAGCAAACCCGACAAACGGGCGTGGGTTTGAGGGTCAGAAACAAAATTAGAAAAAAAAAAACAAAACAAAAACAAAAACAAACAAACAAAAAAAAATTCAAACCGCACGGACCACCGCGGTACACGCGACACGAACCTGTGACTGGGCGGGCACAGACGTTTGCTCCCGATCACTCTTTTGTACAGCGTGAGAGAGTTGTGCAACACGTTGATAATCGATAAGACGTTGGTGTCGGATAAAATTCCTGAAACAACAAATAATTGATTGCAACAAATCGAAACGTTTCGTCGCGCTAACGACTGTCGACAGGCACGTAGTTTGCACGAAGCCGAACGCGCACGCACCGATCACGCTCTCGCTGGTGCTCTTGTTCGACTTTGAGTTGCCGGCCTTGCTGTTGAACGCCTGGTCGCCGATGAAATACCGCCACACCGATGTCAGCTTCTTGTTGGGGCCCGCCAGCTTTGTCCTGTCATCGTCGTCGCTGACCGATTCGTCCTTACTCGATTTGTACTTGTTCATCCTAGACACGCGTTTGGAAATTGAACGACCGATCGCGTGAAAGTGCCGAAAATCGTTTCGAATCAATACCGTGAGCTTTTTTTTTTGCTTTCTAAAATTTTGACTCGTAATATTTTTACAAACGACAATCACGGGATCTAGTGAGACGAAACGTCAACAGGCAATATCCACCCGTCGCCTATCCGCCCGAATGATATTATCTCAGACGCCGCAGCGTTTCGCACGGATAAGATATTGTCGTCTAACACACTGTGCCGATCTGACAAACACTTCAGTACACGGTGGTTTTCGCATATTTCTCGAATTTCGATGAAAGTATTTTTAGTATAATGTTCGCATACTTTTTTGAATTTTCAAAGTGGGCCAAGTGTTAGTTATAGTTAGAATGTATACGAGTACTAAACAAACATTGTATACAAAACCTGTTTAAATATCTTAACTATCAAACATTGAAATGCGTTTATATCTAGAAACAAATTATTATTTATCTTTTTTTTTTTTCAATGGATTAAAACAATACTAGGGCTCTCGTTGGGTGCCCTAGTGGGCCAGACAGACTGTGCTTATACCGCGTAAATTTACGGAGAAAATTACGGTCCAGCTGACGGGTACAACGGAGTCTTATAGGTTTTTTTTCGGATCACAAAGAAAATAGTATAGGAGTGTTTTATTTACCCTTTGATAGCCACGGGGAACTCTGTGATTTATTGGCAATAACCATTTAAAGTGATAAAAAATATAGATTTTCTTTACCCGTAAATTGTTTACAGAACATTGAACAATTTTTATGAATTCAAGTCAAAATTAGTTTTGACCCGACTGAAGTATAAACCGTAGAGTCGCGGAATGTCGTATATTGCGTTCCGACGGGTCATTATTATTTTTTTTGTTTCTTTGTTTTACGTGTGGTCACAGCGTATTTTTTCATAATATTTGATTTATCTAATGCATAATGCATATACACATGTATATACAATAGTTATGCTTATGTCACTGTAAGAGCAACAACTGGGAGTGATGGTGATGTATGACACTACAGGGTCTCCGAAATGTTGACTTACAATAGCCCACTCTTACTGAGGCCACTTATATGACAAAAAAAAAAAAAAAATATATAAATATATGTTACGTAGGTATATATATTTATGTACATATGACACTAGGGCACTATGACACAACAGATGTGACACTGAATTATACGTTTATTTAATATTGACCGTAAAGCTTTCCAGTCGGGTCAGTTCAGTTATTTATACGCGAGGGAAAAAATTCACCAACTCGTGTTTAATCTCATACATTTAATAGTAGTCTAGAATAAAAATAAGTGTAAAAATTGAACTTTTGTATATTTTATATTTAAACTTTTAAGCCAGGAATCAAAAGCTATAAACGCCGTCACTGTCGTTTATATAAATAAAAGTCAATATTTAGTAAGCACTACTATTCCGTAGAATCGTGTTTTAATTTAACGTATTCTTAAGTCCACGGAGTACTTTTCAAAAACAATTTTTTCATAAAATCTATGATTGAAGAAAACAAATTCTAATCATATGCTTAATTAAGTTCGATGTCAAAAAAATAGACATCCAAGTCATAAGTAAACCAGCTTTCGTGGAATAAACCGGAAATATTTTCAAAATCAATAAACGTAACATTTCTTAGCGGAATTTTCTTCTTAACTTTTGGGAAGTCGATATTACCTTAGGGATTTTACTTCAGGCTTACTAGAAAATCTAGGGTTTCTCTTTTAGATTAATATTGGAAATGTACAAACAAGACGTTTTGTGTTTAATTAAAATGCATTTACTTAACGCAGGTATGTTGCATAATAATTACTTGTAGTGAACCTAGGTTAGAAAATATTATGAAATTTATAGAATCTTACATTTTCGGTTTATTCATATTTATTTCACGAGCTTGTTATTAAAAACATTATATTTTATATAAAGTATAAATCAACAAAAAAATCTATTGAAAGTTGAAAAATTAAAATATTTTTAGTCAAATAAAATGTATAAATGTACAAAGTTCAAAAATATATTATTGTATCGATATTTTTTGGATTTTGAGTAAACCTCTATTGGCTTTATGATGTTTTTTTAACATTTTTTTTCCGTGAACACTTTTTCGGATTGTTAGAGCGGTCCAAAAGTATCATACAGCAACTCTATGGAACAAACTCTTTATGTAGATGATACTTTAAAAAAATATTATTTTCCCCTACTCTCGATACTTATTCCAAGTGTGGGGAATATCCGCCCGAAAACCGTGAAAAAACGGTAAAATTGACGTAAACGGCATTGTCACTTAATCGATTTTAGTTATTTAATCATAGCTGTAAAAGCGAAAATGTATTTCCAATAATATTTGTCATATTGGACAAAAAGTTTTGAAAATTTAATATGATCTTAGTCACTTACTGAAATAACGACAATTAAAAAAAAAAAATGTATTTGTTATAATTTTATTTTTTTATAGCAGTTGAATAAATTATTATTAGGTTTTTATGGAATAGACAGTTTTTGCAATTTTAAATGTGGGTGAATAATAAATTAACCGTCCAATCATTATTAACCTTTGGATAATCATTGAACAACGAGTTTCATATTTTCTAATAAAAAAATTTTTTTTTTTCTTAGTCAAACAAGAAAACTTTAAACAGGTTTAATAAAACAAATCGATCAAAAATTAGACTAAAATTAGTAAAATATATAAATGGTATATTAAATATATACCCACATTTATAATTTAAACTATATATTAAACATATTATATTTTTATCCTTTCCTTTTAACTAAAAAAATGATCAATCGTTTCTTATAATACACCTTTTTTGATTATCTTGTCCCAAGAGCGGTGAATACCTCAAGGTGCTAATTATATCATTTCAATTAAATCGATTATGTTCACGAATAATCATAAATAATTTGTCGCTATTAGCAAAACTACTAATTTTCTTGGTAGTTTAAGTCGTTAATTTCAATTAGTTTAAAATGAAATATAAGGCAAAGGAATGAGTAATTTTATCGCAATCCAAAATTCTTTTATAATTTTTTAGGAAAACCGTAATTCAATACGACAAGCCTTTTTTTCTATTTATTCGAATAAAATTTATATTGTTGACGTTATAAATTTAGTTTTAATCAAAAAATATTAAAAATACAACATAGTTCGCGCTATGTGATTGTAAAGACTCATTTATCAGTGCGGTCTCTACCAGAAACATTGTCAAATAATTTATTTAATAAATATTGTATTGATGTAATACATGTTTTAATTTATTTAAAATAAGTACGTTTTCAAGAAAGAAACGGTATTTTTCAACAATAATTATTCGTATTGTTCGTGTTTTTGGTTGAATGAATCGTTAAAAATTTTAAATCATCAACAATATACGATTAGAGTTTAACAACGCAATTTTAAAAAATATGTTCGATACAATTCTAACTCTATAAAATGTATTAACCGAACAATAATTGATTTTATATTTTTTACCAGTGTGTTATAAATTTGATTGCACTACAAATAATCACTTGACATCGATTCTGACGGATTGTTATTCAATTAAATTTGTACAAATTGTAGAAGACATAAACGCTATATGGTATATTATATCGGACTTTATCCAACAGTTATTTTCGAACGAAAATGATTAGGAATTTATTGATTTCGCCATAAAATAATAAAAGCTGCACGAGATCGCACGAAACGGTCACGTTGCCGCCAAATGCAACGTGACGATTAACCCGATAACGGTCCGGTCCCCGGATCCAGTTTACTTTTTAAAAACTAATCATTAGCTCGGCCAAAAAAAAAAAAAAAAAACAGACAGACAAACAAACGAACGGCATTAACGATATTATTATTATTTGTGAAAAGCACAAACAACACCGACGACGGCTATAATGATAATTCACTTACGTACCGAGCCGGACGCACCGATGTACGGACCGCGCCGGGCAATAAATCTATTTGATTAAAACTTACTCGGATACGTAATGGGGATGATGTAAATAATCCGATTCGACGGCTCTGGTGAAAGACACGTTGTATTGTACGGAAATATCAATAACTCTATTGATTATTGCCATGGCCGTAAACTGGACATGATGAATCCCTTGCAGTGCACTCAGACATACTTTCATCACCGAACAAAGGACCACGCTCAGTTCTTCTTTTTTCCCCTGCTCGCCGAATTCCACGACCGCGACCTGGATTGGAAAACGGAAAATCATAATAAATATAATAACGTTCTCCTCCGTCGACGATAATACACATCGTCGACGTGAGTACCTACGCGCGGGCCCGTGCCGTTCCGTCGGACCCGTCACGTCACATTAATGTCTATCGCGACAACGTACGTAGTATTGATTTACGTTTTCACGTGATGATAATAATGAACAAAAAAAAAAATAAAAATAAAAATAAAAATAAAAGCACTGTATTATACGCGTCGTTTGGGTCGGAAACGCGACCGTGGTCTGGCCGTATTCGACGACGAGTCGAACGAGTGTTGAAATTAATTTCGGGGAGGTATAATAATATGTTACTGCGACAAAATCCGGCTTCAAGGAGTATTTCATATTTACTGTTGATTACGTAGCCCTCGAGGAACGATATTGTGTAAATTACGGAGAAAAAAAAATAATTTAATCACAGCGAATTCGAATTTTCCCGAGAAAAATAATAATATATTTCGCTTTCCGTTATACTTACGTTGTGGTCTTTTATTGGATTGTAATAATATTTTTTTGAAAATTCATCATTGAATCGCATGTCTACTTACAACAGTTTTTTTTTTTTTTTAGTCCGACCGGTAATTCATAATACCTACGTGAGTGTATCGAACTTATTGTATTCACAATAACGTATACGCGCAAATTTTAGGTGTCACATTACGCGAATATCGAGATAATATTTACGTTCGAAATGATTTTATTCATAGTATATACTTATGGCACATACGTTATACACCGACGAAATAATATGTTTCGTTTTTACTCTTTGAAAATAATTTAAGACGATAATGGTTCAAGTAATGAATAGTGAATGACAAGCGAAGTAATTACGAATCTAGTTGTAATTATTAATTAGTAAAAACTCTCGGTAGTAAGTGTAGTGATGATTTATCCACTGAGTGATCGTACAATGTCCAATTATTTAAAAATTTTGATGAAAAAAGCATTTCGTTTTTGTTTTTAAAACAAGAACGTCGTAATCTAATGAGCAATGACAAAATAAGCATAATATATAATTGATAATAATTACAATAAAATTTACAGCACACGTTAAAACAGCGTATATAGTATACCTATAGGTACCGAAAATAAAAAGGAATATTGACGTTTTAGCTATTTACTAATTGTAAAAACCAATATTACTTATGCGATTCGTGAATATATTTCGCCAAGTAATAAAGTAATTACCGTTGAAATGCACAATATGGAGAATGAAAGCATATTATTATTGCCGAAGAAACGTTTTGAACTGTCATTACTCAACCGTATAAATAACGTGCTGTATAACCAATGATATTATCATGGAAGTCGTGTTGTTTATTGATTGGAATTCACCATAAATTAGCGTTATTGTACATTCCAACGCGGTTATTTTATACTGAGGTATGATTACTATTTAAAAGGTTATTTCGGGATGTTTTTTTTTTCGTTATTATTTAAAAAATTTTAGATAGATATGTTATTGTAAAAACCGTATTACTTAGGAAATTGTATCCGAAACGAATAGCGAATAATATAGACGGTGAATGAACGAAATATTTCACTGTATTCAATGTGCAAGGCTCACAATGTACCTAGTTTCCTCTAGTTGCCTACGGGTCTGCACTCGAAAGCAATAAAATTCAAGCCGATACGTTGAGCAGTTTTTGGGAAATAGCATCGATTTAAACGAGTTATTTTCGTCAACTCGTGTGATCTATTCGTGAACGTCAAAGTGCGTTTTAAGCGTTTACCTGGACACAGCACGTTTCGTCGAACTCGAACGAGCAAGTTCAATGCGCGTCGAAGCTTAACGAAAACGATGTAATGATTGGTAAAAATTTGTTATAAATATACCGAAAAATAGAAAAAGTGACTTACGTTTAAAATTGTCTTGAGCAGTGTGCATATATGGCGGAGTGACAGGTCATAGTTGGCTTCCAGATATTTCAGTATGTAAACAATGTAATTGTTCAGTCCCTTTAAAATGAGTCCTAAGCATTCCACGTTGCCAGACAGATGTGAAATCACTTGAAATTTTCTTTCTATGTTGTATAATTTCAGCGCCTTTGAATTTTTGTGTTTTATACCTGTTGTACAATCAATAAGTCAGTAAATGAACGCATTAACGAAATTGAAAAAGACATTACGAGTGTCGGGCAAGAACTCGCCAAAAATAAATATTTGCCATTTATTTTTCGGGCAATCGAATAAGATAAATCTTACTTAAAGCGAAGTTTGGACTGTTATCATTACATATTATCATTACAATAAATTCGAAAGTGATTGTCATGGAGTTATTAAATGTGTTAGAACGAAAAGGTTTTGTAAGTGAAACGTATATTGATGTATGAAATATATTAAGGTAATTAAAAATATTATGAAATTGTGAAAAAAAAGATATATTAAATATAAACGAATTAGTTATCAGTTCTTATATTATAAATTTCCATTATGTCATACGTGAATTTGTTTTTAAACTGATAAAGTTGAAATAATTATGAAATCTTTAAATGAAATTTGAAATAAAGTACTGGATTTTATTATAATATTAAAACATACTGAAAAGTAATTAGCGTCTTAGTCTCTCAGACAAATTTCTGAAACTTTTATGTAAAAAAAAAAAATGTATATATATTTATTATATAATGGTATTTATAAAAAGATTATAAATTAATACAATCAATTAATAATTAATAAATTTAATTATCTAACGTGTTTATATGGATACCGAGAAATCAATGATCTTTAAAGTTTAGAAATGCAGACATTTTAAGAACTTCAAAGTAAATTTTCTAAATGGGTAATTCATAATATCAAAATATGTACTGTAGATATTGAAAATAAATAGAAGTATACTCGACACACGTTTTATACGTTAACACGTGTATAATAATATTCTATGGTCTATAATGCAATACATTAATATTGTATTGATTATTTTCGTTGCGTCTGTAAACCTACTCAACAAATATTATACGTGGGGAGCACAACACCGAACTGACCGCTAAATCTATTACGCTAACGAACGCATAACATTATCTTGGTTTCATCGAGGATGGGTGTTTTTTTTTCACGCCGAACGTTCAGAGTTCGTATCGTTCGAAACCATAACAAAACAATCGAGTTCGACCCGTCATTACTTTTAACGTTATTATGATTCGATCGTTATAATATGTGATAATGTGCGCGTGAAATCCCACCGTTTGCGCTGTACGTTTTATTCGTCGACTTCGGAAGACCGAATGTTTATGAAAATAATCGTAGTTAAACATCAGCTCGTTAAATGTTGCAAGCCAGGTCGTTGTACGTAAAAGCTACTCCGCGTACGTTTCGTTCCGGAAACACCACGCGTGCGTTTACACATAATATTATTTGATGGTTACGCGGCGCGCACAGTGTCCCTCGGGGATTTTTACTAATTCAAAGTGACGGGTTAATGTGAATTCCATTACCCCCACATTTTTAATTAGCGAACGTTGGCCGGGCGCTGCATATTTAATTTCGAATCATAATAATATGTTTTTTCACTTAGGTCACCTCCGGACCGGAGAACGACCGCCGCCGGGCGGACGCCACGGACCGAAACGTTACGAGAAATACGTTTCTTATCGCGGCCAGGCGCGTCACGTGAAATAAGGGCAGGGGGTGAAAGGTGTGTGTTCTTAGCGGTTTATTTAAAAGGTTTTTTTTTTTTTTTTTTACCGTAATACGCTTTTACCGGTCAGTCGAAAATCAAAGAGAGCGCCGATAATATACGACGTGTTTGTGACATTATTCGAGTCGGTGATTTGTTTTCAAAGATTTTTCAGTTTCATTTCATCAAAAACTTTTTTTAAAAAAAAGACATCTATCTATGAATTAAAATTTTTTTTTTTTTTTTTTGCTTTGAGTTTTAAAATCAAAGTTATGTCTATACATTTATGTAAACACGTAATAAATTATATCGTTTCTGTTTGTTTTACGATGTCTTTAACGTCTTTTTTTATCCATAAATATGAAATAAGCGCGTACAGTCGATACGTAATGTAGTTGAATTCATCTCGTTAAATTGAAACAAAATAAAATGAAAAAAGCAAGAATAAATAAAAACAAGTATAAATAAATAAAGCAGTATAAATACGACGAATAATGAATTCGTGGCTTGTAAATGATTTCGGAATGGCTTGCGAACATAACGACGGAACCGACAATCGTATAGCTGAAATGACACGTCTGATTGCGGTCACGACGTTCTGAAAATATAATGTTTTCGTTATCGTCGTACGACTGCAACGATATTTCGGCGCGATACAAATGATTAACATTGTGATCGGATGTTTTTTCTTTCCGCATTTCACCGGGACGGACTCGGTCGCTTACCGTAATCGTTGACGCCCATCTTTTTCTCGCTCTTCGTCTTGACGCTCTGCGACGTGACGTGGGTTCGCACTTCGTCCTGTTCAAAACGTGATAATAATAAAATGTCATTAATATCGTGATTAGAACTCGGATTTATATGCGCTAAATTTTTTTTTTCAAAATATGCGCTCGTAGACGAGTTCTGTTACCATTAAAATACACAGTGAAAATATGCAAAGTAAAATAGACGTGTACAATACGGACAAAAACAAGTTGAAATGTACTGAAACATTCGAGTATATTTTCGGTTTTGAACTATACAATTAATCATCAGTAAATGATATATTTATAATAATTCTAATTGTATTCTATTCAAGTACTCGTCGAGTTCAAAATAAAAGCTTGAATGGAAATCAATTTAAAAAAATTACTAGATTTTCGCATTGATATGCGTCATTTGGAGAGTTACAGTTGAGTTAGAATGTGTGTCGTGTGTCAATTATATCGATTGACAATTATCAATTAGCACATAGTTGTATGGGTAAAAGTTAATTTAAAATTAATCGAAACGTGGAAGTACCTCGATATTCGATTAAAACTATCGCAATTTTACCTAGATTAATGTGCGAAAAAAATGTTTATCAATGTTTGAAAATGTTCCGAGCACGCGAAATTAAATTTCGCCCCCCCCTCCCCCACTAACTCGTTGGATGCAGTTTCATATTTAAATGCGGTACATTCTCGCTATGTCGAATCTCGAGAGGAACTGGAAAAAGTTCGAAATATCGAGTTTTGTTAAAAACGCTACTAATAGTTTCAAGAGGAATCCAATGTTGTTCCATACGACGAAAAATTCGAGACAGCGACATTCGACACAATAGCAATCTACTGTACTTAGATTATTAATTAGTTTAACTACCTGATCGATAACAATCAGGCAAATAAACCCTACACCGGACAGTATTCCAATCGTTATCAATCGGCTGCGGGCGCAACGACATCGAAAAAAAACAACGTAACACGTGATAGTTTTTTAGACACCAAACGGTCGACACTATTAACGCGGGGGAGAGCAAAACATAGCGTCTATCACGAGCGTTCGCCACGCACGGCGTTGGTGAGAAATAACGGTGTGACTCGATTTCGACGACTTTGGATTCGATGCCGTACATTTTCGTTGGGCGGTGTGTCCACGACGGAAATCAGTGGCAGCTGTATTACCGACGTAAGTGACTAAACGAATGATAACGCAGGTAATAACGATTAATAATAAGAGTCGTAATAATATTGATAACAATAATAATTAATTATAATAACAATGCGGTTCGGACAATAGTCGCGGTCGATTCATTCGCTGAAACGATCAAAACTGACACAAAACTAATTACAATAATTTTAATTGATTGGGCGTGTCCCGTGCGGGAACGTTTGATAAACGTGTGTTTTGTTTGCAGTACTATAAATGATAGCTGAATAATTTGCCATGTCTTTTATTCAAATACTAGGTGATACTCGGGGCGATTATGTTATGAGTAGGAATCGAGTCTACAATATCTGATTGATTCTTTTACGAGCGAGTGTCGTATTTCGGTACGGTTAATAGTAAGATTTGAACATCTGCGGTGATGCGTAAAAGGTGCAAAAAAAAAAATCAAAAAAATAATAATCATAATAAATAAGTTCAGTTCCAGAGCGGTAACATCTATATAATTGAATTATAATTAATAAACTTGAGAATACAGGTTTGTGCATAAATGGGCAAAATTAAAAATTAAATGTATGCCATAATTTAATATTCGGGCACTTGAAGCACATACGAAACGCATTTTCCGTTTCGAATCTCATGAAAACTTAAATCACGACCGGGCCTGTACAAATAGAAGTTTGTGTACAGCTTTCAGAATTAACAAATAAAATTTGTTAAATTTTTACTTGAATTTTTGTCGTTTACTTTTTTCATACAATCGTAAAAGCGTTTGAAAATAGAGAAAAGCGACCAATTTAATGTAGCAAACATGACATTTTTTTAATCTATAATATGTAGACTGAGCGGAACTTCTGGACTGATTCAACAACTTTTGTAAGTCAGGAAATATTCATAAACAAAAAAAAAAAAAAAATGGTACGTAATTTTATCAGAACTATAAATTTTGAAGAATTTTAAATATAGGTAATTATATTACTATACTTATTGCCTTGGTTAAAAAAAAAAAAAAATAATAAGAAAATAAGTGGCAACATTTAGACAAGAAAGACCATAATATTTGAAAAAATAGAAAATAAAACTGAAATAATTTGAAATAAAAAAAAAATAAAAATATTTAAACTTTCGTTTTTTTTTTTTTTTTTGATTTTTAATCCTTATTAGAAAAAAAACATAATTTAAATATACCTATAAGGAATATGCACTCGTGTTATTTATTTCCATTGTTATAAAACAATTATTTTAAAAAACAGGACCAAAAGCGCCCGGATATACGTTTATCAGGACAACAGGACATAGGTAAAACTGAAATAGAGGACAAAAAACTGTATCAAACAGGACGTATGGTTACCCTGATCTAAACACTAGTGCACTAGGAAAACAGTGTTGTACAAAGATAACTCATAAATTATCTAGATAAGATAACAGATAATTAAATTTTAATTTACCTAGATGAGATAAATAGATAACACTTAAAATATTTATCTAGGTAATAGATAAAAGATAACCACTTTTATCTAGATAAAAAAACAGATACTTAATATTTTATATTCTAGACCCAACTACCCAAGTATAGCAATAACATTTTGGTTGCATGCATTAATTTTAGACGATACATCTTGAATATCTAGTTCGCGTTTGCATTTAGATGGCCCAGGATTGTCAAATTCATTGTCTTCAACATTTCTTTTCAGTGGACGAGAAGATGTTATACATTTATCCATTTCGAATTAATAAAATAATATATTATAAATTAACAGCTAATAGCTGCTACTCAGTAATCACTGTGCGTATTAGTATGAAAAAAAAAACGGATTCTGTTTTTTACGGAATTATATCCACATAAAACGTATAATCAACATTACACAATAATTTATGTAAAAGTTAACATGTAAAATATTTTTAGAAGAAAATGTTTTTCCCACAATGACGATGCTACCGCCGACGACGCATTTGATCGGTCAAACAATCAACATTCGTACTCAGCGTAAACCGTAGTTTCTATCACCGTGACTATTTCGTAAATATTATTATTATCAACGACTATAATATGACGGTCCAGTTTAATAGTGTTTACAGAGCGCGGTTTAATATTATTTCGTGTCAAAATTTTTTAAATCATTGACTGAATAATTATTATCTAGATGATTATTCTCAGATGACCAATTTATTTATCTAGATACGATAAAAAGATGATCAAAATTTTAACTAGATAAATTATCTAGACGATTTCGTCTAGATGATTTCACCTAGATAATGCACAACACCGAAGGAAATACGTCGGGGTCCCTCGTGAATCGAGCCGCCGCAGACGCTACGGCCGAGGGAACGTCAACAACACGTGACAACCCGGAGACGAACGAAACGGAAACGTCTGCATATTGTAGGTTCGTTATGGATTTGGTTTATGACGTTGGTCGTCGATGATGATAATAATAATTAATCACGACGACCGCGCGGCACACACGAGGGAAGCCAGGCGCTATCGGGCCGGCCGAATAACAATAATGGATTTCTACGTCGTGGCGATTCCTTTGCCGCAACCCTCGCTAAACGATGTCACCGCCATCATCAATACCTGCACTCGTCATCATCGCCACCCGTACCCCTAAACGCCGCCTCCACCGCCGCCGCCGCCGCCTCCATAACCACTTACCGAGCCACCTTTGTGCGCCCGGACGTCCGACAAAACCGAAACGCGTTATCGTCTCTCGCGTCCGCCAGCCGACGTGTGTGGGATTCGCACGTTATTTCGACCGACCGGTGCGGTGACAGTATAATAGTGCGGCGGCGGCGGCGGCGGTGGTGGCGGCAGTGGTGGCGGCCCGAGATAATTCGGTTTTAATCAACCGCCGTCCACCGAGAGAGCGGGTTCGCGGACAGCGCTCGCGCGTCGAACACGGATCCGCGATCCGAGGGACGGACGAGAGAAAGGGACGTTCGGACGCGAGGGCATCGTGTGTCCGCCGCAAACCGAAATCGCATCGCGGTCGCACGCGCATAAACGTTATACGACCGTCGTGACGTGTGTGTCTGGGTGTGTGTGTGTGTGTGTGTGTGTGTGTGTGTGTACGGCACAAAGGGATATATTATAGACTGGACGTGATAGAACGGCAGACATTTAATTATATCCCACGCGCGTGTGTCGGTGGAGGCTGCGGCGGAGGCGGCGGCGGCGATGGTGGAGGCTGTGGTGATAAGCTCTGTGTGCGCGCGTCAATGTTTGACCGATATAATATGGCGACGTTCGTGGACCTACCACCGCCTCCACGCTGTCGTCCGACGATTGATTCGTCGCGACCGTAACGACGAGCGAGGGACGGGGGTGGGGAATCGTATCGCGCGTAAAATAGTCTGTTAATTGAAATTCCAAGCGAAGCTATTAAAAACGATACGTCACCGATCGCGCGACGGTCTGAAACGTACTTAAAGACGGAAAAAAGTCGACGAGAAAAAGAAAAATCATTTCGGCCGGTTTTTAATCGAATACGTGTTGTATTCATAAAGCTCACAGAGTCGGCGAATCGCTCTGATAATAATTCGAATAACGATGGTCATTAACCGCAGGAAGAGCCGTAACTCGATGTACAATAGATGAGATGAAATCGAACCTAACTTGTGTGTGTGTGTGTGTGTATGTGTGCTGTCACATTTTGTTTGTTCAACTGTGTATTTGGTTTTTCGTGTTTGCGATGTTACTGTAAAGATCGGACTTTAGAGTTTGTTTAAAATGCTATTGATTTAAATCGAAATCATTTCAAAACGGTCTTTTCAATCCCGAGGTAAGATTTAAACGTATAAGAATTTTCGTTGGCAAGGAGCGAAATCGACCGATGAAATGTGTTTTGTTGTTTTCAAATAGTATTACTCGAATAGGACTCGGCGAAATATTCAGAAAACGGCTGAATCGTAAAGCACGTATTATTCTTCATCGGGGGAAAAAAATTGTTTCCGTCTATATTGCATCTCTAGTTTCGGTAGCAATTTGTACGTCTAGTACCACTTTCAGAACGTAAGCGTATAAAAATCGACTGCAACACAATTGTACATTCCGATTTAAATGTTCTTTGGTCACTACGAAAATATAGAAGATACGTTTGAATCACGCAGATAAAAAAGAAATATTGATAAACATAATATGTATATGTAAATATAATAGGCAAAGTCAGGCGTCTGAGTATCAATACTTTATTTGTAACAATTATTTGTCAAATCGTACTAAAACACGTTTATAAAACGTGAAGTCTCAAAGTTCTCGAAGTTTAGCCAAACGTCATGAAAAAAAAACAAGAAAACGCACAACGGTTCAAATCGCGTTTTAAATTACCTCGTATCATTCACGCCCGACAAGATTTAGACTGTCCAACGTGCTATTTCGGACTACCTACTTAGTTGCGTTGTGGCGTCCACGGCGTTACCACGTCGTAATATGTGCTATTTCGTAGTAATATAATGTACAGATGATGTTACGGTCCAAGTAGAAAATCAGTCATTGTATACAATGTCCGATTGTATCAAACCATGTGGACAAATATACATAATATAGTCTAGACATTGTATACAATGACCGGAACTACTGAAAATGCCAAGTAAAACACAAATTATTATTTATACGTTTTTATATTTGAAGAACAGGTTGTATAATGTTTTTATATCATAAAATATTTATATTATTTATTTTTAATATTATTTCAAATTATTTGAAAAAAAAAAATTATTAGATGTTTAGTGTTAATTATTATCAATAGCTATTTTTACAACTATTGTCCTCATCAGTTTTAGCATTGTATACAATGACTGATTTTTCCACTTGGACCGTAACATACTGTATGGACCGCTAACTGTAGAAAGTCCATTTTTTATCAATTTCGATTTTATTTCGATTTTGTATTAAACTCACGTAAGTACATCATTTATTGCAGAAAGGAGTTTGATCCGGCTTTCCAAATATCAATTATCGCGTTCGGAAATTACAGTTAACCAGAGTAAGGGTACCTGGGGACATGTCCATGACACGTCCCGTTTCTGTGGTAAACCGTTGTATAGGTGTTTAATATAGGTTATCATGTTTAGTTTATCATTTGATAAATCATTGCTTTAGTTAAACGACTCTGAGTAAAGCCGAGTAAAAATTTGAAACTTTTAGGATAGTATTTCCTATCTTATTTAGTGTTTCATTGTTCCTGAAAAACTAGAAAAAGTGGACCTGTCCCCTTTGTGCAGTTAGCGATTCATATATTATTATGACGACACAACGTATTGTAGTACGGACCGAATTACCGTTTTAACTCGCTCACGCGTTCGTTTTTATCGTTTTCCACGTCTATATTGTTATTGTATTTATAACACGCGTATTATTAATTGTACGATGTGTTCAGTGAAAATCCACGGGCGTCGCGGTCGCGGACTGCCTCCACAGGACGTGATCTCGGAAGTCACCCGTCACCGTGGCGGTCGAACGGATCGGGTATACGTATGAGATATTGGAAACACGTTACTGAGCTCGAAACGAGTGTCGAAATTCCGGGCGAAAAGTCGTGAAAAGACGCGCACGTCACTACGAGTCGATTTAAGAAGCCGGCATTCGTTGTTTTATCGTGCGCGTAGATCACACGTCAATAAATCGCGTACTTTTAGGCGTTCGAAGACCATACTATTTTGAATCGAGTCTGAAATTACCAATGCTCTTATACTCGGAAATCACTTCTGATTTATTTGTTCACTATTCATATAAGTATAAATTCTGCTCGTAAATAAAAAAAAAAAAAAAAAACGCGTGTATTTGTAATATTACAATATATTTATAATATCTATTATATAAATAGATAATTTCAAATATTAAATAAATCTATTTTTTATTTTATTTATATATTATTTTTATAATTAGTTCAAAAAGTTTTATTCGAAACGAAGTAAAAAAAAAAAAAAAAAACATTAATTATATTATAGAAGTTCCATTTTATATAGGTTTCGTAGCAGCGATTATTTAAAAAAAAAAAAAAGGTAATTTGTTCTCCATTTGCATTTTATAGTAAGTAATAGTTTTTGTTTCATACGTGTGTTTTTCATTATGATTATTAAATAATAGCTTATACTGTGTTTTTGATTGGTGTCCGTCAAGCTATATGAAATGTAGCAACAGTGATGTATGATATACGCGGGACCGTGAGTAATGCAACTGCACGGGCTGTCAAAATCGACGGGGCGGGTCATTGAGATTGTGATGGGTGTAATTTCGTACGATTGATTGTTCGGACGATACGTGTACTAAGATCATACAGATAGAGTATTATAGCCCATGGTCACGACTCGAAAAAACGATCGCAGATGACATTATTAAATGGAGCCTATTGACCGTTTCCATTTTAAACGAGGCCGATACTCGTGAACACGGACCCGGATAAAACGTCGGACAGATAATAAGCCTTTGCCCTTAGTTGCGATCATATCGAAATAGCGTTTTTACAGCCGTATATTAAAATGCTCAATCACAGACGTTTCGGTGCAAATATATCGGTTGGCAGGCGGGTGTACATTTATCAACACTGCTTCGCCCTTTGGGAAACTAGTATGATTAATATAATATGTACCTAATATCATGTTTTATATTAACGTCTTTGACACGTTGAATTAAGTTATAATTATTGTCAATTTTCTTTTTTCATTAGTAAACTACTCGATCGCACGTTGTGGCGTCCGGCGTATCTCATCGAGTCAGCATATTGCATTGCAATACGTGTTTTTTAAATAATTTAAGCACTCGCGAGAGAAAAACATTATTTAATTGAGTAAAATTATTTTGCAGCATAATAGTGAAATACGGTTCATTCTAATTCAAAGTATTTTTTTATTCAAAACATCTATTTTTTTGACATTGTTCTGAAAAAATCTTTAATATTCGATAACATTTCGATAATTCAAAAATAAATTTACATTAATATCTGACTGATTACTCGACGTGCGTCTATTTCACTTTCATATTCTCGTGTGATTCACTCGTGTACTTGGTGAATTTAATCGATTTTAGTATTTCACCCGAAACCCAGAATCACAACACATAATAGTTTCGAACATAATCTTATTCCAAAAACAAAATAACGTTTTGCGCCTTAATTAAACGACATGACGATAATAACTTGACTGAAATCTGCTCGTATTATGTATTTATTTCACGCGATGTTTTTAATTAAAACGAACCACAATTAAAATTTGCGACGTAATTGTTTGTCCTTACCGTATCTGGACTTTTATTGCTGACTTTGCTCCTGAGCGACCAGATCGATCCGAAAAAGTCGTCCATGTTACTGCTGTGGCGTTCTTCCGCGCCGTCCGTTTGCGTGAATTTCATCCTCCGGAACAATCTCGACGGCAGGGTCGGCAGATCGGCCGGTTTGCCCGTCTGATCGTTGTTGGCGACCACATGGTGTCGCCACACTCGCTCTGTAAACGCAAAGGGTTTTAATGCCGACCGTGTCCAAATCAAAAAAAATCGTTTGATCGTTTGTACTCGAAAAATACGGTGAGACAAGTTCGGAGAGGAGCGTCGTAGCACACCTTACCGATATTTTGTGTGTGTGTGTGTGTACCGGGAAAGTCTGATTTACAGATTTTAGAACCGGAGACACACCGAAAAAACCAAAAAAATATCTTAATCGTAAATTTTCTCATACGGAAAAAAATCGAAATGACGGATAATATAAGCTTTATATTTTAAACACACCGATATGTTTTTTGTCTTCAATCAAGTATTGTCAGTCATAAAACGCAAACCAATTAATCAATTTTAGTCATAGGTGACAAAAGATTCATTGAATTAAAAATTTTCATTATGTATTCCAAAATTGATATTATTGAATATAATGATATACAAAAAAAAAAAAAAAAAATGAAGGTCCAAAAAATTGGAAGTCTAATTAATTATTGGGTTATGTGTAGTATGTCTGACATACTCTCATACGTGTTTGTTCTTGAATGTATTTTTTACGCCTTTTTATGTAACTCATTTGTTATTATTATTATTATTGCCCACTGTAATAATAACTGTAACTTGAAATTTGAGTTTCGGTCGCATTAATTGAGTTGAAATCGTCACAGTTTAAGAATAAAGTCATCGATTATTACAATCAGGCGGTCGGTCAATACGTCGGAAATTTAAAATGTATTCAGTGCTCTCGTGTAACAAGGACCCAATTTACGATTCACGTAACTTTTTCCATATGCTTATAAACAGTTGAAAACAGAACGTTATTTTTCGTGGCGTTAAATCAATAGATCGAAACGGGAATTTATAGCGTTATTGCATCCGTCTCAAAAGCACAAATTTGTATTTTAAATTAGGAGTCAATATCGTATTTGATCTTTTCGACGTATTACTCAGTTTTGTTTTCTTGTTTTTGTACTGCTATCGATTTGAACACTACGATAATGACGTAGGTACGCGATTCGTTTGTCGTCGTCGTCGTCGTCGCAAATTAAGCTTAATTTTATAGATTGGACATCGTATGTTATCTGGTGAAAATCCAAACGGATCAACATGAAATCAGTCGCGTATAAATAACCGTGTTCAACAGTACCGTCTAGCAAAATAAATATATAAATGAATAAATATGTTATGTCATCAATAAAAGTCATTTGAATACAATTTACAAGCGATGGTTTTACCGCAATGACTTATATGAACCGTGTTCGAACCGACTCTAATGGTTTTGTTTATTCAAAGGGTATTCTATAGAATTCAACGTTTATTTACTCGCAAACGAAAAGGGCGGTAGAATTCAATTAAAGTTGACATGACTAATAAACATAATATAATATTTCGGGAGTTCGAATTATTCACATACCGCAGCCCATAATGTGTTCGTACGCACAGTAAAATAATTAATCGATACCGCAACGTAATAGTTTTGATTACTCTGCGAGTTTTGGGGTTTTTCGAATCCACTCCGTAGAAAAGCGTCCGAAACGCCCCAGAAAATGTGTATGATAATTAGATCATCAAAGTGGGGCGTTGTTATAAATTTAAAAGCTGAGGACTTAATAAATTAATCTCGGTAAAACACATTGGCTAATGAATAATTATATTATTTCATGGTAAAACTTTGAAAACTTGAAAAAAAATCTTTACTAAATGTTTTTAAGAATAGTTTAACTTTTATAAGACTTATAAAGTCACATTTTAAGTATTGCTTAGCTGTTTTTGGACAAAACAATGTTTGGTAGCCACGGCGACAGAATGCGGTTATAAAGGTTAGGTCTGGCAAAAAAAAAAAAAAAAAAAGTTGAAAAAATGCAAAAAAAAAACGTTTTGCGCTACTCGGGTCGTTACTCGAAAAATAAAACAGATACAACACATAGAACAAAATAGAACAAGACGTTTGAAACTTTCGCAAATGGAAAAAGATAAATGACAATTCGTTTTCGAAAAATTCGTCTACCTACTTCCGGGCTTAAACAGTACTTTGA
Organism: Therioaphis trifolii; assembly: GCA_027580255.1. Taxonomy (NCBI): domain Eukaryota; kingdom Metazoa; phylum Arthropoda; class Insecta; order Hemiptera; family Aphididae; genus Therioaphis; species Therioaphis trifolii. The sequence continues at coordinate 11,777,368 of CM050405.1, read as the reverse complement.
GTCATGATAATATCTCTTACGGTTTTCACCTGATGACGTCACTACAAATAAGTATACTATGAATACACGCGTTAAACGTTAAACTTTGAAGTTTTAACGCGGACGAAACAGTTTATTTTCACGAATAATCGCGTGTTTTTATTTTTCAACCGAAACCATATCGAAAAGCCCAATCGGAATAGGGCAAAAAAAAATTTTGAAATCCGAATCGTGTTAAAAACAGGTAGGTGGACGACAATAATATAAAATCGCTTGTCAACGTCAACACGGGTAATTAGATTTTCGTTCCGGAATCCGTCGGTGGGACTTTTAACGACCTTCTGATATCGCTTGCAGCGTCTGCCGCGTATTAAAACGGAGCGGCTGCACCGTGAAAACGACGTCGACCACATTACGCCGCGCATCCAAAAGCCGTCAGCCACCCGCGACGACGGTAATAATTCTTAATTCACCTTTTTATCGTTTCGCCGCGTTTTGCAACCTCTTGCTCGTCGCGGAAACCGAGAAATCACATTATTTCTTGGAATAACATCTTCGACCGGAGAGAGAGAGAGAGAGAGACAGAGACAGAGTGCAATATAAATGCAAATCGTTAAAGCGCGCGTGCGCGAGCACAGGTTGTAATAATATAATGTAATCCGAGTGATAAAAACGGTACACGTACACGTGTGTATATATAAATGTGTAAATATGCATGAAGGGAATTATGGAGGCGGCGATAAGCGTCCGAGTATCGTCAGCCGTTTATTATTACGTCTACGGAGGTCTTGAAATTTAACTGTCGGCGGCGATGTCACTTAGCGCGCTTCGCGTCGGCGGTAACAATTTTTCGCACGCGTAATCCGTATCCGATCTTAAGGGATACGGCCGCCGACGGTCGGTTAGGCACGATTATAGACGTTTCGGTCGGACAACCGAGCGTGCTTTGATCAAAGCCACCGGTGTGCCTTGAGAAAAAAAAATTTTAAAAATTTAAATAAAAATACAACACGGTCGAGCCAGATTTAAAAATTAAAAAGTTATTCGAATTTCGAAAACTCGTCACGAGAAAGAAATCAAAGCCACGAGTGTGCCTTGAGAAAAAAAAATTTTAAAAATTTAAATAAAAATACAACACGGTCGAGCCAGATTTAAAAATTAAAAAGTTATTCAAATTTCGAAAACTCGTCACGAGAAAGCAATCAAAGCCACGGGTGTGCCTTCAGAAAAAAAAATGTTTAAAAATTTAAATAAAAATACAACACGGTCAAGCCAGATTTAAAAATTAAAAAGTTATTCAAATTTCGAAAACTCGTCACGAGAAAGCAATCTAACGGTTTTACACGGAATTTATATCACAGAAAACAAAATATCACGTACGGTTAATTATCTGTCGTATTAAAATGTACTTAGAATCTACATTCAAACCGAAAGTTTGTCCGGAGAAAATTGTATTCCGACAAATGAAATAATAACGGATCACTGGAAATCCGGTTAAAATACAGAGTGATTAATTTTTCAGACCATAAACTGTGCTACCGAAACGAACAGTTATCTTGATAACATACATACTTTACGCATGATATCAGTCGTTATAATGTATGTCCTGTTCAAAATATTAATCGTTATAGTATTCATATTTTATGATGATAAGTCTCATATGTATAGGATGTTTCAAAAATTGGGTTACGACAACTTTACCTTATAAATATTCAAAATGTATATTATTATAAAGGTTACATTATTTGGAGAAATCTAAAATGATAAGTAAACATTTCATATTTTTTAACTAACTTTAATGGATAGTTTCGGGGATTAATTTTTGAAAATCAAATGGAAATCTAAAATATGTTTTTTTCCATAAAAAATGAAGATATTTTTTTAGTAAAGTGTATTGATTGAAAAAAATTAATCGATGCAAGTTTCTAGGTATGAAAGCGATTTTAAATTTTGCGGCGTCGTACTTGTTAAATGTATTATAAAACGATGGCACGTGGACCGCACACTATCGTAATACTATTTCTAAAAACTTGAAATTGCCCTGAAACCTATAATTTTGCATCAATTAATGTTTTTCAATCATTAAAATTTACTAAGAAATACCTTCGCGTTGTGTTCGTAAAAAAAAAAAAAATGGTTTCCTATTTGACGGTGAACCCTCAAAACTACCTCTAAGGAGTGGTTAAAAAAATATGTGAAATTCACTTATCATTTTAAATTTTTATGAATAAAGGAACTTTTGCAATATACATTTTATTTCATTTTGAACATTTATATAAAACAATTGCTATAACACAATATTGTTGTCTATTGAATCACCCTGTTAATTGTGGAGGATGGAAAATATTAACCGTTTCACAAGTATTTAAAAAAAAATCAAGTCGAAAATCAAAATTATAATTCAAAGATCTTGGGTTTCCGACTTGAAACACACTGTTCAAAACGAATAAACATGACACGTCAATTAAACGAATAAAATCTGATGGTAGGTCATAATAATATGTTGGATCACGAACATTATCTTTTTTGGCTTGAAACGAAAAACAAAGTGTACACAGAAATACAGGACACGCTTAAATAACGACACATATTTCGATGTTCCAAAAACATTTGAAGACTCCCCCACCCAAAAAAAATCTCGATGAGTCATATAGTGAAAATTTTTATTTTTAAAAAATATTGTGTATATTATTTTTTGGATAAGTAAACGATTAGTGTAACTTTACCGTCTGTGGAGAAAAAAAATCATAAACGCTGTACAAATTTAAAAACATTGAGCGCACTCAGCCGTAACAGTCACAAAGGCACAGTTCGATTGGTAGTGCTGCAATCGGTCGTATTTCACTGAACGAAACAATGCGATCGAGTGTATATTAACCAACTTCTCTCGATATTTACAACGGTTTAAAATCCATTAGAACATTTTAAATACTGTTTTCCGTAACAGCTATGACCTATATATTATTGTACTCAACACACACACACACACATACACACTCACTTGTAAGTGGTGAGTTTGAATATTTAAGTTTTCTTTTATTTATTTTTGTCTTTGAGAGATTTTATTGAGTTGTTCTGTAAATATTGAAATACATCCAGACCAGACATTCAGTCAATTTCCCTCTGACTAATAGCTTTTGGACCGCGATACATCTCAAACGGCACACTCTACAACGACTTAAAATCGAAACAGTTCCAGTCACAGTGAAAATGTATCAAAACATTTTTAATTCTGAATTAAACAGACACTTGAAACTACTAATCTTTATCTTAGCCAATGAACGCTTACCAGGTAATCCTCCTTGTCGACTAAAAAGACACCGAAGTTGGGATTTCTTTAATCCTAATTAGTTATAAACTCTCAACAAAGTCAGAGGGTCGCCACACTGGTGGACCTTCTCCCTCATATTTTTCCGTGTTTATTTTCGTAAAAATATTTTCAAAACGAGTTGTTGTATGAAAAAAAAAAAAAAAAATACAGAATGCAAATACTCTTAATGTGTATATATATGGTACGGGTAATGTTAACATTTGGATAATTCAACATAAGCCGTATGTTATCATTAGCCGCCATGAATATTGTTTAATGTTGGCTTATAACAGTAAACCGGCTAATAATACGACATTAGCCAAGAAATTTCGGATAATGTTTCAACAACCATATAAGTGTATGTGTAATGTACGAGATAAGATAATTTTCAATTATTTAGAATATAAAATACATTTTATATAAAATTAGTAATTACACGATTTGTGTTTCAAAAAAAAAAAAACTTTAAATCGAGTATTTTATTTTATATTATTTTCAATTATTTCTCGTAATCTTTTGTTTCGATATCGAATTAAAGCGTTACTTTTTGTTATTACAAACGACGTTAACGATACGTTTCTGTACGCGAATTCGTGGAATAATAATTACGATCATTATAATATCATAATATACCTTTGGTGACGGCCGACGACCCGGACAAGATCTTCCAGCAGTCGTTGATCATGTGGATCTGTATGCGTAACAGCGAGTCCACGATGTCCGACGGGCAAATGTCCGTCGAGTTTTTGATGCAGATTTTCGCGCCGAACTCGAGAAGGTCCAGAACGCAGTTCCACGATATGTCCGGCTGCACGATGGCCAAGTGGAGCGGCGTGTTCCCGTACATGTCCTGGAAAACAACGACGTGTCAGTGAATTCGCGCGCGTCTCGGACGCACGGCATTCGCGTCGGGTCATTAATATTATACATCGGGGTCACGCATGGAAACAAAACGTCCGCCGCGTTTTCAATATCAAGCGGCCTGTCAAGCGACACGAGGTCGGGGGGACGTTTTTCGTATTTCTACGGGAAGTTCGGATCGCCCCGTGGTCGTGTGCGAAAAAGCGCCGCGAGTGAACTTATAAAGTGTTTAATAACATTTCAACAATAAATTAAAAGTGTTTTATAACAGTTTAAATAACATTCGGAGTAATATGTAGATCATATTACGAGCTATTATAATTTATCACTAACACCTCATTGTGTGCGGAAAAATCATTAAAAAAAATAAATGAATAAAAAAAATAATAATAATAATAAATGAAAATAGCAACTCGTAAATGAACTATATACGTGATAACCAGTGTTTCTTTCAGGCATTTTGTACCGGGGGTGGGGAGGGGCATCACAAAGTTTCGAGGGTGCAATGTGCATGAAATATAAAATACAATTAAAGAAAATTGTGATCTAATCAATTTGTTAAAATGCATTTATTTTAATATATTAAATCACGTTTTATACGACTTTTGTACTACTCGTTGGCTAGAAATTTATTTGATCTAAATAAAAAAAATAATAAAATAAGTAGATATCATAAAAATTAATTCGATAATCATCTATAATGTTTTAGTACCAGGAAGGCCGATCTCCGATCGTAAGATATCGTAGATCTCCGATCTATTTATTAGTAAATAAGGTGCGGTTATTTTACACTAAATTGTTTTTATGCAAAAACAGTATGCTTATTTTTTTGTAAGCAGATTTTCGTTAATAAATAAAAAATTTTCAGAAAATTATAGCTTGCAAAAGATACCCTCAATGTATAAACTTGATATGTTGTGTTTTGAAATTTTACTATTTTTTACTAATTTGTTTTCGGAAATAATATTTGAAAAATAAAATCTTAAAATGTCAAGCGAATTTTTTATCTTTGTATATTTATAAATTTATTTTTTAGGGTATTATGAAAAAAAATATCTTAAAGATTTTAAGGACGCTCTGGCCAATTAATTCCCCAACTAAGACATATACAGGTTGTTAGAAAAAAGCCTCAGGAATCAAATGGTATGGGTCTTATAGTCGATTGTCGTGCATAATTTTTTGATATAAGTGTGCAAAGATAAAGAAATATTGCATTTGTCTTATGGGGAGAATTCATGAAGTTAATTATTTTTACCGTGAAATCGTGAATTCCCCAATGCAGATAGTGATAAACTGAAAGTTCAAAGCTTAAAGAATTTATTGGTACTTTCCGAATATGAGGTATACGTGGGAAATTTCGTGTAATTAAACGAAGAAAATTTTATAATTTATGATTTAAAAATAATTTTTTTTCCATAAAATAATTTGTAAACTGCGTTTAATAAAAAATATTAATATTTACTTGATAAGTATATACACGGAAGTTTGAATTTGAGTTTTGAATTTGTTCTTTTTGCAGAAGTACTGTTTAATAAAATGTTTCATAAAATGTAAAATTAAAAGATATTTACCACTAAATTTGTGAATATTATTTAAAAAATTAATTTTTTGAATTTTTAAAAATATTATTTGTATCATTTAAATAGTTAAATGTGTATTTTTTATCACTCAACGACTGGCCGTCGGACACGCTTGGGGTCCGATGCAGGGAGAATCTGGGGGTCCGATGCAGGGAGAACGCTACATGCAGGCAGTGGCGTCATTTCAGTTTTTTCTAGACTAGGGCGACCATTTACTGATAAGCCGACTGAACTTTTATTTTTGCCGACTAAAATGTATTATATAACAATTCAATTATGTTCATAAGAGGTGAAAATGTATTATTCATAATCGTCATTCGTATTCATCATGATTCATTCTATTCGTTTTCGGATATATTTCATACAGTTATTGTTGTATATGAAAATGATTTTGGAAATTACCAAAAATTTCACGTTTATATCTTAACCTCACGCGGCCTGTGTCTGTATAAACATATTTATAAGAATTACGTAGCAATAAATAATAATGGTTCAGAAACTTGGCTCTTGACCGATATTATAGCGCTTAAAATATAATTACCTAGTCGACTTTAATCAAGGTTTTTTTTTCAGATTTTTATGTTGAAGAGAAGCGTTAATTCTAGTTTGATTACAAAAAAAAACAAATAAATAAAAAACAATTATTTTTTTACTTTATAGTTTATATTGTTGTACTTTAATTTTTAATAATAATCCCGACACAGATAGAAACAATTAATTATTTCAAGGTATAATAATGTTATTATATAAAAGCAAGTTTTCCAGTAATTTAAAAACTCATTTTATAATTATATCGTGTTATTTAAAATATGTATATTGTTGTTGAGCTAAATAGTTTTTTCCTACGGTTAATAATAAAAAAAAAAAAAACTCATTATTTTCTTAAGTTCATACTGAAAATTCGCTGAGATGTTTAAAATAATAATAATAAATAATTAAACAAATACCAATTATTTTGAAATATGCGTTATAGTAATAAACTAATTTTATAAGAATCGCAATTTATTTTTATCGTGATGAAAAAGTTCTTCTCGACCAATTTGTCTGTCTCAAACTCACGGGTATACGGTTCGTATCATAACGTAAACACCTGAGAATTAATTATTATATTTTAAAATGTCGGTATGGTTGCACGAATGATACAAAATGTATTTCAGTTGAAATGTCAGAACTCCTCGATACATTTTCATGTTGTCTTTCGATTCTATTCGCCCAAGTGCAACATTAGCATTTAATTAAAATCCAAAAATACAGTTTCTAATTCTCAGTCTCGTTGATGAGAGGGCCTCATTAATATGCCGTTTAATTATCCGAAACTTTGTTATTCCATAAACTTTTAGCGTTTTGCCACGAACCCGGTAAAAATTCGTCAAAGTAGCACTGCAGCGTTTAAATAAAGCTCGTGTTTCTTAAATGTTGATACCTGTGTTTATTCTACCGACGATCCGAATGGACTAGAACTCGAAATCTGTCAGTTAATATAGCGCTAGTGAAATATATATTTTATACGTCGTGTTTAATTTTATTTGCTGATGTACAACTTATACGGGGTAACGCAATAAGTGCAATATGTGAAAAGTAAAGTGACACGGAGAAAGTTAACAATTCACCCAACAGTGAAATTCAGCTCGAAGAAAAGACTACTAAAAAAGGTAACGTAGGTGACAATGGTAAACGTAAAAAATAAATACGTTAAAAATAAAACTAGGAAATATAATTAAAAAAATATTTGTTTCAGATGACCCGGAACGCGGGACGTTTTCCGTGTGATTTACACACGTAAAATACGTCCCGGAAACCTATACGCGAAACACGTCTTATTCTAATCTTGAACCGAACAGTTTGAACTGTTTTAAGTACCCAAACAGTTTAAACTTGTCTGACAAGTTTCGTTTTGACATATTGTGCCTCGACGTAAGCCGGACAATTTAAACGGTCGAATAATAAGATTAACCGAATAATCTGGAACGTAGACGGTCTGTTGTGCGCCGTCGAATGAAATAAAATCGTGCGCCGTGATAAATCGGACATAGGCCGCCTCTCGGGCGAAAGTGTCTCGCGGTCGGATCGTCCGGCCGAAGGGGACCGAGGGCATAGAATACTTCGTTGGTAATTAATATTCGGTTAGCACGGGATTCCGGGTAACGCGTTGTCGGCGATCTTAAAGCAATAATAATACGTAAAAAATAATACAAAAAGAGCGATCCACCGTTCTGGCTGTATCGGCCGACGGATTTCAATGATTCACGAAATACACTGTATGACGGTTGAGAAAAATGCCGCATTTTTTTTTTTTTTATTATTAACCGTTTGAATAATCATGATTTCATGACGAGTCTATCATTTATAACTCACGATGGTGTTTCTCGGTAAAAAAAAAAAAAAAAAAAAAAAACAGTAAAATCGGAAACGTTATATAACGGATTGTGTACGTAGGTGAGACTTGCGGTGAGTTGACGATCTGGGGGTCTATTCTCGAAATCATTCGGATCGGATCCGTATACGAAAACCGTAGTTTCCACACGGATTTCCACATGATCCAAAAAATACGTATTCTTGAAATTTTTCAGTCACCGAAAAAAAAACCACAATCATATTGATAAAATTCCGGGTTGAATTGACAATAATCTTGTTGATATAGAGCCGACAATATATCACTATCATATTGATTATATTAATGTTAATCATACAAATCTTGTATTTTCAACAATGTTTATTGTCAATTTTAAAGTCAGTATTGTACTATTAACAATTGTAATATTGTTCAATTTATAATATAAATTATGTAATTAACAATATTATAATTGTTAATAGTACAATACTGACTTTCAAGTTGATAGTAAACATTTGTATAATTAACATTAATATTATCAAAATGATGAAATATATTGTCGGCTCATTATCAACAAAATTATTGTCAATTCAACCCGGAATTTTATCAATATACTTGTGATTTTATTGTAACGAGAGTTGTAAACAAAATAATTTAAAATTGTATTAAATACACATTTTACAAGCATATCTAATACTTCCAACAAATACAATTATAGAAATATAATTTTAAATACAATACAGATATATTTCCTATAACTGATCTATCAGAAATTTGCTCTTGTTAGTACTTTAGAGAGGTCATTTTTTTCTCCATTCAAAATTTTTTCAGAAAATTTGCCTGCACACAGGAGAAAAAAAATCATCGGAAAATTCTGATAATTTAATATGACTTTACTGATGATAATATACCTATGGAACCGACCTTTTTTTCATAGGCAATCTTTTTTCAGAAGACTGGAAAAACTGCTGAAAATTGAGTAAAAACGGCGAAATTTTAAATATTGAACCAAAACTTCTGAAAATTTTATATGTTTACACTTAGACTGATTTCTTTTAAGTTTATTTCTAATAAAGTTTTAAATATGGGCGCAATGTAATTCGTAATTTTCATGGGCGCATCGTACATCTGCCCGGTTGCCCGGTGGGCCAATACGGGCCTGGTTCGGTTATATGGAAAACGTCTTTCCGTATACAAATAAACACATTATCATGTTACTATCCTATTGTTGTCGTTAATTAAACCGCATTAATTAATATATGATTACTATAACTGCGTATTAACTATAAAAATAATTGATTATTTTTTTTCATTAATTATGTACAGCAAATTAAAATATAGGAAAGTAACAAAATAATTGATAAAACAAATCAATAACCGTGGTTTTTGACAATATTTTAGCTGATGTTGGTAAATAATACATTATTTATCCGAATAATATTGTACATACCTGCCTATCTTGTAATCTTTATCGAAAATTGAAAGCCACCAAAAATTATTTAACATTTTTCAAAGTATGAATTACTTATCACACTATTTTCATTGTTTTATTTACCTTGTTATCAAGATGGATTGATATCCATTAATATATTCTATTATGGCGACTAGCATAGCCTGCGGTCTTAAGGTCGATTCACGTTATACGGAACGTCAACGTCACGTCAAATATGTCATCCATTCACTTTGTAACGTCAAATCCAGAAACGCCACGGAAATATTACCGACGCGACGTGCTCACGCCACTGAATTTTCACCATATTCATTTTTTTTTTATCTTCACCGTGCCAAAATTTGGCAAGAAAAAATTGGCAATAATTGCAATCATTTTAGATGAGGAAGAAGAGAGCAGAAACCGACGTAGAAGGACATGGATACGAGAGATGTTAAAAAAAATAAAACAATTTGGGGAGTACCTTACAGTGTTTAGTGATTTGAAAGAAGAAGAAACATTACTTTACAAATACTTTAGTGTCTCAAGATCAATTTTATATTTTGTTATCCAAAATAATTTTCGAACAAATAAGACCGAACCGGCACCGTCACGTCAAACAAAAGTTTTCGATAAACGTTGACGTTCCGTGCCGTTGACAGTACGTGGCGGTGCCGGTCAATGTAAACACTGTCGTATAAATAGATGTCAACATATTTTGACGTGACGTTGCTGGTCTGTAACGTGACGTTGACGTTCCGTTTAGTGTGAATCGACCTTTATACTCTTATCATCATAATACTATGATTATTATATTACTATTTACTACAAATTTGTTTTTGATTATTTTTTTGAAACTATCTTGCAATTTTTTTAGGGTAAGATAGTAAAATGAGATTCTAGGAATTAATACAGGTACGGCACAGGCCGTATAGGCCGTACCCGTGCGCACGCCTATGGTTTAAAGTTTCAACATTAAACATTGAGACAGATATTTAATATATTAACACAAGTTAAATCGGATAATTAATTGTATCATAATTAAAAATATTGTTGCTAAACCAAAAATTCCCGAGGGAAAGTACGTAGGTAATAAAAGACTTGCGATAAATATACCGTCATTAATTAAAATCGCCGAACTCTACACAGAGAGTTGTCGAGTGTAGAGTTAAAAAGCGTTAAAATAAACAATGAGATTGTATATTTTAGTAGTGTTACCAACCTAATTCTTACGATATAATAAACCATTCGGACACAAATTTCCGTGTATGTGGAAAGTTTTTCGTATACGGACAGTTTTATTTCAAGAACACTATTTTTCGTCCGTACACGGAAATCTATCGTGTGGATTGTTCGTATACGGATCCGATCCGAATGATTTCAAGAATAGACCCCCTGGGTAAGATGACGAATTGATAATAACTGACAGTAGATTATAATATATTTATTATATTATAAACAACTGATATTTTACAAGAAACGTAAGGAATAATGTTGGGAAAAACTATTTTACTAATTAGACATAATCCTGATAAGGTACATGCGTTTCTATTTACGATTTTTTACTATCACTATACTCATTTTAATTTTCTGTTTTTAAAACAACGTTTTTTTTTTCAAAAAAATGGTAAGTGAAATCTATTATATTTTATTTTAAATCAATTAAGTATGGTTTAAGCTTTATTTCCATGATACATTATGTCCATTACGTAAGCCAAAAATACTAAAAGATCATCTTGAGTAAAATATTATCCATCGGGTCAAGTTGACGCGGGTAAGATGACTATCGTCCACCTCCCCTGTCTTATTATATTTTATATTAAATATTTTTAACAATTCGTGTCCGTTATGTCATAGATACAATGCCAAGAAATCATATAAGGAAAACTAAACCAGCGTGGGACAAAACAACAATAATCTAATTATTAGATTGGCCATAAATTACTTCATCAATGATGAAAAACCGTCTTGTAATAAATCTGTCAAAAAATTCGGTGTACCAGAACCAACATTGAGGCGATGTCTATTTTTTATTGGTTCAATATTTTAAGAATATTTGAACTTTTTAATTTTTAAACAAATGCACTGAACTTTACGAAAAGTATATTTCCTCGTTAAATTTTAGTATAAATCATGTAACGTCAACTTGACCCGGAAAAATGTCAACTTACCCCAGTATCCGGGTACGATGACGAATTTCAAATTTTTTTAAAAATATTATTTTACTCTAGAGTGTTTTAAAAAATAATTCAGCTCAACTTGTATTTTAAAACAGTCTTCAAAAGTTCCTCTATCCGTGTGCGTAACGTTTACAGACTTATATAATGGTGTTATATTGCAAAAATACATTGAACTTTGATTCGTCAACTTACCCAGGTCTCCCCTACGCGTTTCGTTTTAAAAACGCGGTCGTTCGAAAAACGAAACGCGGGCGCCGCGGCGGAAACGATTCGGTCGAATCACGGCCGCGTGTCCGGTCGGGCATACGTCGTAAACTTGTATTTGCCCACCATCGCGGCGTGGTCTCGGGGTGCAGTAAAATCGTAAAGCTGTCGAAAACGCGACGTAATAAAATTAATAACGTACGACCCGTTTTCGTTCGGTTTGACGCTATACTGCGGACGACCGACGACGAGTCGATGTCGCGTGGCGTGTTCTCGAGACCGAATTCGCGTCGTGGAAAAACGGATAAAACCGAGAGCGTTCAAACGAGACCATTACGTTATTATTACACCACACGGTCGACCGTGGACTCTCTAGACCATATACGCAGAGACGGAAATCCGGTGTAAAAGCTTGGACAGGGAGGGACTGAGTTTTTTTATGCTCATTGGACCTATGCGCCGACCAAAGCCGCTCACTTCGCTCACGACTATAAAGCAATTAATTTTTAAATTGTTTTCATTTGATTCTCGGTAGTTTGGTGCTTACATTTCTCGGAAAAATATTATTTAAAAAATATATATAAATATTAAAAAAAAAAATAACTATAAACTTTTGATGCTTGTTTTTATTTGATGTATGATATGATATATTTTAAATTATTTTCATTTGATTCTTGGTAGTTTGGTGCCTACATTACTCAGGAAAAATATTTTAAAAAATATATAAATATTAAGAAAAAAAAACTATAAACTTTTTATGCTTATTTTTGTTTGATTATATAATATATATCATATACAATTAAAAAATCAATTTGAAATTTTTTATATAAAATTCTTAAAATTAATTAAAAAAACTAAAAACAGATATACAAGTATTCAAAACTCAATTACTTCAGTATAATGTATTTGTTTTTATACGGAAAACCATCAACTACGTATGTCCTGATTATTTATAACAATATAGTAAAATTTTTTTCAATAGAAAACTCGTTAGGGGGAGGAAAGGGCCAATAACTCTACTCTATACTTTTTGGGGAGGTTTAGTACCGTCAATATAACCCCCTCCAATTTTTCGCCTATGCTTATACGCCGTTGCGTGAAAATAATAACTTACGACTCTCCTGGATTGAGTGGATTCTAACCGAATCTTTAACTACCTACGTTTTATTAACGTAAAATTTTTTAAGTTATACATTTTATGCGTTCAAATTCGCAAAATTTCGGACAGGTCGAAATCTTTTCAAAAGATTGTCTAAAGCAATTCGTGGTGCCCTAGGTGCTCCGCGAGCACTTTCTAAGGGCATCGCGGTCTAGAGTTAATAACAAATAGTTTAAAATGTATAGATTTTTTTCGTTGTTGTTTTAGTAAATAATGTAATATTTTCTATTGCATATTCGGACACTCTAATTTTAACCTTATAAGTGAATTCGTAAATGTAATTTCAAATAAAATCATTTGTGAATATTTTTCATTTTTAATGTTTTTTATGTAATGATTATAATCATAATGACAATAATTTTTATTTATTTATCTCTTTTTAAGTTTAAAATGCACTCATTTATAATTGAATTGGCTGTGTAGCTTAGAATGCTTAGGTTTAATAAAATTAATAAAATTGGTTATCAATGAACACTTTTTTTGTTCTGTCTTTCATGCTATATACAGCAGGGCGCCATGGCTAACTTGCGGCCCCTAAAAGGACACCGCAGAAAAAAAAGTTTGGGAACCACTGGTCTAAAGCAACGTTTCTCGACCATTGGTTTTTTCATTCGCGTACCCTTTGACCTCTCATCAGTAATTCGCGTACCTCCCTAGCTAATTGATGGTCTTTATTTTTTGCAAGGTATAAAGAAAAACTTAACTGTGCTAAGTCCACGATATTTGTGTCGTGGATACCGTTCCATCAGTTTTTTTTCTTTCGCCGAATCCAGGTCGATAAACGTCGATCTTAAGTAATGATGATGATGTTTCAAATAATTCGTAATGTGTATTAAAATTATATTACTACCTACGAAAGTTAAAATTTTGTCTTCGCGACATCTTCATATATTTAACAATTAGTTATTGTATAACAGTCTATAGTATGCGATCGAATACTGTCGTTTGACATTTTAATGTGGTTAATTTAAATTGCATAGTTTTTAATTTATTAATTATTAGTGCAATGAAATGCGATTTCAGTAAACGCTCATCATATCGAATCTCAAAGGGAACATGAAGTAGATGTAGACACTGAAAAATAAGGCATTTCGAGTTTTATTAAACTTTTGAAAAAAAAAAAATGTAGATTGCAATTTTTGGTTCTTATCATAATTAAAGTGTCATTTGTATACTCGAGATAACGAAAAACCGAATAATTTTATATTATGTCATAGAGCGAGAGAGAGAGACGCTATTGAGTGTAATGATAGTCTCAAGGGGATTTCAAAGTATAGTTCGAGGTAACGGAAAATACGAGTTAGTGACGTTCGACACAATGAAAACATACAGTACTAACCCGCTGCCGTTATCTGTCGCTCAAGATCGAAAGCATATCGCGACCCGAATACACGGAGAGTTTTATTATTATTATTTTTTTTAACGATTATCAGAGAGATTTACTTTTCGACTAAAAACGTCTCCGGAAAAAGAGAAATCATTCAATCACATGGATAACCCGTCACGATGTAAGTGGCGATAAAATAGATAACGCGCATTATGGACGCGACCGTCGGAAAATGTGACTCGGTCGGAGCGAAGTCGAGTCGTACCGTCACGAACGCGCGTTAATTCGAAACCCACGCCCGCCTGTCGAACTGTGTGCCTTTGGCTGTATGTTTGAACGGTATAAACAGTCGAGCGAATTTTCCGGTCTCTACGATATTAATATTGGTATATTATTATTATTATTATGATTATTTAAAACAGATTTTTTATGAAATTTTAAAAATGTGTTACACGTATATGAGATAACCGATGACGAATTAACGATAATTTCGGAATCGTGTGTGGATAACGATGGCTTTTAAAACCTACGCGATTCCGCCGATTTCGTGTAATATCATTCTTTCACCGTTCGCCGATTGCCCATCACTCTCAAGCTCCCGATCTAAATTACTTCGCTTTTTACATAATAACAATAGTATGTCACAAGAACTAACAATAATTATCCTTAATTCCTTTTCAAGAGCCATTATTAATTTTATTTTGAAATTCTTCGAAAATGCTGGATTCTTAATTTGATTATATTGGTTTAAAATTCCTCAAACGTTTGTTCAATGTTTTTTTTCTTTATTTATTTATTTTTTTTTTGTTTTGTTATTGTAGGTTTCTGTTTTATAACTTTTTTAATCACTGATTGTTTTCTTTTTTTTGTCAGTATATATTTCTATTGGGCTTTTTTATATCTTGTATTCCTATTTGTTAATGTATTTTTAGTTGTAGTTGTTAAGCTGTAATAATTTTATATTGGTAGCTTAAATAAAAAAAAATAATAATAATAATAAAAAAAAAAATTCTTTCACTGTATGCATTCAACCAATAATACGAAATGCGACGAAACGTATTATGCGAAGTACGTGGTCTCGAATAAAACGCGTACGTTTTCTGTTTAACGCCGATTGACACGCGCAAATACTTTGTGAAGATAAAATTCGTCCGGACGATCGATTTTTTCAGCTTTTTTATCGGTGGTGACCGCGGAAGGCCGGAAGAAACTGTCAAGACCACAAGGATAGACGCGAACACAGCGAGTTTTCTATTATGAGGGCTGAACAACATTTTAACATGTCACGTGGAAACGTAAAAAACATCGAGACATAATATTTCTCCGAAATAATCGAATATACTGTGGCAAAGATAAGGAAATTAAGAAAAAAACAAAAACAAACAAACGACTCGAGTTAGTAAAATCTGCATAAACGGTAATTGTTAGCAAACAAATAATACTCAATGCCCTTAGTTTAAAGTTACAATAATTGAAAAAAAAGCTTTACTCAATTAGAAAAGTTTGTTTTTCAATATTAAATTATTACGTTTGAATTTTGGATACAGTGTGGACGATAAAAAAAAATCAGGAGAGAAAATTTACAAAAACAAAAAAAAAAATAAAATTATAACGATTGCCAGCAATAAAGTCCATCACGTAATTTTATTAGTCGTTTTGAAAATACAACCGACAACTGAAATTCGAGACGTTTCCACTAAACTCGACCGTAACACACATACACTTTTGTGCACGATGAATAATTATCGATTATTTTTCCACGTATAATGAACTGTTTAGTAACGCAATGAATAATGAACTGTTTAGTATCTCGCCGTCTCGTAATCGTAAATAAACCCGATGAATTTGAATCGATTCACGGACAACTACGCGGGCACTCGGTGTGTTACGTCCGTAGGCCGCATCCGAATTGGTGCCCATCTCTGAATATCGGCATCCGAATCGGTTCCCGAGATTTTAAGTAGCATACATCCGAATTGGTTCCCGATATTTTATGCATTCTATTTCCGTAAAATACCTTCGATAATGGATTATGCCTATGGATTCTCCCGGTCGTTCAGTTTATCTAATAATACAATTGAATTTTTATTCCGCAAAACCAAACATCTTTCGGTTTATTGATGTTTTAAAAGAAATTCAAATCGATGTTTACTATGTAAAACTTCGAAGCACCGAAAAATTTCAAGACGAAAATTCAATTCAAAATCAAGCACACATCAAAACTGAGTTGGAAAAATTAAAAAAAAAAAAAAAAAAAAATGAAATAACCAGAATTCAATACTTAGCTAATATTTTCTATACACTTTTACCACAATAATAATAAATAAATCATAAAAAAAGTCAAAATTACATAATTCAATTTTTTTTTTTTTCGTATGGAATGGTTATCCGGGAGTGCAGACCCTAGGGTCTACAGTTCGGATGCCGGTTTGGCAGAATTTCTATTGGGGCACCCGTAGGTTTCTGCCATGCCCCGGAGTGGGGGGGGGATGGCAGTATCTCTCCGAAGACAGTTGTTTCCTGTCCAAGTTAGAGAGACTGCCCGAGGCCGGGTTCGAACCGGCGACGGTACGCGTCGAAACCGCCACCTGAGTCCACTCGGCCACTCCGTCCCCACATAATTCAATAAACATACATAACCAAACATACTCTCCGTAAGAAATCGGGAACCGATTCGGACGTTTCGGAACGAATTCGGATTTAGCGACGTCCGTAATAGTTAATAATCGGCGAAGACGTTATGCACGTTTTATGTACACGATCGCCTTTGCGCGTATTGGACTTTTAACGGGGCTTTTACATCGAAATGAATTCGAGGTAATCGGTTTCGCGGTTCAAACACACACACACACACACACACACACACACACACACACACACACACACACACACACACACACACACACACAAACCGATATTGTTTGTTGAACTATCATTTTACAACCTTCAGACGGGATCTATGACGTCACACGTCGTACGGAATAACTCGCGTACGCAATTCACGCGGACGAAAATCCACGGCCCCCGAGCACGGGGCAACGGCGGCGTTGACGGCGACTAATTAAGCGAAATCTCAACGGCAAACAACGTTTCAATTCAAAACACACACCCTCGTTCTTTTCAGCGCAACGACGTCGTAACTACGATAAAGTTTCCGGTGATTCTTTGCAGCGCGAACAAACACTGTCTGGTTTCGAGACGAGTCGCATTGAATACGGCCAAGACGGGTCCCTTTAGCGGACTCGCCGCCTATTCATGTCGTACGGACGTACACGTAATATTTCAAACGCGCCGATGAACACATTAATATTGGCCGCGCGGATGAGTCGTAGATACGAATACTTAATTTATTAAAAAAAAAAAAAAAAACAAAAAACAAAAAACGAAAAATTGAAAATACCATTATTACGTCGGTGAAACGTTTCTCATTTCGGCCACGTTTGTATTTCTGAACGTAAAAATGTCTATATTTATGCTTTTTGCACATAAAAGCCGAACGCACTGTGCTCTTTACAGACGACGTACGCAAAAGGTCCTTGGAGAATTTATGAATACGTGGAAATGGAAGGGTGATAAAAATTTCGATTTCCAAAAGTAAATTTTTATTTACAAGTCCGTACCGATATAATGAAATCGTGTCGAACCTCTGAGGGTGGTATTTTTATTCCTTTTTTTCTTTTTTATTATTGAAATACCCGACTTAAACGGAATTAACGATAAAAATATTTATATTTTCGTCTTGTTTACCGCGTCTTATTAACCTAACCGCGTACATATCGTCGGATGTGGTACATTTTTATCGAACGCTTATGAATGGTTGTGTTTTTTTATCGTTTGCGACCGTACACAATACGCAGACGTGGCAGCGGTTTCAGCGATTTCAGCATTTCCACTACACAGAAAAATCTCTTTCAGTTCGGTTTTCAACGAATATTCTTCGTTAATTTCGCGGACAATCTAGTTATTGGGTACCACGTTTTTTTTTTTTTTTTTGTGGTTTACTAACCATACGATTTTCCGGTAATCTAATATAAGTTATCTCACGGGTAATGTCGTTAGACAGCGTCTACGTTTTGATAACCATTATCGTGGTCCAATTGGCAACAACGCTCGGGTCCAAACTTAATACCAGGTTAGAACAGAAAGAGAATAATACGCGCGCGTTCGGTTCATCGGTGGGAAAAAAGTGTTATTGTTTAAAAAGATAATGACAAAAATAATGTGAAAACGACAAAAAAAAAAACATATATATGCATCTGAACGATTTCTTTGAACGCGAAATAAGTTTTGAAAAAAAAAAAAAATAATAAAAATACGTTAAGGTTTTCAATAAACGATAAGAGAAATGGTCCGAAAAAATAAACTAACTACCTGCCGCAGAAAACGAACGTAATCTTCTGTCAGATTAAAAACGTCACGTAAAGGGCGCTTTGGACGTGAAAGGAAATCGAAACGCGCGCGGAGGAACCGAAACAGCTGCGACGGTGAATAATAATAGCGACGACGAATCAAAGGGATGTTCGCGAACGGAGGGGTAGGAGCGTCTTGCCAGAGACGTCGTGATTATTTTGCGCCGGAGCGTGTATTATACACCCACGCGACTCCGAGACGAATCAATCCTCGGCCGGTCGACGGACTGTTCATAATACGAGTACGTGCATATTGACACGAACACGCGTCGGAAAAAAACGTTTCGCATTCGACGAATGTTGCACGAAAATGAATTCGTAAACCTACCTACCCGATTTTATTGTTACGTACGACCGAGTTTCGCGAGACTCCGCGAAAACGCATTCGCCCGTTCGAGTCTGTTATCACGCAATCGTTTATATCTCTCGCTTCGCGCTAGAAGAAACCAATCAACGTCACTTTTTGACGGCATTTCGATTAATCGTCCAAAGTCTCTTTGGTTCCACCCTTTTTTTTCCCCGATGAACTGACCTCCCTTTGATGATAATATCATATCGTAATCGGTCATCTTGACATTATTTCTGAAACGTTTTAGTTAAAAAAAAAAAAAAAAAACGAATGATTTGAAATCGATAAGAAATAATAGCCATCACTATCGTAGATGACTGTATCCGAAATCGCTCAAAAGGTCAACGGGAAATTCTTCAAGCACGGTGTACATGTCTGCTAACCGAGAAGGGCATATAATTTTCTTATTTCGTGATGATTTAGTCGACGACATCAGACTCGTCGTCCGTACGAGTGTTTCTTTCGCTGGGCGGTGCCCGTTGCAGACTCGAGCCGTCTTAACGTCCTGTGCGATGACCACATGTAACCACCTCACATGTATTCTTCTTCTTGTCGTGTCCGATAGTAAAAAATGCCAATAACAATTATATAAAATAATTACACTAAATAAAATACTAATACTAATAATAATAATAATAAATGAAAAAAAAAAAAAAATAATAAAAAAAAAAAAAAAAAAAAAAAAAAAAAAATAATAATAATTTGGTACGTCTAATAAATCACATTTTTGGTAACTTTCTACATGTTGTGTTGTGACCAGTAAGTGGCCACCTCTATTGCATTTGTGTTTGTCAGAATCAGGTCTTCCCTGGTACCTCACATGTATTCACACACACACACACACACACACACACACACACACACACACACACACACACACACACACACACACACACACACACACACACACACACACACTCACTCACCACATGCCTAATTAACAGTTCTGAGTTCACGTTCATTATTCATTCGGTTCACAAATCGCTGAACAAGAACCGCGTTGCACGTGCGTGATATTACGATGAATATTCAATAAACGACGAGAGAATGAAACACAAATATTTGTTATCGGAGAAAATAATCAAAGGGCTGTTGTACCTGCGGCCCGTGATTAATAACGAATAATAATAATACACGTAACTGATCCTTCTTTTTCTTTTTTTTTTTGTCGCGATTCAATTTCGTTCCACTATTTTCAAGTATATACAATCCCATACATTGGCACTCTCCGCAATCCCTCGGCTGCTCGCGTGCGTGCGTAAAAGTGTTTGTGTGTGTGTGTGTGTGTGTGTGTGTGTGTGTGTGTGTGTGTGTGTGTGTGTGTGTGTGTGTGTGTGTGTGTGTGTGTGTGTGTGTGTGTGTGTACGGAAACGATATGTTATACAGGAGGGGGGCGGTTATGGCGATCGCGTGTCTGGACGGCGCGACACAAAACGGAAAACACGGCCCCGGAGCCAAACCGGCCGCGGCGGGGTGACCCGATCGACCGTCTGTCGCACGCACTCCGCGAAACAACATAATACCTATACCGCCCGCACGACGGACCCGCCACGTACACGCACACGCAAACGAACGTACACACGAACTCTATACAGGGTGTGCCGATGAGTCGCGACGGTTCGGCGTGTATTTTCAACGGGTGATACGTCATGATACGTCCCGTACGACAGCGTATTACGCGTTTACCTCTACGTCACGTCTCGGCTTATAGGCCGGAGACGACCGAAAGGGATTATCGGCCCACGGCTGAACGCGACGCCGACGACGACCAAATCGGAAACGATACCGGGGTGTCGGGACATCCGTCGTCGTCGTTAGGTTCGACACTGTGTCGTTACAGTTTTCGACCTACGGGTCTCCGACGCGGGGGTGGTTTTACCGTCCGAGGGTCGTTCCCGAGAGACCCCGCGCGAAAGACTGCAGTGACCCGGTATTATATTGCACCCCTGCTTCGTCGAGGGGAGGCCTCGACGGAATATGGCCCGTTGTCGACTGGATTCGCTGCCGTCCGCTCTCGAAATCGGGGGGAACTACGGGTTTTTAATTTTCTCTGCCGTCTACGAACGAGGGAGAACAGGTAGAGGGCAGTGAGGGTTGTGTGTTTTACTGGGTTTCGCCATCGCTCAGACTCTTGAAACTCGATCGGAACCGCGTTGCTGGCACACACTCGAATAACTACTGTGCCAATCATTTCCTTCTTCCCCTCCGATAAAATTACTGACCGAACGATACAACACGTCGTGCCATCACCACGGTACCTGTCTTATTTATACACACACACACACACACACACGTGTTATGATTATCGTTTTTTGAGCCACAGTCGAGTGTGAAAACGTACGTCGAAATATATAATATTACGTCACGATCGGCACTGTTGCAAGACGAATCGAACGGAGACGCCGCGTTTGACGATACGGAAGTCGCCCGCTACGATTTTGTGTTGACGAAACGTCGTTTGAGATTGAGATTTTCAATTCCTCTGCAAATTGTCTGCTGATTTTCGCCGTCCGTCAGGCGGAGCTCCCACACATTGTTTCACCTGCTCGTCGGAGTCTCGAACCAATACCGTAGGGTGCGGTCACCAGTGGCGGACCCAGGGGGGTGGACCCCGGGTCCGGACCCCCCTCCCTCTTGGCTTATGTCATAGACTATTATGGAGTTTTACCAAATGCGAAATATAAATTAAGTACGAGTGTATGCCCACAACACGGTCAGATATGGCGTGGTGGTTAGTTATTTCAAGTACATAATGTTGAAAATTAAATGTTGGTAATAATTATATACTATTTCGTTTTATGATGTAATAAAATACGAATTTAAAGTATAAAGCCTTGTTTGCTGGATTGAAGTTAAGAATATTATCCTCCACTTCTTCGGGTCAAATCTGCAGTTTACATAATACAGTATTCAAAACTATAACGTTTAACGACTTTCACGAATATGACCAATTTTTTAGAAACGTACATATTTGAAATTTTTTGGGGACGGTTTGAGCGCCCGAGTTAACCCGACCTTTCCCTATAATCTACGGCCATGCCATAGATTTACGCGTTTCGAGATACGGAAATAAACGAGTGGGTTCATAAATTGAACTTAAAAAAAAAAAAAAATCAGACATCACTTTAAAAGTACGCTCTAATGGCACGAGACCAACAACTAAAATCGCGTTCGTTCACGGTATAATAACCGAAAGTTCGTCTTATTTATCACATCTCTCCATCTCTTGTTAAATTGGTTTTGAATAATTTTTAAATGTTCGCATTATTAGTTTTATGCCGAATGGATTTTTTTTTTTTTTTTTTTTTTTTTTTATGTGGGTTCATTTGTGCCGGTCGTAAAAAAGTTTGAAAAAAGTTGTTTGAATATTTTACCAGAATAATATTTGGCTTGCATAAATCAAGTCTTCGTTTCAAAATCGAAAATCGCAAGTGAAACTTAACGTATACGTAGTGCAAATTACGTGCTTGTTTATCGTTAATGAATTTTCACAATATTATCAATGCGTAAAAAAAAGTCGAAGAAAAATGTTTGACGCAAAATGTTCTCCAAAAACCAATTAATCGTTTCGAACCGAAACGAAAATAATTAATTAAAACAATGAACCGTTTCTCTTTTTGTGATCGAAGTGTGTTGAAATTTACATACATTCGTAATTATAATACGTATACAGCTTACGTGCATAATATTTTCAATTCTGATCGTTTATTTTTATTGAAGATCATAAATAATTTTTAATGTCTCGATGTTATAAGTGTTAGAACATTTATTACCAGTAAATTTCTCATAATCTTAGAGTTCAATAATGCCCAAGTTGCATTAGAGAGAATAAAGTAGAATTTATTTCCACCTACTTTTCGTTTCATTATTATCATTAAAAAGTTTTACGTCAAACGCACGGTTATTTTTAAAGCTTATGACAATTAGTAAATTGTTGGAAATCACTATGATTATTATCATTATTATTTATTACTTAATTTCTTATTATCGTAAAATCCTTCCTTCGTTAAAATGCTTTTGGCCAATCAAACTTTACGACGGAAATACGATTCTAATAAAATAATACATCGTCACAATGTAGAATGTTGAGATGCCGGAAGAGACTTTAATAATATAATTTAGATTTTTGTCTAATTCAACGAATCTATCAAGCACAAAAAGTGTTTTCAAAGCAGATCAACGCAGTGTCGATAATTTTTTAAGAGAAGAACGGTTACAAAAATACTCAATCGTAAACAAATTATAATTCGTATTTAGCTTGATTATTGTAACAACTCAATAACGAGTTATTAAATTTAATTACACATAATAATCAAAAGATTATTGATAGTCAAAATAATTATTTTACTCTACTCCAATGGTTGAAATATTTTCGGAGTTATTTTTTTTGATTAACGTTCGAGTAATAATTTATTGTTTAGGTAATTGTTTTCGTTCGTTAAAGCCAGTCTTTAAAATATTTTCAATCGAGTCTCTCTTCGGTCATTGTCGATCTCAGATAGGTATTGAATCGGGTAAGAGTCGAACAGATTGTTTGTCGCGCCGTTGTGATTAAAGGAAATGTTGCGAATACCAAAGAAGTGATTTTACGTCGGGGTAAAATATCATTGAAATCTCTCGACGCTTCTGTCGCAGACTCGGGCTTTTCTGTTTCGCTGTAGATACCGCCGTCATTTTTCCGTTGGTCACGTAACGTATTGGTATGGAAGTAATAGCGCTATAAACTTTTGTGTCACAGACAATATTTTCTCGTTATCGCACGCCGTGCAATTTGCAGGAATCAGTCCAACAAGAGACACGATGGTTTTTTTTTTTAATCTCTCGTCGAATCAACTCGTTTGAAATCTCAAAACGAACTGTAGCGCGTCGTCTACGATCTTATTGCCTGTGTCAACGATAGACGATCGATTGTAAACCGAATAATACGAGTGACGAATTCACAAAAAAATCGAGGATATCGGAACTCTTGCGATTATAAATCGAAATTTGAATGACGATTCACGAAAAACGCCGATCATATCGCGTTTGAATCTATCCCCGAGTCACGGTAAGAACTTCGGGAAATTTAACGAATACACAAACGACGGCGATTCGCACGCCTCGCGATCGTTTTCCGAGATCTCTTGACCGTACGACGGTATTTCCGGAAATGTCTTTCGTCTGAATATCCGTACGCGTGGCCGCGAGTGAGACACGTGCGTCGGAAGGTCCTACGTTAAAAGAGCGAATTGTTAAAAGAATGAACGACAAAATACGAGTGAATACAAAAAGAGCGAAACAAATATCGAATAATAAAAATGATTTCCCATTACTCGTCAGCTTGCAATCGTATGCTAACTGTTGTATTATCGATCAAGAATCGGCGGATTTGGCGGAGCTGAGCTATTTTTTTGTCTTGTTCGTTGAATGGTGCGTTTTCAATATTCAATTGGTGAAAGTGCGGAAAACACAAAGGGTGTACTAGCCGTGGTATTAACCACAACCGTGGTAAATATTCACAGAAGCTGAAGATTCCGCTATTATTATAACTCCGGGGTTGTCTTGAGCTACGGCTCGATTTTTTATGGTTTCGACAATTTTTTTCGCTTCGATTACATTGACGTCGGGGACATGATTATGGCCAGTTGATGTTTTATAATTAATTCATTTTTCACACTCAACCGTCCTTTACATGTCTTATCAACACGCCGCCAATAATTTCACGTATTTATGTGTTTTTTCTTTGCGATACAAAAATCCATGTAGTTTCGATAATTTTTTCCCTTGTTGTAAAGCCATAATCGGCGTTACCGGAAAAATTACCGCGATAGCTATGGTCAAAGGCAAAAATAGATTTCAATTTAAGATTGCTGTTGATCTAATACAATTATTGAAAAATTTTTTCGCTCTTTTCTCTACTCACTCATATTGTCGTTCACTTGTTTAACATTCGCGCTTTTGCTTTCGCTCGTTTGACGGGATACCGCGTCGGAAGCGTGTTTGTTTTCAAAACGCGAATAATCATCGGTGATCGTCGTCAAAACGGTTATCGAACGAGCGCCGGTATTACGCACTCTGAAGACTCAGTCAACAGGTAAGTCAAACGCGTACGTGTGAATTACGGAAAAAACAAAATTATATTTATTACCATGCTGTTTAAGCCGTCGTGTCGTCACACCGCGAGACCGAATAGACGATTTATTGCTCGAACGACTCGTTAATACCGGAGAGAGAGAGAGAGAGAGAGAGAGAGAGAGAGAGAGAGAGAGAGAGAGAGAGAGAGAGAGAGAGAGAGAGAGAGAGAGAGAGAGTCATTTAAAAAAATAAAAAATAAATTTAATTCGGTTGATTCATACGTTTGTATTATTGCAACGACGTAACACGTTACGTGCAAATACAAATATACCGTTTTTGACCTACTATGCGTTTTTTTCAAATTGTTTCCGATTAATACGTGGACTCCAATACGGTATCAATAAGCATTCGTTAGTTTTATTTTTTTAATCTTGCCGTATCGATCGCAAAACATTTCGCTCAAACTTTACATTTTTCCATTCCGAGTTTCGACCTTTGAACGACACCATTCATACATTTTTAAATTTCATTAAATTCAAATAATTTTATTAAAACATTCCGTTCATGTAATGAATTTGATTTTTTATTTAGCATTTAAATGTTTCTCGGATTCGGCTCGGAGGAAAATCATACCCGTGACCTTATTTTTCTGTGAATATTACCTATATTATTATATTTTTTTTCTCCAGTGTACTAATGGTACGATGTTGATTCATTTATAATGTAATATATTAAACGTTTACCTTATAAAATCAACTTAAACCAATACTTTTAGTGCGTTTAACTTTTTCTATGAATAAATGTTGCATTATTCACTGAAATATTTGTAATTTTAATTCAGAGTAAGTCTATTGAGACGATACGATTTCAATGGTACTCGTCACTAGTTAAAACAATATTTTCACTGTAACAATATTCTTGGAAAATCTGATTTTGAAATTTAAATTTTATTGAAATTAAATTTCAGTAGATAGGATATTTTATGATTTATTACGAAAAAAAAATTTAAAAAAAAAAAGAATTAAAATAAATACATTTTAAGAGTGAACAACAAATTGTGAACGCAATGTGAGAATTAAAATAGTAAGTATAGGTATGTGGTGACTAAGCTTCAATTGGGTAAACATATAGATTTTAGGAATTTTTTGTTCTTTTTTTGACAATTTTTTTGTTTCCCGTAAAACAATACCCGTTCGTAACGCATAAAGCGAATGGAAAATTGAAAATTTTAAATATAAATGTTATTTGATGACTATTTACGTAACATCATGTTTAATTTTATATTATACACATATTTTAGATTCTGAGTGAAGCACGGGATCTATTGGTTTTACAATGATGTTTTTTTTCTTTCTATCTATTTTTTTCTGGTGGTACTTTTTGGTAAACTTTTACTTACGAGCAACTCTATAGATTGGAAATCGCACGTGTACGGTTTTTGAGGGTAAATTCGATTCTTTTTCTCTAAATCGTTTTTCTTGGCGTGAGAAAAAACTACCATGTCTGAAAACCGAGTGAAAAACGGTAAAATTTTCCGTTACGGTGTAAACTGTGTGCTTTACATTGGAGCTTTGCTCACGATCGTTTAACCAGAGAAACGATTGATCATATTTTGAATTCAATACGCACATAACCATTGCCTTGTCCGAGGAGTGGTTAGAATACTCCATGATGCGAATATATATATAATTTTTTTTAATTTTTTTTTAATATTTTCCATAAGTTTATTCACTGGTACGCCATCAGTACAGTGCTTAACAATCGTGCTGTTAAAATGTGATTACTGATTACTGCTAAACGTTACAAGGGAGTATGTATTTAAATAAATTATCTCTAAAGGATTTCAGTCGAACGACTTGTGCAAAATAAATTACAATAATATATTAAAGATAATATTTGTTATTAAATAATTATAAATTCCAAAATGTTAAGTGAAATGTAACATCATAAATATTTATAGAATCCGGAACAATACACACAGTTAAAATAACGGAGTAGGTATTTTCGTGTAACGAGATCACAAAAGCTACGATTTTGCCCGTAAAGGGTCCATGAATATTATATAGCGAAAACATCCTAAGCCGTTATCGCAGACTTGAGCGTACAAATTATGTTATCTTAAAAATTTCGCGGCCACGGCGGTTTTAATTGAATATTTGCTCGTCGTTTTTGTTTAATTAAAAAGAAAAAAAAAAGAAATAATAATAGATACGTTCACGCCAATTCCGTTGTCGTTCGTTCGTCCGCAAGACCTGTTTAATTTATCTAATTATTCAATAATGGCGGATGCGGCGGTCGGAAAATATTGATATTTAAATTAAAATCGAAAATAAAAAAAAATAAATAAAAAACGTAAGGTCGTCGAAAAAAGAATAAATAAATACATGTATAAAAAGTACTAAACAGTTGACAAAAAGGTTTTGTACCGGAGCGGGTTATCGCTTTTCCGCACAATCGTCGATAAATAACGTTTAAAACATTGTTCGACACGGAGGAGGTTCTGCGCGTCTTTGTTAAACAATGCGACGTGGAAACGAAACGTTAAATATGATACGAAAGTCGTTTGAATTTTTTTTTTTTAATACCCTCTCGGAGGCGGTTTTTTCGAACGAGCACTATGCGTACTGCAGCGGTGTCGACGAGAAAATAACAAGAGAAAAAAAAAAAAAAAATGAATAAAACAAAAACGTATCGTACTCGATTTGCATCGATCGTTGTGGTGAAAAAACGTAATCGTCGGCGGCAATCGTAATGGCGAGTGTTTCGAGGCCTGACGGAAACATACGTTGCGTCTCGAGTCGATTCCATGACTCCTAAAACATATTTTTCGGCCGGCAAAAGTCTCGGTATCTTTCGTCGACTCAGCGGCGTTCGTGACCAGAACCGGACGAGTGGAAAAGAAACATATTTTATCATCGAAACGCATCGAAATACATTTGCTGTAAAAATATCGAAATTCTTTTTTTTTTTTGCATCCGAGAACACGGTGAGTATCACTGAGATCACTCATAAACAAAAAAACTCGCCATTATTATGTCTTTTACGGGACTTTTTTTTTTGTTTTTTTGATGGCACATGGGCCCCGTTTACTTTACACTTTTATCCTCAGCCCTTGATCCCAGATTACATCGGGAACTCATGAATTCTTACGACTTCACGAATCACTCAAATCAGTGACCAACAGTTAGCATTGCCGTAGCAGAGAAATCGTAATCGGCTCCTCGCGATACTGGCTCCTCATTTCACGTTTAACGGTCAAGTTTTCGAATTTGAATTGTCGGGGGTGCCGTGAAACGATTTAAATCGTTTAAACTATTCTATAAATAAATCGTACATATTTTACGCGATACGTACGAAAAATATAGTGAACGTAACACGTGGTCGGTATTATAAGCATTTTATTTCTTTATGTAAATACACATTGTGTATAATATTATGTTGTCTCATATTTACTACAAGGCACTGATCCAGAAGGTTGGCCGGGTGGGCCCGTGCCCACCCAGGATGATCGACAAAAATGATTTTGATTTCAAGCAATATCCCGTTTCTGTTTTGAAATGTAATTTTAAAATAATAATATTGTATCAAATATATTAATCATACAGGAGAATAACAAATCAACAATAAACCTGCCTCGAATTATGACGCGTTATTTTTCCACAGAGATTTAATCAAACTGAACTTATCGAAACACTGGAATCGAAACTGTAACTCATTCATTTAGAATTTTTTTTAAGTTTCTGCGAACAACCGAATTCATGAAAATTTGAAAGCATTAGGGAAGTGTACTTTACAATCAAATTCTACGGAGGTGAACGATTATTAGATTAATTTTACGACCTTATACATTGCACCTATTGTTATGTTATTACTCAGTATGATCTGTGAATGTTTCGTATGTTACAAAACTATTGACACGAGTATCATGAATTTTTTGGAGGCTTAAGTTGTTATTTAGTATTTATGCATAATCATAGCGTTGAAAACGCTACAACACCTTAGAGTAAAACTAACTTTATTTAAGTAAGTACCTAAAAAATACAGTGCTTTTCAGTGCAACCAAACAGATAAATCCGTGCTCTTTGACTAAAAATACATTTCAATATCAAATCATCTTTTTTTTTTTTCAATTCTCACTTCAAAAAAGTATGTATAAATGAGTATAATATGGTAATTGTCCAAATATGTATATTTTATCGACGCTATTCAAGCATAAACAATAGTTTTTATAAACTGAATTTACATTGTCCCGAAAAATTAGAAAAAAGTGGGGTTTTCCGGCTGTGGCAGCGAGCCCTTCGATTCCGATACATGGACGTTTCGTACTCACCTGGATGTTGGGGTACGCGCCGGACTTGAGGAGCAGATAGATGACGGTGGGGTTTTGCCGGACCACGGCCAAGAAGAGCGGCGGCAACGTCATCAGGTACTGTTTGGTGTACGCGTCGGCCATCTCGTTGATGCGGTCCAGCGACAGGGCGCTCTTGATCTTGAAAATCAACTTTGGCGTCGCGGCGGCGGCGGCGGCGGCGGCGGCGGCGTCGTCGTTGTCCGACGGCCACGACGACGGGTTGGCCTGCGGCGGCAGAGGCGGAGGCGGGGGCGGAGGCGGTGGTGGCGGAGGAAGTGCCTGTTGCGAATGCGACGGCGGTGCCGTGCCCGGCTGTCGCGGGGTCGGCGGAGGCGGCGGTGGCGGCGGCGGAGGCGGCGGAGGTGGGGGCGGTGGCGGTGGAGGCGACGGCGCGGGCTGTTGCGGAGGCTGCGGCGTGGTCTGCGACGAAGGCGGCTGCGACGGGGGCGACGGCGGCGGCTGTAGTTGGAGCTGGAACACCGGCGCGTCGGCAGAGTCCGTGGACGTGACGGCGGGTGGCCAGCACGGCTGAGTGGGCTGCAGCTGCGGCTGGAAGGGCGGCGCGGACAGCGAGCCGCCGGACGACAGGGACTGGAACGACTGGAGCGAGGACAGCGAGTCGAGCAGCGTCAGGTGGCCGCCGTTCTCCAGCTCGTAGTCCGCGTACCGGCGCTGCTCGTGCCGGTCGAACAGCGTGTCCACGTCCAGTTCGTTGCTCGTGCTGTCCGGGTCGCTCACGTTGCTGCTGCTGTACGTGTCGCGGAACGACAGGTTCCACAATATGGCGCGCACCACGTCGCTGCTCCGGCGCAGCTCGCTCATGATGCCCTTGATCTCGACCGGCGCGGCAGACATAAAGCCGCCGCCGCCGCCGCCGCCGCCGCCGGAGCCCCCGGCCGCCGTCGCGGTCCTCTTGCACGGCTGGTCCTCCGCGGACGACGTGCGCCCCGCGGCCTGCTCCGCGCCGCCGCCGTCGTAGATCTCCGCGGGCGTGGAACGCACCAGTTTGCTGCACCCGGCCCGCAGCTTCTGGAACAGCGCGCGGCTCTTCTTCGGCGGCCGGTCGTTGTCCAGCGACAGCGATCGCTGGCGCAGCAGCGCGGACCGGTTGGTCGACCGCTCGGCCACGGCCACCACGGCGGACGCGGGCGACGCGGGGCCGGCCACCACGGTCGTTGGCGGCCCGTACGGCCGCGCCGGGTCGTCCGTCAAGTCTGTAAAGATTTTCGATTTTAGTCTTATTTTTATTTTTTTTGATTTTTAATTTTTAAAAATTTTTTCACGTATTTACGCAATTATATTTTACAATCCTTATCGTATCGCCGACACGGATAATGCGAAAATAACGGAACTCCTGGATGAGGTAATCCTAACGCCGATACAGGATCACTAGCTTTCGAAAAAGTTAATGAATCGAAGCGCTTAGGTGCGGTATTGAAAATTTATCAATGGAAATAATTATTCGGATAAACAATGCTCAGAGAACGTTCTGTGCTCTGACAAAATTTTTCACGTCCAAAACGTCGTCAAGGAAAACGAAAGCAAGACTATACGTAGCCATTATAAGACCGACGCTGACGTATGGTTGCGAAGTTTGGACGACAACCCAACAAACAGAGAGAAAACCGAGGACTTTTGAACACAGGATACGGAGGAAAATATTATGAGGACCTGTCTTTGACGAAACGACGGGGAATTGGCGGAGGAAGTACAACAGAGAGCTGTACGATATGTTGGAACTAACAACAGTAACAAGCTTCATTAAAAGCCAAAGGATACAATGGTTAGGACACATAATGACATCTATCGTGTGACGGTAGTGAAACCACGTGGAGGCAAACAGTCCGAGAAAAGTGCGCGAACGTAAGACGCGTCTGTGGTTACCTGTGACGAGTTTGTGAGGACGAACTCGAGCTACCCGAGGACCGTACGCGTCTTCCGACTCGTCCGCGTCCTCGTCGCAGCAGTCGTCCCTGCGTCGTTGCTGTTGATGGAGGTGGTAGTGGTGATGGTGGATGTGGTGGTTTTGAAGTTGGTGGTGATGATGGTGTTGGGGCAAGTGTCCGCCGCCGCCGTAGTTGTTGTTGTGGAGGCAGCCGTCGGCGGCCGTCGAGCCGACGGGCGTGCTGCACGCCGAGTGCCGGTACGGCTGCTGCTGCTGCTGCTGCTGCTGCTGCGGCGGTGCCGCGTCCGCCGGGACGCACGACGACGGCGACACGTGGCCGCCCGCGTTCGGGTCGATGCCGCTCTCGAGCAGCGTGCGGACCACGTCCACCGCGCCGTAGTCGACGGCCGTGTGCAGCGCGTTCTTGAACGGCAACAGCACCTGGCCGTCCAGCGACACGGAACTGCGCGGCGAGTCGTCGTGGTCGGAGCACCTCCTGCGGGACACACGCGTCCGAGACGACGACGGTTAGAGAGATCACTTTATTGGCCGCGGGTGAGGGGGGCGGGAGGGGAGACTTCGATTCGGTCGGGGTATCGATCGTTTCACACTTATACGGTTTGATTCTAGAGGTGGGCCGGTCGCGAGTGACTGAATCAAAATGAACGAATCATTCAAGTGACCGAATCGCGACAGAATGATGTACCAAAAAGTATTCGGTCTTTCGGTCAAATCGATCTTTAGGTCAAATCGATCTTTAGGTCGTATGACGGTTTTCAATGAAACTTTTCTTTCAGACGGAATCGGATCGGATCGAGTTGAATGAAATTTATTATTTAACACACTGTTAAGGACGTAGGTCACACTTACGAGTGATAATTATCACGATTTATGATAACATTATAACAATAATGGCGTTTTATTACAAACAGTACAAAATACAATCTACAACACTATATTATAATCAATCTCGGTCGCTCATTGACAGATTCATATTTCATAAGAAAATTGATTCACCTAACCATGAGAACCATATTTGATTCTAGACCGAAATGACCGAAATGACTGATATGACCGAATCATTTGACCGAATCACAAGACTGATCCGATTCGAATGATTCGAATCATTCAGACGACCGAAAATTCCCACCTCTATTTGATTCGGTCCGGTGCGTATTCGATTCGTTTTCGGTAGCGCCTAAAACGAATGAAAACTCTTCACACACACTCGGTTAGTATAAGGTTTGATTTCACGACCGAATCATCGAATACGCAGTACCGAATTTTTTACTCACTTTTACCACGATGCTCACTATGGAGAAAAGACAAATTGCTGCCATGTTGTTCGTCTGAAGAAGAACCAAAAAACGAAAGAGGAATAATCGACTGCACCGGGTACACCCTATTCTCGCCAAACGGATGGAATTTGGTGCATTTCATAACCTTTTTCTGAAATTAAGGGAGCACGAAGACCAATTTTCAAATTACGTCAGGATGTCTACGACATCATTTGATGAATTACATTTGCCGAATGTAAATTATAAAATTTTAAATGAGAAAATGAAAATGAAATAATATTTTCCCTTGCCGAAAACGTGACCAAAACCGAAACTAAACCGTATGTTATGTGTGTAAACGACCAGTTGCTTTTGTTAACACTGGACCCGAATGGAAACCGAACGAAACCAATTCGTGTCGAGGGGGCTTTCGGTTCTATCAGTTGTCTATTAGGAGGTACCGAACACACACCGCACCACCGTATCACACTTTTCCGGCGGCTACCGAAAACGAATCGAATACGCACCGAACCGAATCAATCCGTATGAGTGTGAAACGAGCCTCACGGGTCGATCGCACACCTCACTCGATCCCCTCCAACCCGTCCGCTCTCACATCGGACCAGTTGACATCGAAACGCAAACCAATGCTGCCCCGTCCCTGGTTTTTTGCACTCCGTCCGGGCTGCACGCGAATCGCATGCGACAGAAAAACAAAAAAAGTAGAAAGCGCCCGAACCGCATGCGGCATTATTTGGTATTTTAGGATAAACATCCGTCCATATAACTGAACTATTATAATATGTACTTCTATAGTTTGTTGGTAAGAATTGCAGAACAATGTATCACGTATAACTAAAGTGACTATATATTTTTTTAATCAAAACGGGACATAAAAAAAAATCATAATTATTTGTTACAAACAAATATTTTTAATTTAATAATATTACTAGCAAATTTCTGTGGTAATTATAATGTTTTTAAAGGACAAAAAAATTAAATCAACTTATTACCCTTACTAGGTAATCAACTTATTATAAACAAAATGTTTTCGTGTAATAATTACAAAATTAAATACTTGTATATTTTTCTAAAAACGATATTTCGTCAAAGAACATTTTTTTGTCATTATTTTTTTTTTTCTTGTCTACTTTTTGAAAACGGGACATTTTAGCGTCCTGAAGATTTCCCAGGGGACAACGGGACAGAGATTCAAAAAACGGGACTGTTCCTTTCAAAACGGGACGTATGGTCACCTTACGTATAACGGCACAAACTAAACCGTACATGATGTTCTCATACGTTCACGATTACAGATGCGATTATTGCTATATTAGATTATAAATCGTTGAGATGAATCGTTTGTTACCACTGCGCCTCACTGGGTTGTCAAGTTATCAAGCCGTAAATATATTAGATAGCACCTAAGAAATTCGAGTTTTTACGATCATTTAGTACTCGATTTCACTTCGACGACTCTAAATGTCTTGTACAAAGTTATCGTACGACAAATAAACATGGAATCACAAGCGCAGATATTAAGTGAAAAGAACAAAAAGTTATTTTTAATCGATCGTTTTAAGTTTTATTTTCAAAAAAATTTTTGAACAATAATAGATACGAATATAATATATAGAATTAAAATAAATTAGGTTCGACGATCGAAAGCCAAAAGGTAACTTTTATTTTTGCTTTACCACATTTATACGCTGTGGATACAATCTTTTACTGATAAATCCTAATTATGGTGCCTGATAAAGTGAGTTATATTATAATATCTGACGTTGTGACGAGCAATGTTCATATATTATTGTGAAACATATACGGTTAAATATTAAATTAGTGTATACGCAGTAATATGGTATCCTCAATAAGTATATGTATATCATTATATATAATTGATGGAAAACACGGTTATAGAGAAAGAAAAAACGTGTTTATAAAATCTGAATAAAAATAATATTTTGCGACGCGTGTGACACAATATAATTTAGTGTTATCGGTGGGGGCTGTTCAACAATTATATACAACTAAGAAGTTAATTAAGTGGTTTTCAAAGTCTTGACTTTCTAGAATGATAAAAAAAACTGTTTTAAAATATTTGGATGAAAAAAGTCCCCCTATTCGTTACACACAAACTTTATTCATTTCGATGAGATCTAAAAAAAAAAAAGAAATTTTTAAAGTAATCGTATATAAGATTTTATATGCGTATTGAATCGGTCAAAATAATTTGAAAAGCACTCATCCGGTTCAAACAATGGTAAAAAAGTTTATCCAGTAAACTCAATATAAGTGAAATTAACTCAACCATAAAATGTACCGAATTCGTATCTTTAGACAGGACATAAAGTCGAGCGAACACCGTTTAAACAGATTTTACGAAAAATACGACTCGTTTTTTGATCGTCGCCCGTTTGAATGCCAAAAATACTGAATAATACGCTTTCACGTGGCGAAAATCTTAGGCTGTTCGTCAATTCGATTTCGCACCATTTGGTTTTAAATTATTTTTGTGTGGTCGTTATCGAAAAAAAAAAAAAAAAAACGATAGCGGTACACTGACGATAATGTATTTTCATAATACATAAATCGGATCGGAGGACGCGAGAGACCGTTGGAAACGGAAGGTCGAATACTGTACAGGATAACCGACCTCCAGGTATCTGTGTCCAGGTATCTAAGTCGAACGGGGGAGGGACGGGACGAGAAGACAGAGTAAAGTACGAAATAATACTACGTTAACGGTAGTGCACTTAATGTCTGCACGGTTTTTATTGATTTGTTTTTTACGTATTTCCGCATTCAAAACGTCACTGGTAATTTTGTGAACGTACGCGTATTGTCGTGCACCTACAGTGCGAGCGAAAACCGTTTTTCATCTGTCCGATCGGTCGACTCTGCTCGAAACGAAATTTCCGTAATTTATCAAAATATACGACGAATAAGTGTTGGTCACGCGCGCGGTGTTTCGTGCACGGCCAGTTGGGGGGTTACCGCCGACCCGAGGAACCTCGAAATGACATGATACGGTTACGTGTATGTCACTCGACTAGTTTACACCACGATTTGCCCAAGTCACAATTTCTGTCCCGCGCAAATGCTTTTATTCGAAAATAAACATTTACCCAAAAAGTTATAACGCGCCCAGTGGATTCGATAAGCATGTCGTGATTTCACGACGGAATTAGTTCCGACCAAATGGCCGCCTTAAGCAAATTTGTTAGACGAAACGCATAAACTCGATTTGGTCAATAGAATAAAAAAAAAAAATTGTCAACGATTTTAAATTCATTTGACCGATTCAATGAAGATTGAAAGATTGATTCGTGGTTTTCCCACGAAGACTCGGGACAGTTAACAAAAATCGAATCTCGACGCGAAGCATACCTACTAAAAAAAATATTAATTAGAATATAAAAATAATTCAGTTTTTACATTTTAACTTAAAATGAACGAGCAAACCAAAAGACCGCAACAGGGACATAAAATACATCAAGGACGCAAATTCCTCCAAAAATAAATGCAATATTCGTCTGTATTTCCTCGAATTAAAATGTCACTACTGCAACGACGTCACGTCAGTCTTTTCTTAACAAAACGGTTTTATTCTTTAAAATACGGACATTTCGTTTCGTATCATACGAGCATAAAATAAATATCGTTCGAATGAACTCTTCCTCAATGCCAAATAAATAAACGCAAACTGAACGTTGTAGCCAGAGTTGGCTCGAAACGAACAAATAACGTTCCGCGGCGCGTGTGCAGTATAACTTCTCGCCTATTTATTGAAATACAACGGTCTCGTTGCCGTCGCCGTGTTAAAAATACAATTTCGCGAAATCAGCAATAACAATATTTGTTTTCCACGGAAAAAAAGAGCGTTTCGTCCATTTTGTCGTTCTTTAAATGAAATAAAAATGAAATTTGCTCCTTCGTCTGTACCGAGAATAATAATAGAAAAAAAAAAAATTGAAATAATTATTCCCAGAATCGTCTCGATGGAAATAATTCGTCTATTTTTCAAACACCGCCGTGCAATATGACTGGTGGTAGAATATAATATTGCGCATCGATCGAATACGAAACTTATCGAATGCAATCGATACAAAAGTTTGATTGAAATATCGACTGTTTCTATATAAATATAATCTTACGCACAAACGTATACACAAACGGGATATTATGTACCTAATAGATGAGTTTAAACGCGTAGTGTGAAATATTGTTACGGTACAACGGTGGAAAAAAACCGGACGGATTTATCGAAACGCGTTTTTAATTTTTGATCGAATGTAATCTCTCACTCGGCAACGATAGACGTTTTATTTTCAAACCGATTTATCGCAGTCCAGCAATAATAATAACGAAAATCAAAAATAAATAAATAAATAAAAAAGAAGGCGAAAAATAGAGAGAACCACTGTAACACAATAATTACAACATTGTCGATACACTCGTGCAGATACAGGAATATTACATTATGCGTCCAAGATATTATTACGTTTAAGACTGAAGTGATTTCGCAAACAACACGAGATAGGTGACTTAAACCGCCCGATATTCGACTGTAACTTTTATTAATGTAATTGTAATGTAAAACACGACTCCGAGAGCAAAGTTACGGAACGCATTATCTGATGTTCCTAGTTTCAAAACTACCCCAAACGATTCGTAGTCCTACATTATCGTGATCATAATAAAAAAAAAAAAAAAACCGAACGACGTATCGGCGATTCTCCGAGTTCCGGACGGTTTCGATAACGCGAAAGATTGAAGAGCGAACACGGTCCGTTTTGACCGTACCAATAATAATAATAATAATAATAATAGGACAAACGTGCGTCGGTTGAGCGCGCGAATAAAAATCGTAATAATTACATCGTAAGAACCCGACGATCCGATTATTGGCCACCGTTGTCATAGCGATATCGTGAAACGAGAACGTTACGCGTTTTCCACTCAGAGAAACGTTAATTCTTTGCCGTTGTTTTTAGTATTAGCATATTATTATGTTTTTTAAGCTGTTGCATAGCTTTTATCGCGGGCTTTGAGCGCCGCGACCGAATCGAGAAATTCCGTAACGAAAAAAACCTAACACGCATTTTTTTTTTTTTTTTTTTTTTTTTTTTTTTTGTATGGAGACACTTTTTCTTATCGAAGTACTGGTCCAAAAGTTTTATCCGGTAACTTTTTAGAACGAAAATTTTGTCGAGATGGTTCTTTTGAGAACTCATTTTTCGAATTACTCAATAGTTTTTGCCCAAGCGTAGGCGACAACTACCGAAAAATTGACAAAAAACGGGAAAAATATTCTCGATTTTCGTGAAATTTATTTTAGTTTTTTAGTCCGTAACTCCGTCAATAATAGAGCTAGGAAATTGAAAATTTCACTGATTACTTTTGACTTGTATATAGAACTTAAAAAATATTGAAAATTCCTCATTTACGGATCGATAGTGTGCAATGGCGCCGACTCTTTGATTTTATTTTCCCCGTACGTATTACATGTCGTAATCGATAATAATCGGTGGAACGTTTTGATTTATTACAATGGCGATCCGATCCCCCGGAGTTAACGGCGATAGGGGCCGGAATCGAGTATAATACGACTATCGTTTTCAATGTTTTAGTGTGCCACTGTTGTAGTAACGACGATGTTCGAATATTTATTTGAAAACGAGTTGGTCAAAACACGATAGGTCATTCGCCGTATTCGAATTTTCCGTACGTTTATCAGTAGTTTAAATGCTGTTTTTTTTCTTCCATTAGCGATAGCAGATTATATCAATAATATTATGCGCAAAAAAATCACGAATCAGTTTATTCCCGACAAACAGTGCAAACATACGTTTGAACCGAACGTAATCGGTCGACGTGAACGAACCGTGAATAATATCGAATTTATGTTTATTTTCTAAAACCGATTTGAAAAAAAAAAAAAAAAAAAAACCTCTACACTTATACGCTTGTTTACAATTCACGGCCACGGTCTACTCAGATTCGTCAACATTATTGAAACTCTCGAGTTCTGCGTTTTTCCCGTGCAGCTATTATATACTGACGATTAGCGCCGTCGTCGTGTCGGATTTCTGTTCATTATCGGCGTTGTTGCTTTTCCGTTGCAGATCAAGTGACCCGGCGGCGCACGAATAAATTGACTTTCGAGACGTTCGACGAACACCGCGAACAAACCGTTTGCGGTAAAACGATCGCCTCCACGGCTTCACGGCGCGTTTAACGAGCTCGATTTTTTCCATGATTTCCGCACGCCGCCACGCGAATGACATTTAAACGTAATTAGTTTGCCGTCGGCAACGTCGGTCGCGCCGTCGTAATGTTTTAACGCGTTTTTCCCGAACGCTCAGACCGTTATCACGTTTGGACGGATTAAAACGAGTGTCGGAAATCGTTTCGGCTCTCCTCGACGACCCGAACGAAATCACCGGAGGACGGAGCCGCGGCAACGAAATTTCACGAAATATATAATTTGAGCGAGCAAAAAAATTTTTGTTTCATTTCAGTAAAAAATATAATGTTTTATGTTTTATTTATTACGAAATACTATTTGTATTATTAATTGTCCTAAATAGAAATAAAAACTAATTTATATAAATTAAAAATTAACATCATAATAGTTTATAGTTATTATAATTTATACACAATTGATTAAGGAGGTAACAGACCAACAGTCATTGAAACACCCGAAGAAATTTTACAAAATATAGATGAATTTATAAATAAGTTGCTAGTAGTTCCATTACTCAAAAGCTATCACATTATTGCAGAAGTTTCTCATCAAAAAAAATATATATTAGTACTTTGTGAGTTTAAAAGTTAAGCACATATATTTATAGAATTTATTGTAAATATGGCGAAACACGCATTATTATACCAACATCTGGAAAAGTTAAATGTTTAAAAATAAAATGACTGAATTCATATTATATAAATATATTATTCGAAAACTAGTAAAATGTAAATAAATAACAGACGATTAGAACTATTACTTATTAGAAGAATATTATCGTAAAATTACCTATTTATAGTCGTCTGATCAGGGCCGGATTAACCTAGGCGCAAAAGGAGCATTTGCTCCAGGGCGGCAAATTTAGTGGGGCGGCATAAATATAATTGCCATAATTATTAAAGTAAAATATTTTCAATTATAATAGCTCGTATTATGATAGCTCGTATATAATAATTTTGTAAAATTATAATAATTATGTAAAATTTAAATTGTAAATCTATTTAAACAAATATTGTAATTTACTTTTCTTTTTTGTTAAACTTAAACAAAAATTTAGGCTAATAACCATTGTAGTTGAAGCCTGTACTATTACTAGCCTGTACCTTTAAATAAAAAAAAAAAAAAAAAATATCAAATAATATGTCATGTAGATCGTAGGTGAACCAATTTATTAATATTGTATTTGTATTTTGTGACTGTTTTAAATTCATTTAAAAAAAATTATTCGGAAAACTATTCTGTGATACTTAACATATAGTTATACTTTTTAGTGTAAACTGTAAATTGATTAATTATTATATTAGGTATATTTTATAATTGTACTTTATTTTTTAAATTTATACATTGAAATCAGGAATTTTCTTTTGGTCTTATTAAAACCTATTTTTTTTGGGGGGGGGGCAATAAATATTTGCTCCAGGGCGGCATGGGCCCTTAATCCGGCACTGCGTCTGATGGACTATACCACGTTCAATAGGAAACTCTAAACATTGTACCAAAACGTTATTGTCTTATCATACAATATCAACTGATTAAATGGCATTTAACAGTCACTGTTTCAAACGTAATAAAAAAAAAATATGTTTCAATATTTCATGTGAAATAATTCAAATTTACAACCATATATGTATATGGTTACATCGAACGGAGGAGGCGCTCCTGGATTAACGTTATCGTACCTTTAATAAGTAATATTAATATCGAACGATGAACGCTGCATTCACGGCTCGCAGATAAGGCGTAGCGCGCGTGTAAGTTCAGCCGGATCCGAAAGTGATTAAGCCCCGTAAAGCGATCCCGTCCGCGGCTTTGACTCGGTGATTTATTTCACGACTCCCGATTGTTATTTACCGTAATATCTAAAGCGAAATCTGCGTGCATTGTGTTCGGCCCCCGTGAACGAGTTTTACGGGACTTTTGAAGTGGCCCCGGCGCGTATCGATTTTCCACCGGAGAAAAACGCCACCCGACCCAAACTAATTTAATACTAATAACTCTCGCGGCGTACCCCTTTCGCCCCACCACCCTCTCCCGGCCGGCACGAGCGCGGAGTGTATTACGCGCGCGAGCCGGAGATTACGCCGATGACCTATTGTCGGACGCGCCATGACATTGTGCGCGAGCTTTGTTCGTGCCACCGGTATATTATCATCAGGTAAGATATTATTATTTTCTACGCGTTCGGAGGCCGATCAGAGTTGACGGTGAATCGGACACCGTCGGTGCCTCTTAAACATAATAATATATATATAATATATGTTACGGGCAAAGTGGAAAATTCGGGCAATGTATAAAATGCCCGGGCATTGTACACATTGTCCGATGCAGATTGGGCAATGTGAATTGTAAAGTATTTATACATTAATAGTATTAATTTTTATATACAATTTATTTATAAAAATTGTGAAATAAGTTAATAATCATTAAATGCACAGTTTTACTTTAGTTGTATACTGTATTACTGTCACTCAGTGTATATTGTGCTTGAACATTTATTTTTTGTTATACAGTGCTTGACCAAACATTTATTTATTTATTTTCTACATTTTATTTAAAATATAAATATATTTGTATAAATAAAAATAATAATAATATAAAAATTAATTAATTATGTATAATAGTTAGTGTTTAATCAGAGAACAGACGTAGCATTTAATGATTATTAATTATGTAATTATTAGAATAAATTTACTTCACAATTTTTTAAATGTATAATTTGTATAAATACTTTACAATTCACATTGCCCAATCTGCATCGGACAATGTGTACAATGCCCGGGCACTGTTTACATTGCCCGAATTGTACACTTTGCCCGTAACATATATATGTATATGTGAGGCCTTCAGTGTAGTAACGGACTGACCCGAAAAAATTAACGTGTCGACTTTATGACATTAATAGCAACTATAATCCGTAAAATCAAAAGTGATCTAAGCCATCTTTA
Organism: Therioaphis trifolii; assembly: GCA_027580255.1. Taxonomy (NCBI): domain Eukaryota; kingdom Metazoa; phylum Arthropoda; class Insecta; order Hemiptera; family Aphididae; genus Therioaphis; species Therioaphis trifolii. Next base: position 11,735,487 of record CM050405.1, on the reverse strand, counting down.
CTTAATTTTCACTAGGGCAATAACGGACTATCAATATCATTAATTTGGGGTTAGTCAATTATTGCACTGAGGGTGTCGTATACGGTCCGTCGATCAGTGGTGGGGTAAAACCGAGATTTTATGGGATAAATGCCGCTCAGATAAATATTTGGACGGTTGTACCAAGATATTGCCATAAAACAATAATACTGAGCAGTCGTGTCCGAATGACTTTTAAACGGATAAAATATGGCGAGACGGATGTTGCAAATTACTCGTGACCATTAATAATATAGCGATATAATATCTACTTAAATAACTACTATCTGTAGTAAAAGTCGGTTAGATCATCTAACTTAGATGTTATTGATTTATAAACGTTTAGTTATTGAATAAACGGAAAATGTATTCTATAATCATTAGGACTCGGGACTTATAGTTTTTTCATATTTTTTTTAGAAAGATCGTAGAATCATGTTAGTGATCAACGAATATGTTTCATAATACCAGGAAGTCATATTTAAAATTTTAATTTACATAAATTTTTGCATGTTTTGTCATAATTGCACACAAATGCATATCTGAGAATATTAGAAAAACCAAGATCATATTTGGTAATTTTCGATATAATTTCTTAAATTAGCTTAGATAAAAAAGAACTAATTGGTAAATTTTTTGTTGAAAAATAATATTTTTACTATCATTTAGATAATTTACTATCTATCCGATAAAATCGAAATATATATTAAAGAAAGTGAACTTCAGTTGCTCGCCATTTTCGAAGAATTTATTTTAATTAACTTATCGAAATAATAATACTTATTACAATTTTTTTTTCATATAAATATTATAATAATAGAAGAATTAATAAATTAAAATACATTTTTAGAGCATATTACAAGTGCATATTTCTTGTTTTTTTAGTGCACAAGTACATGCATAATTTGAGATTTTTAAGTACTAGAAGTCCTCAGCCCTATTAATCATCAATGATATCTACCTACACGTTTATATTGTTTAATCCACATATTATATTGTATATTGTAGCACTAATTATAAATATTATCAAAGAAGTGTGTGAAGTGTGTCATAAAATTTATTTTGCAACACGAGAGTAACGGTTATGAACTGAAAAGTGGAAATTACATTTCAATATCAGTATTTCCGGGAGTAGGTGAGATGGAAAAATTTTACCGTCCAATGAATAAAAAATGATTGGGCCACAACTGCTGTCGATAATTCTAAATGTGCATTTAACTTTCGCGTATCATACATTTAGAAAAATCACACGAACATTATACGGACCGCAGACGAGGAAATAAAAACGCGCACGACGTTATTCCGTACTCGTGATAATATACATATACAATATATATGCTCATTATAAATTTCTCGAAATTCAAACTGTCGCAGTTCAATGGAATCTAGATTTATTTGTTTTACTGTGATGTATTTTTTTTTCCAGAAGACACTTGTTCACGCAGTAAAAGTTTCACAAAAGTTTCAAGCAGAGTATCATGCGATTGGAAATTGGTTATCGATTGTGTGTAAAGTTTCAAAAATCTCATTATATCCTAATTTCTCTACTAGAGAATAGCCGAGGTATTTTGTTGGGATATTAATTTATTTTATTAAAAGTGTTGTGTACGAATGATATTTTTATTAAATTACAATGTTTTCGAAAAGTGACATTTTCAAAAAATGCCGCCATTCCCTAGAACAGATATTAGGATACAGTATGATTTGTACAGAAATATAAATATAAATGACTAAGTAAAGTCACATTTTTTCATGGATTTCTAAAATATCTTATCGACACAATAAATACCAACCAAAATCACCCGAATCAGCAATTTTAAATTTATTGTTATTTAAAATAATTTACCTGACATTTTGAATTTTCGTCTGCTGTGAATTAAAATTTGTTTCGCGGGTTTGAAAGCTAAAACTATACGTTTTTTCTGCAGGTTTTGAGTTTATCTGTAAAATAAAAGTTAAAATTGTAAACGTTTATATTTTTCATAAAAAAAAAAAAAAAACAGGTCAACAAATAAAATGTTTAAATATACATCAGTCATGCAAATATCAAAGTATACTTGAAATAATAATATAATAATAAAAAAAAAAAAAAATAATAATAAAATAAATGACATTTATCATTATGTAAACGAACCGTACACGTTTGAAATCTTGATTTCTATTAAAAACATTTTGACGAAGGAATCAGTGAATAATTCAGTGGCGCGTCGGACGTTTTTTATGCTCGACGAAAAACGAAATATTAACGAACGAAAATATATATTTTTCATTTATTTATTTTTTTCTAAACGTCCCGCGAATAATTGTCTTTGCGTCTCTGTGTTCGATGCCTCGGCGAAAAACGACCTTTAAGTCGATAATCGACATATTATTATACATATTATGCTCACCCGCCCGCCCGCGCCCAATCGCTCGTTTAAGAGTCTTGAGGCGATCGTCTCGCAAAGTGTTTTCTACGATACGCCAACGCGGGTAAAGTAAATATTGATACTATATCGCGCTCGGATCGCTCGTCGTGTATGTCTGACTACACGTTTCTCTGCGTATTCTCTAACCTATACGATATTCGCCCGTGATGTCAAAACCGTACGGGACGCGACGGTGAAAAAAAAAATTGTTATTTCCAGCCTGCGAAGCGTACGAAATCGGAATCGATGACCGTAGGAACGATTAAAGTCGTCGCGGTCGTATACCTCGGATTTATTATTAACGGTATGAAAATCACGTGAGAGTTAATTATTTTAAATCCGCCGAAAAAAAAAACATCGAAGTAATGTACGTTTCGGATGACGTTTTATACGTGGAAGCATGTGACGTGTCTTTAGGTTTGCCGTACAAACGGTGTGACGGAGTGACAGTTTATTACGAATAAAACAGTACTTTTATATATATATATATTATGTATCTATGTAAAAAAAAAAAAAAACTATTTTTGAGTAATCATATTATTGTTTGTAAACGTCGGTTTCCATAGTGAAATTATTAATGATTTTTAACAATTTAGAATTCATTGAGAGCAAGAGCGGGTGCAATAAAAAAAAAAAAAAAACAAACAAAATGCTAGTCCGAAAACGGAATACGAAGATATTATGGCAAGAAAGTCGGATGTGTCAATTTCATTTTGCGTATTTAATTTCGAACAATCGCAAACACACCGATTGATGTACTTGAAGAGTTCTTATTTCTATAATTTAAGTAAAATGTGTGTGTGTGTGTGTGTGCGCACGTTTACGAGACAAACGTTATTTTTGAAATTTTCGTACCGATTCACTTTTGCCATTTTTTAATTTCCGCTCGAACTTTCGTCGTTAGGTTACCTGGGATGAGAAGAAGTCGCGAATACGGCTGCCGTAGAATGGAATTCGTGTTCGAGAATTTTCTCTTTCTTCCCGTTCGTTCGGGACTCGTGAAAATGGAAAAGTTTTTCATTTTTGTAAATATCTCTTATCCATTATTCGACTAGGACGGTTCGTGTTCCAAAAGTGAGTGGTATGAACGACAAATAAACGATATGGATGTTTGACGAATGAGAAGGGAGAGAACGAGAAAGAGACGGAGAGCGAGTGAAACAGAGAAGGAGGGAATTTTTATTATTTGATAAAGCCACTTGGTTTTATTCCCGGTTCACCTATTCGCGTGAGTGGGCGCAGTCCAAAACGGAACAGATAACAACACAATGACGACTGCCGTGTGTGTAACGCGTAATCAGATTTAACGATATATGCGGAAATTAGTACGCGACGCGATGGGAATAATAACAGCGTTGTTTCGAACGACGGATGATGTTCAACCGGGGTAGTCACGTGCGCGTATTAGGCAAAGTGTTCCTACCGTTAAAAATGTATTTCAAGTTTAATAATATGGTGCGTTTAATGGTAAACAGTAGCCGTGATAAAGGAAGTCGTGTGATGGACGGTCATGTCGTGGTATAGTACTGTTGGGAACGATTTTCGCGATTGTGGAGAGAAAGACAGAGACGGAGAGAGAGAAACAGACAGAGAAATCGAGATTTGAATAATATGTAATTTCAAAATACTCTCGTTACACACACACACACACACACACACACACACACACGACATTGTCATTATTGTCGTCATCATAATCATCGGTGTTCGTTTAGTAAACGTTAGGTGTTTGAAATAATTCACGAAACCAGCAATAGGTTGAAATATCGTTGTATAGGTACTTTCGTGCACTGAAATAATTAATTTTTATTATGAAAAATATCGTAAAAAAAAAATATAAAACACGACCGTTATGCTATCGTTATTAAAAAGTTTGATACGTTTGTGTAAAATACTCGACGAAATATTTACAAACAAATAATAATGGGTTTCAGACGTTAAAAACACCTGCTAATTATCCCTTTAAACTAATTGAGCGTTTCTGAAGTCAGCTTTTCTTTTTAATAACGCTCCAGTTTGTTTTACATGAAACGATTAAGACCATTTTTTTTTTTGTAAAAAAAAAAAATGATTCTGATAATTTTAAATTGCGTACACTGTAACTTTTTGTGTCACGAAAGCCCGTTATTTACTTGTCGTTTACAGCACACTTTTATTTGATATTATTCCGATAAACGTGATGTGTACTTGCTCGCGTATCCTGTAAATTTATCGCGAATATACAAATTTACAAACCTGAAACTTATCTCGATGTATCGTCAAAAAGTGTTTAACTTTTGAGACATCGTTTGTGCGGATGGCGATTTCCAGTAATTGACTTTCGAAACCAAGGTGATCAGTGGACGCAGAGGAACCAATACTAAAGAAACAAAAACAAAAAAAAATAATTATTCACTAAAAACCGAAAAATATATTTTCAATTATAAGTTTTGCTAATGTTGGCGTTCAACTAAATCATAATATTTTAGGTTCTAAGTAACAATGACATTTAGTAAAAATGTGTCTTCACACTTCGTAAAAGTTTAATCTCGGTTTTCGAGACCCCGAGAGCTTTGGAAATTTAATATAATATATATTTATATATTTATTTATTTATTTATTTATTTACGAAGTGCGTATTTATAAAAATGCTTTTATTGTTTGTAATTTGAACACATGTGGTACTTTCGAAAGGCCATTTTTAAATTTTAATGTGGCTATCGAACGAATTTAAAAGCTACTGGAAAAATAATACTCTAAAAAAACAGTAAAACGCACTGTAAATATATTTCAAATAAAAAAAATATTCTACTGCTCGCCATGTTGGAATTCAGAAAACAGTTGACCCAAAGAGAATAGAGCTGATTTAAGTGACATTTAAATGGTGCCATACATTATTTGAATTGACAGGATTTTTATCCCCGTAATACATTTTTTGTATATTTTTTTCTAAAGTCTTTCAGTTTATTACTTTTTTCTGTTATATATTCGTCCTAAAATTATCTTAAGTGTATACATTGTTATAACGTGGCATACTTTATGTCATTCAATAATAATTCATGTTTCATCTTCAATCAACCTATACTATACATTTGTCATTTTCCGGTGAATTTAAAACGAAAGTATTAATTACTTTATAGTACTTATGCTAATAATGACAATACAACAAAATAATTATTTTAAAATATTTGACCTACGATATTTCAATAATAACCGATAGTTCATAATTACAATTCATATTTGAAAATTCTGACATGATTACGATCGAAAAAATTTGTGAAAATCCTCAATGTCTATATGAAAAGTTAATAAAATTAATAACCATACGAATACAATTATTTATTGTTTTCAATACATTCCGTGTGACATAAATAGAATATCGAAATATTTCAATTAAAACTGTATGTGATCAACAAAATATCATCAACAGTCAAGTTTTGTTTAAAATTAAATAATTGTTTTACAACGCCGTTACATTTTAAAAGTAGGCGTTTGTGTTTTCAGAAAGTTTGTAAGATTTGAAGATTTTTAAATCGTCAAACTTGACACAAAGAGTCACTGAAATGAAAATCATTCCTACGTCCATCTTCTAGACGTAATAAGTTTATTAAGAAATGCACGCAACCGAACACGTCATTCTTCTTACTCGTACAACTTTCTGGAAATTTGATTCACACAATATACATTCTTAAAAAAAAAAAAAAAAAATACATTCTTTAATAAAATACATTCTTTTTTAAAATACATTATTTAATAGATATTATAACAATGACCGTATGCTGAACTTTAGTAATTAAAAGTGTAGAAAATGTGAGTTGAAAATAATTAAACTGGATATTGATAGAATATCACCGTCGATAATACTTTTACTATTTTTTAAATACATTTTACATCAATTGAACGTAGAGTATTACTGCGAATGTAAATTAGTATAATATAATTACTATTCCTCATCGGAATTTTCATTTTATTTATTTATTTTTTTTATTTTACTTTTAAATATATGGAATAAATTAAAATTTGCATAAAGACATTAAAAAAAAAAATAAATAAATAAAAAAAAATATTAACACTATGACTAGTAAACTTCCAAAAGCTATTCGTTTAATTTTTCCTTCTCATTCCACACACCGGACAACAGTATGTATTCGGAAAATATGAGTGTTAATGAAATAACTTTCGACTTATCGGCCCCGAACATAGTTTGATAATATGATAAATGGTCTTATCCGTCGAACTATTATTGAATAATATTAATTTTTAATTAAGATGCTTGCGGTGCCAAGTCACGACGTTAAATTCCACGATCCACTATATTATACATCTTAGGTAGTTTAACGACTGCACGCGTTATACAAGCTCGCGCCCACGTACGACCAAAACTCGTATCGTGTCGTCCGCAGGACCCAGGGCGTATTTCTGGGGGGGAGGGGGGGGCGATCGCCCCCTGGACCTTTTCAATTTCTTTTTTTTACTTTTTTTACATTATCTGTAATATATTATAATAATCATTAGATTAAAATTACGAAATTATTTAAAGTCATAGATTATGATACTGCAGGTGTGTAATATATTGATAGAAGCGCTCGGAATTTACCTAGCTCGTATCGTATCGATTTTATAACGATAGATATTTTCAAATACACGGTATCTGTTACTGAACGTTCGATCATATTTTTTTTTTTGTTAAGCACGAAATAGTAATGATATTATTGTAGTACACGAATACGTCTTCACAGTTCACGTATAGTACACTAGATGCGTGCAAAATAATAGATAGATTTGCTGAACACAAACGATTCTAAGAATTTGTTTTATAGAATAATAACTTTAATTAGTTTGTGCTTCATTTAAAAGAATTTTTATTTATTTTTAATCCTAAATATTATAGTTAAATTATTTTTTATTCCTCAACATTACAAGTCAAAAAGTCGCCCCCCCTGAGAATAGGGTCAAGGACGCCCTTGCGCAGGACGCGTTTCAATAGTCTATTAACGGCGACTCTGAGTTTCCGACGGTCGAGACCCCACACAGGAAATCATAGTCGAACGGGTCTCGCGAGTCGACTGCCACCCCGTCGTTTTTGGCATTTCCAGAACTACGGGGCAACGGGGACGTTCGCTCCCGGGTGCCAGATTTAAAAGGCACGTGTTCTTGAGAGTGTTTAGAGACAGAGGAAAAACTATCAGCGATTACGACGTCCGATGGGTTTGAAACGAGATCAGACCGCGGTGAAAAACTCGGTGGTAGTGCGTTTCAATGAATGGAGGAAAAAAAAGAGCGTCGGAAAATAAATGTTAAAAGAAAACACGCGAAATGGATAATTTTATCAATTTTATTCATTTATTTTTTTTTAATCAACCACCTTTGCGATCTGGCCCGTTAAAACGAATACAATTTAAAATATCAAATCACACGGTAAAAAAAAAAAAAAAAAACTTTATGTTTACGGAAAACGACTCGAACCCGAAAACTGTCTGAGTTTCTACACCACCCCTGCCTACGCTTGTGTGTAGAACATACCTACGTCCCCGGCCGCGAAACGTCTCAATTCCAGCCCTGAATCGATGCATTTTCGCCTGACGGTCACGTCTTCACTAAGCGCCGTGCCCGATGGACTCTGGATTTTTATCACGCTCACGACAGCCGGGTATACCACAGAGTAGTGATGGCCAATCCACAGCACGTGAAAAAATTTCGAGATCGAGAGAGTTCGTTTAAGATTACATTTTTACTAATTAATTTTTTTTTTTTTTTTTGAAAATATTATTTTTTGTGATTTGAATTTAAAACTAAAATTAAAAAAAAAAAACCAAAATACGTGTGGCACTCGGAGACTTCCGCGGTAAAGTTATCGCATAGCTTTATTATCAACTTAGGAAGCACCAATTATTTTTTACGTGTGTTTAAAGGTGTAATTTGATGTAAAAATAAGAAATTTAGTCAAAATTTAAACTTTAAACGCTTGTAAAAAAAAAAAAAATACTGTGACTTAAGATTTTCGATATTTTTTCATCATCAGTAGAAATACTTATGAGTATTTGTGTATTACATTTTTAGCTCTTAATATCCAAAGGTTAAAATTTAACGAAATCTTAGATCTACTGATCTAGATAAAAACTTATTCATTTCTTAACATTATTAAAACATAAATTGTCATCTAATTTTCATCTAGATGAAAATAATAGTTGTCTATATAAATTTATCTAGATAAATATTTTATAAAGAGCGTAGTCTGCACTCAATGTAATCGGGTTATGGTAATTATAGCAATAAAACAAAATATAACTTTTGATGTGAAATGTCTCATAAATATAGGTATATTTATGAGACATAATATATAAATATAAACATTTTTTTAGTCTTAGAATTCATCTGAAACAATACAATATTTAATATTCTATTATAACGTGTTGGTCATTAGCTTGACCTTATACTAGGTGAAGTACTATTGGTTATTACGTTTTAATATTTACCGAATATGAAATTACTTTATTCTAAGTATAAGAAAAAAATACTTCGGAAAAGTTTGTATTTATTTCAACTTTAAGAAAAAATAAATATGTGTAGTATTAGTCAGGTATATATCATTTGTATCATTTTATATTTATACAAGGTGCTATTACAATTTAATTAAAAATATGTAAACTAGAGACTCCAATGGTTTTTCAAAGAAACAACCTAAGTTTTTGTTTTACATTTTTATTTTTATTATTTGATATTTGATATAAACATTTAGTCTCATTTTTATCTAGATAAAAATAAATTTTATTTATCTATATATAGATTAATTAAATTTTTGTACTATCTATTTTTATCAAGATAATTTTAATTTCATATATCGTATCTTTATCTGGATATTTTTTTTCGTGTGAGCACAACACTGGTGACGACCCGAACTGCGGGTTGTCTCTCTGCCGAGGCCGACGTTCTTGGCGTGTCGGCGTAACGAAAACGGTCGACGCGAAAAGACTGAGCGCGTTCGATACGCCTTCGCTACTTAATTTTCGAAATAAATCATGATTTATACTGTTGATCGAGAAATCGCCAATGAAGCAAAGATCATAACAAAGAAAATACATAGACCATCCGATTGTGAATTTCGATAGTTAAACTGAAAACGAGAATTTATTTCGTTTTATTACTGTTGTTTTTGTCGTGCGTTAGAACGAAACCGATTTTATTGGTTTAAAGTTCATTTTATAGGTGAAATTTTAAACGTTTATGTCCGTACGAAGGAAAATAAATTCAATAATACGCTCTACCTACAAATTGCGATACCTTATAGCTATCCGGTAAATAATAAAAACAAACATTACCGTGGTAACGTGTTTATGGGAAAAGAGGTAGAGACCCGCTATTGAATTGGTATTCGTATTGCTCGATATCCGAAAATATAGAAGTTTAACGAATTCGCAAAGTTTACCGTTAAATTTACGTACAGTGCACGTACAAAACGTGTGATTTCAGAGTGAATATCACAACGTTATTGATAGCGTAACGTGAGTCGTCGAATGATCGGCCACCCCACGGTAACCCCAAGTTCACCTCTATTAACCCATCGGGGCGAAACGATATAAATATTACTGAAACTATGTCCGCCGTGCGTGTTAATAGTCAATAGCTATTGTCGTAGTTGTCGACACTCAGAATACGAGTTTTTTCCGACTTCTCGTTGAGAAAAGCAAAAAACCGTCGTGGAAAAATACTCGTTTGAAAAAAAAGACGTAAAAAATAATTATACAAATATGAAATCTATACATTATTTAAAAATGGAGCCAAAAATGTATAGCGATTCATTAATCGAGGACGGCTGAGTCGATTTGGCAAAATTTTTTTTTTTAATTGTTCGTAATTGCCAGGAGAAGGTTTTTATGAAAAAACGTTTTGGAAAAACCCTATTTTTTAATTATTTATTTTTTGATAGTTGATTTTTTGCGTTTCGGAGTGTTTTTTCGAATTGAAAAAGCTGCAGCAAGCTTTAGCTTATAAAATGGTCCATATGATATATGTAATCGTTAAAATGGGGCCCCCGGCCAACACCAAACAAATGGATCAACATGGAGAAATATGTCGTCTATTGAATATTAGGTATTAATGTTATGTTTCACTGTATAAAATAAAGTTTAAATTTTGTAAAGTGATAATTTTCGTATCGTTTTTATTTCGTTCGATTTAGTTCATAACCGTAAATACCCTATCATTACATTAAACCGTATTCGTTGTTTGTTTTTGCGCCAGAAAACAAAATGAAACAATTTTTTTTACAATTGCACTCAAGGGATTTCTGTTTCAATTCAAATAAATCAATAGATAAATTGTTGAACTATATGTTTTATTATCACTCAAAGTTTATCTGAAGGCGTTAAGTTCACCGGCTCCACTTAATATTAAAAAAAAAAAAAACTTTTTGGTGAAACAACGTTTGCCGGGTCAGATAGTGTTATCTAAATCAGCTGCACATTGTATCATCGTCTCACGCGCTTGTACACTCGTTCTATATTTTCAAAATTTCTAAGACTTAACATTTACGATTATGTTTTGTTTTTTCGAATCGATGCGTTCGAGTGACGCGGTGTCGTTAATTAAAAACTAACCTAAAGCATTATAGTAAACATTAATTTTTTTTTTTTTAATTATTGTTATTTAATTTGCTTTATATTTTCATGATTATAGTGAGGTGATTAAATTAAAAACTAGTTTTTAGTATGAATACATGCAGTGGCGTATTTACGTGGGGGGGGGATTCACGGATTTTGACCCCCCCCAGAAGTAAAAAACAAAATTAATTTACTCCCGAATTGAAATGTATTTTATCATAATATAATCATTATATTTACAAGATTTCAGACTTGAATACAAAGTATATTTTCAAATAGCATTATTTAGAAGTCATAAATTACTTATTTCGTAAGAATAGAGGAAGAGGATATTCATTTACTACCTATACATTATTATGTATTCGTAATATGTATTTATATTTTATTACGTTACAACTTGTAATTCGGCGATAATGGAAAAGGGGGTCACTCATCAGAATATAATAAGTATTTTTTGGATCCCCCGCCCCAGAAAAAAATTGAAAATACGCCTCTGGATATATTTACCGTTAATACACACAAATCAATACCTGCAACGCGGAGTGTTCGACGGGATGAACAGTTTCGACGACCCGTCCAAGAGCTGTTCGACGTTTTTCTCCGAGATTTTTCCCAGGACGTTGTGGTCCTCGTCCGAAGTGGCGTTACGTCGACGTTCGTCCTGTGAACACACACGTGATATAAGTACGCACGCCCCGTGAGACGCATTACGCGTAATCGTTAATGTCCGGACAAAAAGGAAATACACGGTCTGGTACGCGGCGGACACGGTCGACCGGGGGGAGGGGGGGGGAAGTGCATGCCATTATTGTTGTTATTGTCATTATTATACCGTACACGTATGACGCCTATAAAAATAAATAAATAAATAAAATAAAAGAAAAACTGCCTGCCGTTACGCCGGTGCCACCGCGCGCGATGTGTTTGGCATTAAATTTTTTAACACCGCTCCGGTTCTAAACGTCGGAGAGATTTTTTATAAAGGTGTAATAAAATTGGCACGCGCGCGTTTTACGAGAGCCGGGGACACGTATGTTTTATTCAAATTTGTTTTTACGCGGTTTTCGATTTTTTTTTTTTTTTTTTTTAAGGTCGGGCGTACGTACGCGTTCCGACCGTGTTAAGGTTCGCGGTGATGGGTGAGAGGGCGCTGTTTCGGACAGATTTCACCGCACGGAGAAAACAACGCGTCGGGAAAAATCACCGAGATAAATCGCGCCGCGCGTTCGAAACATTTTTTTAACTTTCAACAGACAAGGCCGGTCACCCGTGACCGGAACGAGTTTTAAAGTACTCCACATCAGAAAATAATTGTATCAATAACAGGTCATCTACTTGTCCTTACTCTGTCATCCACCATCCTATCACCAGCCCGAATGATTAAAAAAAAAAAAAAACATTTTTTTGAAAAATCAAACATTTTTGGAATACATTAAAATTTGTTTCTTGTGTTACATCTTAAAAACACTTTAAAATATAGGTATGTATTCATAATACAGTCAATATGAATATAAAAAAAAGTGCATTAAATGATTTAAAAAATGTATAAAAAGTTCTCGGGTCACCCGTGTGTCGCAGCTTCGTCTGTTTCGTTAAGATTGTAGCCTTTTCTGTCGAGGGTCAAAGCGAGTTCGATCCGCAGCGGCGACTCGGCATTTGAGTTCACTCGAAAACACGAGGTCGTTCGGTTTCGGGTAGGTCGTGTTGGTCGCCGTCGCGTGAATCGTAATGATCATTTTCGATTGGCGTCGACGGCTTTACGCGCCGTGTTCAATTTCCCGCTCGGTGATTTCGAAACAGCTTCGTGGCCGAATGTAACCGAATTAAAACACACGCCCGACCGCGGTCGTAATTGTATGCCCTGTGCTCGCCGTGGCGGTTCAGTTGGCGCTCGGCAAACACAACACGACGAAATAATAATAATAATCGATCGCGTCAACAGTGTTTCGCGTCGTCGACACGCACAGAGATGCGGTGGATTCTCGATAAAATATCTCGAACTGAACACCAAACCAACCGGACCGAAAGTTCACGGATGATTAATACCGCAGTGATTTACTCGATTTCCGTTCGGATTTTATTTGCTCTCCAATCGCTATTCATCTGGGAGTGAACAACGTGCGAATTATTAATCAAAAAGACGCGACGGTGCAAAACGAATAAATAGGTTTATACGATTGAAAAACGCGTTTCGATCTCGTTTTTTTTTTTATTATTTTTTTTTTTTTTCAAAAACGTATTTTTACGTTTTACCATCAATCGGTAAACAAAACAAGTCGTTTTGAGTTTTCATAGTTTCGGAAATAATCACGATCGAGTATAAGGACAAAATACGCGTACGAGTACTAATACGATTCGAGTGTAATTACTAACGTCGTGGGTACTCAACAAGTCGCCAATATGTTCGTGCCGATCGTTCGATTTTGTGAAACGTTCGCGCTGCATCTGGAGAAAACGTACGGGTACCGCGTGTGTGTGTGTTTGTCGATCGCTTCGAGCGGCGCGAGGACGAATAAGCGCTCGTGGTTTTGATCGAACGCGAGTCTAGTTCTGTAATCACAGGATCGTTCGTGAAAACCGCTCGTGAAATCGCACGCGAGCACGCCTCTATACAGGCGATCGCGTCCCTAGAACTATTTGTGTTTCGAGTCGTGGAAACCGTCACGGCGCCGTCGTTTTGAGCGATTAAAAAAAAAAAACAAAAGTTTGGAAACAAAAAAAATAAACATTCTTCAAACAAATTCCCAATCAAATCGGAAATCGGACTGCGTCCGAAATCGTCGCCGCGAATTATTCCGGATCAATCGTTGACGATCGCACGTCGCGCGCGGCGGCACCGGTGGAGGTATAATTTGCCGAGCGGCCGAATGATCGGAGCCGTAAATTCGCGCGTCACGTACTCACGTCCCGAGTGCCTTTTAATGAGTAAATCACGCTAACGATCGGCGAATCGCAGTGATATTGTTAGACGCCGACACGAGGACGGTGCGCAAAGGGCCCGCCGACACGTATGGCGTGTGCCGACGACGGCGCAGAGAACGTCTGTGTTGCGGTTATGTGTGAATTAACGTTTCGGATTCGGGCGCCGCGCTCGGCGGCGTGGAGGTGATCGGGCGCCTGTTCGACCTCGGAAGCGATTTCCGAAGTCGTGCGGGCTCTGCCGCCGCGGTCGGAATATCAGCTGTACTACAGTGAAGCGACTGTGGTATTGTGACGAGTTCTAGGGGCGCGTTTTTTCCTCGAGCGTCGATGTCGTATACGCCGATCACTTTAAACGTACACGAGTAAAAATAAATAATAATATCGTAAGTACTTTTATTGAATTACAATATCCAGTAGTGACCGAGTCACACGACCACTACCCACTCGCTTTCACACTGGTGGCCATGGGCGCCGGGTTTCCCAAATTTCACGGGGTGCCTAAAATCCTTAGATATTAATACATGTCAATTTGAATAAATAATAATTTTTTTTCAACATAAATTGTATCCTTATTTAATACGACCTTTTTCATATATTAAAACTTTTAAATACATATTAATTATTATACATAAAATTATTTTCATTTCATATACGTATGTCAGGATCGAGTAATCAAAACATCCAAAATATATCGTTGTCATAAATATTATACGACGAAAAAATTATAAACGTATTAAGTTACGTATTGCTCTATCTTTTTATTTCACGGGGTGCAGAGCACCCTATAGAATGATTCATGGGGTGCTTGAGCACCGCAGCACCCCAATAGTCGGCGCCCATGCTGGTGGCCAGTGCTGACCGAGTCACACGACCACCACACACTGACCCTCTTTCCGTCTCTACATATTCTTCATATATCTATTTTACTATCGAAGCACTATCGGTTTAACCTAGTTACATTATACTTATTGACTAAGCTTACAATTATACTAATTGTTATTTTATTACATAATTGTTATCTTAACCTAATTAGATGGAATACATGTTTTTTGAATATTGCTTATTGAATATTTTTTTTTAGCATTTTACCTGTTACATATATGATTGTTTTCTTAACCTAGTTATAATAGATTTAATTTTAATATTATGTATGATACGACAGGTGTTATCTGTTTCAGGCGTGTCTCAAAAAAACCTTCAGTTTGAATGTATTTTGAACTCCGTGTGCATTAGAAATATTGTGATGTCCTCCCCCACCCTTCGAACAAAGTTCCTGAAAGAAACGCAGTAGACGAGGTCGAGCGGGATTTTTCGTGTCTATACGATATCCAAAGCTCTGTAAAACGCTCGTGAGATGTTCGGCGGCGTGTATATATGTCCGTTTATCGACGTGGAATTCCGTCTTAAATCATAAATATCGGACAAGTCGGACGAATAAAACGGCCAGTCCTCGTTACCGGACTATTATCGACCAAGTATAATGTATCGAAACGTAATGGATAATATATTATACGTATATCCCGAGGAATAATCGAACCCCGTATAATATTCTTTCTGTATTATTTATTTATTTACTTTTTTTTTTTTGACCTGAATGTTTTCTCCGACCGGATATTAATAGTTTTTATTCTTGGAATATTCTTGTCACGAGATTATTGCACCGACAGTATTGAATTTTGAATAGATACGGTTCGCCTTTAATACACACACACACACACACACACACACACACACACACACACACACACACACACACACACACACACACACACACACACACACACACACACACACACAAAAACCGAAAATAATAACACCGAGTGATTATAGAACGTCAAATAACCATTCAAAGTATTCATTATTATTGAAATAGTTTATTTATTCAGAATTTTTTTTTGTTTTTGTCACATTCTGTATTCATATGATATGATATTTTTGAAATCAATTATCGACGTCTGCACGTCATCGTGATGCGGTTAGTGTGGCCGCAACCGTCTGCAGTGCATTATTGTGTGCATACCGACGCGATCGGATTCAGTAGAACGCAGTGAAAAAAAAAACCATAGTCTGACGGTAATTTAAAAATATATTTCACCGACGTCGATATTAAAATATATTCGTTCTCGTCTGGGACAATAGAATCATTATTATTATTATTATTATTATTATTATTATGGTTGTTATTGTTATTATTATTATTACTTCTATTATTATGATTATTTTTATAAAAGTCCGCGACAGGTCGCGGCAATATTCCGACGTTTGGTATGCGGTGCAAACAGACATTGCGTTTGACTGATATCAGACCAGCAGGGAGCTCGATTTACAATTTATTATGGAACCGAACTCAAGACCTATGATATTTGACGCTCCCCCCCCTCTATTCATCCACGGCCGCCTTGAATGAAAAACATAAACCGATCGTTTTGAGCTGAGCTTTCGTTCATCAACACCGGTGTGGCCGGGATTATTTACCGCGTGACATTTACCCCCCCCCCGGTAAATTATACCCCCCCCCACCAATAAATTGTCTCTGGTGCAATTTTACCTCCCGGTAAATATTCGCTAGTGAAATTTTACCGGGGTTTATAAATACACTTGGGTAAAATTCCACTAGTGAATTTTTACCCCCGGTAAAAAATCACTAGTGGATATTTACCGAGGGTAAAAATCACTAGCGAATATTTACCGGGGGTAAAATTTCACTAGTAAAAATTTACCGGTAGGTAAAATTTTACTAGATTAAATTAAGTTTTTCATCATGGTCCTCGAGGAGAAAATACTCCCACTTCTAGTTGGGTCTGTTAATATACTTGAAACTTACTTAATGAGTTATCAACGAACTAGTTGTGTATTTCAATATATATATATATATATATATTACCATATTCAATATATATCTTATACCATAAAATAAATAAATAAATAACCATAGTGAATTTTTACCCCCGGTAAAATATATCTAGGGAAATTATACCCCCCCCCCAATAAATTGTCTCTGGTGCAATTTTACCTCCCGGTAAATATTCGCTAGTGAAATTTTACCTCCAGGTAAATATTTACTAGTGAAATTTTACCGGGGTTTATAAATACACTTGGGTAAAATTCCACTAGTGAATTTTTATCCCCGGTAAAAAATCACTAGTGGATATTTACCGGGGGTAAAATTTCACTAGCGAATATTTACGGGAGGTAAAATTTCACTAGTGAAAATTTACCGGGGGGGGGGGGTAAAATTTCACGGGGGTAAATAATCCCGGTTACACCGGTATCGTTTGAACAATAATTTCATTCGGCTCGATTCGACAGACGACTCATGGCGTTACACCGAAAATCTAGCGCACTGCACTCAAAACGTAATTTAATTTTCCGATTAGTCATAAAATAATAATGAAAAATAGTCCGTCCGTCCGACTGGTACTCGTGGTCAACTAAATATTATTATTACGTTCATGACCCAGTGTGTTCGTATTAATGTATCGTGTTGTAATTACGCAGCTGTATTACGCGGTTTGATTTTACGTCCGACTTAGTTGGTCAGAACGACCCACGTCATTCAATTTAAAACGGACACGGAACACATGCATGGTTTCAAATCGTATGCGCTATTTAATTATGATCGCCGGACACCACTCGTCGGGTTGATTTCGCGTTCAATGTGATTTTTATTTCACGGTTTAATATACGCTTTTGATTACAGAACAATAATAATTGTTTATTGAAATAATATACGATACGGTTAAGTAACAGTACGATAATCCACACATGGCGAGACCATAACTGAAAACGAACGTCGGAGGCGGTCGAAATGTGTTACACTCAAATCGAAAAAACTATTATTCACATAAGTAAATTGTGGTTCCCACTGTTTGAAATTCAAATCGTTGTTCTGAAATTATAATATATATTATGAATATGCAAATATGAATTTCTATACATCACGATATCCAAACACTTATACTTCGAGATTCTGAGTGAAGCGAAACATGTGTTTGTTTAAATGTGTTTTTTTTTTTTTATTATTGAATTTACATGCCACCATTGATTTAAGCTAGTAACATAGTGGTCCAAAAGTTACGTTTGGTCTAGATGAGAAATTTTACCGGGTTAGTTCGTTAGGAAGATCATGATACGAAATTTTCAATTGTATTTATGAGCATAAGACAAACTATCAAATAATAGAATGAAATTGGTAAAATGTGTTAAAAACTATATTTTAAATCTATCGATTTTAGTTTTTTATTCGTAAATCCAAAATTAAAAGCACTTGAAACTCAAAAGCGTCTCTAAACGTCAACAATACTCGATTTAATTTGGTGGTCGTAGTAAATAAATCATATCTAACATTTTAATAAAAATGTTGATATTCCTACATGTTTTTTATTTGAACTCGCATACTAAATTTGTATTGTAATTAAATAAATACAAAAGTCCGATGACTTTTGTATTTATTTAATACAAAAGTATTACCGAGGAGCAAGTCTTTTACCTTCGCTCAGCCTTCTTAGCACTCGTTTTAATCTTATTTTTTCCAACTACAATAATAATTTTACTAAAAATAATATATTTTCTACTATTTTTAATTTTGGTAGGAGTCCGGAGCTTCGAACCCCCCCCCCCCAGAAAAACGATTTCGAGCATTTTATTATTGTTTATGCGTTTAGTGCCAAAATAAATTTATTAATGTTATATTTTATCATAACTTAAAGAAAACCCGATTTGTAATCGACGTTTTATTGAATTTCATAATTGGTTTAAATCTTAAAAGCTTTTTGATCAAACTACGGTTTTTGGTGTTTACCAAATTTATGAGTTAAAATTACATATTTAAAAGGTTTTAGACGTACGAGTGAATATTTAGTCTTATAACGTAAAACACTTGTAAAAATAGGTACAAAGTCTTAATTGAAAACCTTTTGAATAATAAAATATAAATTTAGGTACGATAAAATGTCTCACCCCGTGTAAAAATATGAACCATACGACTTATGCGTCCGTTTTCGGTTAGGTTAG
This sequence comes from Therioaphis trifolii, assembly GCA_027580255.1. Classification (NCBI taxonomy): domain Eukaryota; kingdom Metazoa; phylum Arthropoda; class Insecta; order Hemiptera; family Aphididae; genus Therioaphis; species Therioaphis trifolii. The sequence goes on along the minus strand of CM050405.1, from coordinate 11,716,547 downwards.
ATTCAGTAAAATGATAAAATGAAAGAAAAATGCCGTAATACAGTAATTATGTAAATGCGTATTATCTCAATTGATTATAAATGATAATCTACTTATTAAATGAACAAAAAAAAAAAAAAAACAAAACAAAACAAAAAAAATAAATACATAAAAAAAAAAAAACGAGAAATTACTAACAGAAATGAGACTGCATTAGAGTCAACGTCGGAACGAGATAAACGAAGATTTCATTAGATTGTTAGGTGTCGTTAAGTTTTGAAGAAGAAATACCAAACAGTTGAATACTGGACAGAAAATAAAATCTATTCAAAAGTAAAAACATTTACGGATGAATGATGACCGAGAACGGACATTAACAATTCATTTTCAGCCTTTCAACAAAAATATCTAGGCGATAGCTACCCGTTTCAGACGGTCCCGTAATAATTTCCCTTAAATATCGATTTTTTGTTTTTTTTTTTTTTGTTTTTAATTCAGACAATGCACGAAAACAAAACAAAAGTACTTATACTACGAGTTTGATTGCATTTCACGTTAATTTTCAATCTGCATAATGGCGTGTAATCAGCAGGTATTGCAGTAATGCACTCTTAGCACAATGACGCCCGCTAAAATCTCTGCTCAAACTGCGTTGTAATCGTGAAAAAAACTTTTCCCTGACGTAGGCGTTCACCGAGGAATACATCACGTTTCGTGAATACATCATGATACAGTTTATCGATTAACTGATTTTCAGCAGATAGACGAGAGTCGACTGCGAATTGCGATGCCAGTAAGACCTGCTCAGTATCATAAAACTCGACGTTTTTTTTTTAGATTCTGAGTGAAGCGAAGGATCTTATGGTTTTACAATGATGTTTATTTTTTTTTATTTTTTTTTTTCTGTAAACACTTTTTCGTATAGAAATCCTTGTCCAAAAGTTTCGTCCAGCCACTTTTTAGATTCGAAATTGAACTGAGATGGTACTTTAGAGAGATCATTTTTCTAAAATCTCCATGGTTTTTTCAAATCAAAATCGTTCTACGGTGACTTTCGGCGTTTTTGCTTACGGCGGCAGTATAACTTCCGGCCAGGGTACACTTTTGTTACGCTTTTCCTACGTGGTCAGCTGTCTCTCCCAGTCAACCCTTTAAGCTCGCTAAGCTCGCCATTACAAATTTAAGTTCAAAACATTTTGATTTCTTTTTTTTATTATTTAAAAAAATAATAAAAATTCGGTGCGTGCGTTACAAACTACGTTTTTCTAAAATGTACATTCTGTCCTAACGCAGGTGGCATTCGTTTCGGCACGGTGTGCATCCTGAGTTCCGTGAGGTCTCGTAATATTATAATACACTCCGTATCGTAAATCGAACCGGTAAAAAATAATAAAATCGTGTGGAGGAAAAAAAGTTCACCGAACTCGTTACAGCGTACGCGTCTTGTCCGCTCGTCACCGTATAAATAATTGTCGGCCGTTATCGACGGACGCGGTCACGAGAGTTTTATCTATCGACATACGTCGTACCTATGTCATCGTCCCGCATCGCCCGACGGCCGGCGACGAACGTACACACACACACACACACACACACATATATATATATATATATATATATATATATATATATATGTGTGTGTGTGTGTGTGTGTGTGTGTGTGTGTGTGTGTGTGTGTGTACGGTCGAAGTGTGTTTCGGTTATCTGTCTGCTCCTACTCCTCCTCTCTCCACGACTTTACCGTCCCGTTTTTCCTCCTCTTCCTCCTCCCCTCTTCTTAATCCCGCTTTTCTTCCCGATTCAACTTTGTGCGAGTGGGCGTTTAGACCCGTTTCCACCTTTGCTTTCCGAGAGAGAGGAATAGAGAGATAGAGGGAGAACAGATAGAGAGGGGAGAGATACGTGCCTCGGACCATCAACGCAACGAGGACCGACGGGAGAGACCGGTCACTTTCGTCCGCTTTTGCACGTATACAGGGTGAATCAAATTCAGTGTTACAGCGATTCCATTGCATAAACATTCGAAATAGAGAAAAATGTAGGCACAGCATGGATATTTTTAATCTTGGAGAAACCTGTAATACGGCCCTCGTAGAGAAATTTCGACAGTGACTTTTGAAAATCTAATGGAAACAAATTTGTTCGATAACACATCGTGTTGAAGGTATTTTTCGATATATTTCAGAGGTTGAAACACGCGCAAAACTTCGTGTTTGGGAGTGATTTGAAATTTTGAGAAATTGCATTAAGAGTTATGACGCACGCGAAATACATTTAGCATGCCAAGCAACCAGCGACGACACATATAACAAACAACGCGTACGCGTTCCCACCCCGTGGGATTCGACCACTTACGGCCTATTGACATAAGGGCACGTGGGTGGCGGACCAAGAGAAGTGGGACGGGAACGGTTTCGACCGCGGGCTGCGATGACTTGTTTGCACGCACGATCTATAGTTTTTACCTGAAAAGGCTCGTGAAAAAATGCAAAACTACGGCTCGTTGTTCACGCACGATCAAATAAAATTTTATTTTTTTTTTTTTAAAATGAAAAAAAGGATTTTTTCAAAACAAAATATGTTGACGCCGAGCGGCTTTATTACATGGGTTATTGAACGTCTACCTATTTGTGGGACACACACACACACACACACACACACACCCGATAGTCTCAAAGCAATATTATGCTTTACACGAGAGAAATTGAAATGTGTGCACATAATTATTTGGAAAACAAAACGCACGTGCCACGTGAGAAAATAATTAAGTTATATTTGTGTAAACACCATGAGTGTATCAAGCGGAAGCGCCCACAGTCGTTTTTTTTCTCTCTTGGTGTCAAAAATTAAAGACACTGATACTTTCTATCGTAATGAAAATGCCTCTGTCTCTCACTCTTTTTTTTTTCAAATCTTACGAAGAAAACTATAATAAGTGATAACAGATTTTCTTTCATCAATCAAAAACATAAAAATTAGATAATAGTGATAAAAATCCATGATTATTCCGAAAATATAATTAAAATTCATCTCATTTCCCCCCATACCTTTTCTATGTTCTTTTCCTGGAATCGAATAAAAATTATTTCTTATCAAATCGTTTTCTATATAATATATATTTATCTATGATTTATAACAAAGTTTATCGTCAGTACAAAAGTATGTCCAAAGTTAACTTTAATCACGTGAATAGTAATGAAAAACATAACGCGAGGTTATTATTACGTATTGAAAATGCAAGAGGATTCGCCAAGGAGTAGTTGGCCTCCTCGAGCCACGATTTCAAATAAGAAAAACGCACAATTTATATTAATTTATGTATAATTTATTCTATGAATCGTGTATTACATTTTTAATTAGTAATTTAGCGTCAAAGCGGCTTTGAGTGCGTCTGTCTTCGCCGTCAAGAGATAAAATATTACGGAAAATCTGTTGTTGACTTTTTAGCAAACCGTTCGAAAACCAAACGAACGGGACTTTTGTGCAAAACGAATTGTATTTTTATTTTTATTATTATTTTTTTTTTTTTTGTATTTGACACGTATTGGACCACGGACCGTGTGCATTATTCACGAGGCTATGAACTGCTGCAGGTCAGATTTGTTGAAAAACTGCGGCGAATACGATTTATTTTTGATTTGATGACCGGAACAGGCGTTTACGAATCACGACGAGAAGTGAGTATCGATTTTCCGCTGTTCACCGTCTCGACGGAATGCGTACATTGCAAATGTAGATACACTCGGAACGTCTTTATTCTGATCGGTTCATTTGAATCGCTGTTTTTTTTCGTATACACGTCGATACATAAAAACGTGTCTACGACTGGAAAACACACCGCCCGGACACGTCCCGGTGTTCCGACTCCCAAGGAAGTGCTTCGGCGCGGTTTGGCGTCCGGGATTTTCGTCTCGGTGGTTGAGAAACACCGATTTTTAATTTGATAAATATCGTCATAAATATCATAACGGTCTTTAATCAATTCTTAGTTGGGTGTGGGACGGTAACTGGTAAGTCATATTATTAGGTTTTATTAGCTCGGACCCCGAACGGAACTCAACGGTTTTTATCGTCTCGTCGTACTGACTACGTGCACGGTGCAACGCAATATAGTTTAAAATTAATTTGATGAAATAAAAATAATATTCTCCGTTCGAAACGATTCGTCCCGATTCAGTGATGTCTACAGCCAGTAGTGTTATGTCACGATTATCTATTCGATTATAGATTTTAAGTTTGTATTATGATTAATCGCACCAAAATGCCGATTAATCACGCACGTCTTACGACCTCTACTATGAGTGTACGGTCGACGCTCGCGGTTTTCTAGTATTTTATCCAAGTGAAATTTGAAAGCCGTAGTTTTTGTTTTTATTTTTTGTTTTTTTATTTTAATTTTTCCACAAAGTGTTCCGGCCGAACGGAGCGGTCCGACGAAAATTTCAAACTCAGTCGACCGCACGGCCACCGACGAGAAATGAAAGTGCACACGTAAACGAGATTCACGTGTGACCGTAAAGTTCTGGACCACGTGTCAGAGCGAAACCGTACGCGTAACGTGCGTCGATACGTGCCCGAGGCGAAAAACAGAAACGACCACTCGACGATATCCGCACGTCCGTCGCACCAAGTCGATACGGCGTGAGTGCGTTTAAAAAACATGCAGCCGCGACACGCCCGCTAGAGTGATAATCATTTTACCTGTTACGATCACGGGCGTTCTAGTGTTTTGTTTTTTTTTTTTTTTTTTACTTTTTTTCATTAAATTAAAAAATATACAATCCGTAACATTGACAACAAGCAAATAGGGTATGATCAGTGTCGGGAATTATCTAGATAAATTATTCAGATACAATTTTTTATTGAATTATCTTATCTAGATAAAAATATTTAAATTATCTTTTAATCTTATCTAAATAAATTTATCGGTTATCTGCGGTAATTTATCGAGATGAATATTATTACAATACGAATTTTTCATAATACTGAAATAGACTATAATTTATTGAAATACTGACGTGATTCAATGTTATTATTAATAAAATAGTTTTTCATAAATTTACATCAATGAATTCTCTTTCATATTTTTACGGGCAAAATATTATATTGTAAAAGCGAGTTTATTTTTCCATATGCCTGCATTGTGTTGCGATAGTCAATGCGTGTAGCATGGTGATATGCAGTAAAATTGTAGCACAATAACAATATTAAACAATAAATAATAGATCGAGAGTTAGTACGTTTATCAATAGTTCCTAGTCGTGATCATAATATGATGTACCTGACTGCAGGTAACTGTATTTGTTTATAAGAATCGGAAATGATAATAATATTTTTTGTCTATCACTTTATCTGTGGCACAAAACAACACATCACATAAATAGTCCTCGCTTTCTGGAAAGTGTTGTGTGTGGCCGTTTAGGTGCAAATTGCATTTTTTTTCTAAATGTCCAAAAACATTGTTTTCCAAGCACAAAGCTGATTTCGATCAACTAGAAATTTAAAAAATGTAACTTTTACTATGCATTTTAAAGACTTTTTTTCTTTTTAGAGCATTTTTTGACATTTTTAGTGCATTTTTTTTGTTTTTAAGACATTTTTATACAGGAATAGATAAAATTTGATAAACATTTAGTTAACATCCATTATAAAAGAATAAAATTAAATATAATTTATCGTAAAATATGTTTTGCATACTTTTATTTTGTTATATTATATGTTTTAAACTATCAGATAAATGTGATGCTAGACGAAATCATTGTTGACACTTGGGTGTCTAAATTATATATTCATGTTTTGGAAATCATTTTGAGAGTAAAAATAAAATAGGAGAACTAGAAGATGTTGAAAATGATACGAATAATTAATTCCATAGAATAACAATTTTTATAATTAAACACATTTTTCCAGTGTTAAAAACAATTTAAGAACATTTGAAAAACAAATAAATATTCTGTTATGAGTACATAAAATCATATTTTTAAGGCTATTTGCTTGTTTTCAGAGCACTTAAATCCGTTCCCTAATAATAAGACACAAATAAATATATTACACGATTTGTATAGTTTAAGAAAAAAAAAAATTATCTGTTTTTCATCTAGATGAAATCATATTTTTTTTTTCTTTATCTAGATAAAATAATTAGGTGATATATGTTATCTTTTCTAGATGAATATTGGATGAATCATCTGTAATCTTATCCAGATGATTTTTTCGTTATCCTTTCCCAACACTGGGTATGATATCATGGAACATATTTACAAGTTATATAGCGTGAGGAGGGAGGCTGCCCAGTGACATAGCGTCCAGCGGTGTTATGGTCAGGGATTAAGTTAATCCCTGCACCGACGTATTTTTAACCGTCGGGTGGGATTATGTGGCGGCTCGGCTTCGCCTTGGTCGACTATAAGCGGGTTGGTGTGGGTAGTTCGAGTGTTGGACAGGGCCGGATCGGACGAATTCGGCAAACCGAGTTTTCCATACGTTCACGGCCCACTTACAAACTGGTGGCCTTTAGTCCATATATATATATATATATATATATATATATATATATATATATTTTTTTTTTTTAATAACATATTTACTTATTTGTAAAAAATATCAACGATAGTATTTTGTAAATATCATAATATCATCAGCAACACCTCGTGATTTGAACGGCTCGAGATCGTCACGGCTCAAAGAGTTTTTTTTTTAGGGGGGGGGGGGGTAACTCACCGGGCCAATCCAGTCCTGGTGTCGAACGGGGATTCCGTTTGGATGAAGTCTTGAACGCCCGTCGATCGAAACGTAACGTGTCCGACCCGATTAATCGACTCCACGTCGTCGTGTCGCGGAAAAGTGGTGTACTCATCGTACAGAGTGTTCGTACGACTACTACCGTACCGATAATGACGAATAGACGAACACGTGGAAATATTTCAGTAGAAACGTATAATATTTCACTATTTGACTTAATATTAAAGTATAAGTTATACGTCGTATTACAGGCGTAGTTTTGTTTTAAAATTGAGTGATTCTGAGCAAAAGTTTTTTGTTTTTTTTTTGTTTTTTAATAATTTAATCTTATTAACTACAACTCTGAGTTCGAGCTAAACAACGGATGATTTTATATGAATTTGCGATGTTATTATTTTTTCTTTCTATAACACAACAACCACTTTTATTAATTAAAATTTAATGAGCATTTTCGAAGTGAGATTATTTTATTTCATCTCAAGTGGGTAACTTAAAAAATAAACGGTTTTAATATAATTATTATCAATTATTTTTCTCGCCACTTTGAGAAATATTAATAATAAAAATGAAAAGTTTTGGAAATAAAAGAGTAAATATAAATCTCTCTCTCTCTCTCTTTATATATATATGTTTATTTTCTTAATGTTGAAACAAATTTAATAGCATACTTAAACAAAATAAACAACGAAATTTTGTAAATTTTATACCAAGAGAAACGCTAGGAGGTTTTACACTGACGTGTTTTTTCGTTGTTTTAAGTTATGTATGTGACCTTTCACCAATAACCACTTTTTTAAATAGAAAGAGTGCTACCAATAAATATTTCATGTATACCCCGTTTAGTGTTTTGGAGAAGTTATTTTCTGTTTTCACGATTGTCGACTCGAGCATAAGGAAAAACTTGTGAAATTCAAAGTACACGTAACGAAATGTTGGCTCAAGAGTGGTAATTTTTTTAAAACATTCAATAACACTACTTTTCAAAGATTATACGATTTATTTTACTATTATTACTGGCTTTACACATGCCTTACGATATATAATATTTTGGTATACGATAAATCGTAATTATAATCAATCAAAACTACAATGAAACAAACGTTTATAATTTGGTCACATTCATGTACGGTTTGTAGCGCGTTTATAATACGATGATGAATAATTGATTTTTCAAATGTACACGTTTTTTCGACCAATTCAAAATTAAACAAATGTACTTAAACCGACGGTTGACGCGCGTGTTTTTATCAAGAGATTCCCACGCGAACGATGATAACGATGATAATTCATATCCTCAGCGTGCATTGCTGATTTATTTTATTCGTGGAAAATCATACGTCGGATACAGGACACTTACGCGAGGTCGACGGTCTCGGAAAAATGTCAGTCACATTTCGCGATGGGACAAACAATTTGTAATAGGATAGGTCAAAAACCACATTCCCTCGGTGAGTTGGAAATGGGTCGTGAAATTTTCTCCGAGCCCGCACGCGCGCACATGGGGGGAGGGGGAAGAAAAACAGATACTCGAAACAGCTGCGATTCGTATTTAGCCCGGGACAAACGTGATTTCCCATCGGACACTCTTGGGAACTAAAAGTTTTCACCCGGTGAATAATGCAAAGTTTTGATGGGTTTTAATTCAGTCGGTTCGATGTCGCGTGGAAACAGGGGCGTTTATGCAATCAAACACAAACGATATTATAATATCCATACGCTCGTGCGGCGTGGCGATTTCACCGTGTATTTCATCGTTTGTCGGCGGCGCTGTTATTCTTACTCCGAAAAAAAAAAAACACTCACCGCGGCAGAGTAGCTGTTGTCAACAACTGGCGATGGCAAAGGTACTTGGGGACCGTTGATGCCGGAAACCTTCATTTCAAAACCGCTTCGTCATGTCCACTTTCTTGACTTTGGCACAATCTGAAAAAAAAAAACAAACGGAAAACGGTTATTAATCTATTTCGGCCGATTTCTCGCGCTCTAGACCAGCGATTCTCAAACTGGGGGGTCGCAATAATACTTTTAGGGTTACCAATATATAAAATAACTAATAATATGTATTGATAATCAATAACTAGAAAGGTGTTTTTGTAAAATATAATATCATCGTGATAATCATTGTCGACAATTACAATTGATAAAAGTTTAGGATTGCCTATGAAAACATTATGGATTACCTGGTTTTTACCGCGTGGGAACTAACGTATTGATTTTTTTTACCTGCTAGGTCTCGTGTAGGATCTTACATTCGACCGGCTCGTGTGATGAGATTATGACGGCGAGTTGACTTTCGACGTGTTTATGCCTATTGTCGTGCGGAATGTTTAGAAATATTATCGTCCGAAGTAGTGTGTACCCCGAACCATGGTACAATCCGTTCTCGACGATCAATTTTCTCGCGGTTATAATACCCATGTGCATCAGCAGACGTACGTGTGATCGAAAACAGTACACGCTCACGATGACCGACCAGTTAATACGGCTTTTACCGGTATAAGCTTGGGCGTGTTCGTTTATTGGGGTGATTTTTCATAAGCTCGTTCGTTCCGTCTTGGAACCCCGTCGTGATGCAAATATTTGAATTTTTAAATTTTTTTTTTGTGTTAAGTTTATAATAATTACGTAACTGTATTCTAATGAATAAAAACTATTTCCATTATTTTTGACGCGTTGATTTTCAAGTTGTTTAAGCTCCCTGAGACGGCAATCACTATTTGTCACCAACACGATACCTACTATGAAAAAGCATAGTACGTTTGTCAGACATTTTTTTGATTGAAATCGTATTATTGGACCAACAACTAAACGGGAATAATCTTAATATTAATAGTTTAGAGCAGTAAAGTAGAAGCACAATATTTTTACGAGTGTTCTGCCGTGTCTAATTTCTATTCTCATCTTAAAACGTAAACGGCCCTTTGAATATTGGCCAATCGAGAATATTTAAATATCACATCGTCTAAAAACACGTCTTCGTAGTATTATTTCATAAATAGTATTCATCATTCGAGAAGACTAAAAATTATAAAAAATCAGTTAGATAACAACAGTAAAAAAAAAAAAAAAAAAAAATGCATCGCATAAAAATGAGTTTTCATATTTTTTTAAACTTTATATGGAAAAAAATTAAAACTTTTACAATACAAAGAGTTGGATATTTGGTCAGTACGTGATAAACAATCAACCTGTATATTATTATTATTATTATTATTATTTACACACGGTTATTACGCACTATATATTTATTGAAAATAAAAGTGTCTTTTTTTTTTTTTCATGAAAACACTAAACACAAAAATACCGGTAAAAAATAATATCGAAGTGTATTTTGCTATCAATCATTCACAATCTATACGAATGTTAACACAGGCACGCGTATGATAATTACAGTTTCAAAGTTTGTCGGTTAAAAGTTAATTTCAGTGGAAAAAAAAAAAAAAAATAATAATCACAATAAAATATTCACACAATACAATAACCAAATGTCTGTTACTTATTTAATCGATACGGGCATTTGAGTGATTTTAAAATATTCATTATCATACGGCGTTTTTATCGACTGCGTCGTGTTACAATGCGCGTTCGTACGGTATACGTCCGGTAGCTCAATCATTTTTATGGCCGTTTTATTACTCTCAATTTTTATTTTCGAGTGTACGGCACACGTTACGCTATGAATAAAATATTTTAATGCGCCTGCATGACGTATCCTTAGCGCGCGATCATAAATTATGTATCGAATATGTATGGTTTGTACGTAATAATAATAATAATAGTAATAACAATAATAATGCACACCGATCGAAAAATCGCGAGAGCCAAAACAAAACAAATCGTATTAGTATAATATGATATAACGGCGAGGAGGTGCAGATTTTCGGTTAGTACGGGTAATTCACAATAGTTTTAAAACAGTCGCAGATTGATTTATCGTGTACGTCGTGGATTGCGGTGGTTTACGAGTTGAAAAAAAAAAAAAAATTACAAAACAAAACAAAAATTCCTATAATATTTTCCCGGCGATTCGACGTATCGTGTGTGCGAGTGTTTTCGTGTCGATAGCTTTATTCCTGGCCTCAGAATCGCGCTAGTCCCGGACGTAATCACATGTCGCATCACCCGTGCCTCCCTGATATTATAATATTTTATTATAATTATTATTATTATCATACCGATGAAGGCGCGCGCGAGCGCGTATCTACGCCAAACGTTGCCCGGAAGCACTGAGAACACTGAACTCGGCGTAATATTTTTCACGTACGATACACGTAATTAAAAAAAAAAAAAAAAAAAACATATATAATAAACAGGGCTCGTGAGTTCATTCATTTGCATATCGCTAAGTCGTATTTTATGCTAGGTGACATAGAAATCCATTTTAAGGTAATGTGGTTAAGTATGTGAAATTTGATGCTGCATATGTTTGCATATTTAGAGGTTTTTTTTAACTATTTGGCATATTTATGCGTTTTTCTATCTTATTGTGCACATTTTTACCAAAATTTGATCAAAATGCAATAATTCATATTTTTACACAGTATATGAGAGTTTTCGCAACTTGAAATTATGAAAAACAAAACGCATAGAGCAGATAAATTGAGTACAAACGTACGTATACGAACGTTTAATAGGACATGGGTACGTAGGTAGCCCATTAAGCAATCAGTGGAAAATATGTTATGTGAAATAGTCTATACTCTTATCTGACCTATCTCCTTGATACTTTTACTGTGGTTTACTCTAGACTATATTTCAGTCTTTATTCCAACATATGTGTATGGACGTTCGTTCAGTTTAACAATATTTCAAAAAATTTTTACTATTCCAAAATTTATAGTATTTTTATTTTTCGATCTACATATTTTTACATTTTTAATGCATATAAATGCATATTTCTGAAATTTTAAAGGCATATTTCAATGTATATTTTTCCAGCTTTTTGTGCATAAGTGCATATATTTATTTAGGCATTTTTTAGGGCATGAACTCACGAGCCTTGATAATATATTATATTATATTATATTAATCAGGAAACCCCGTATGATCGAGGTGCATATTATGAAATAAAAATAAACAGTGTTGTTAAACCCGAATCGACCAACATTATTGTCGGTTTCGTTTGATTTATCGGTCTCGAAATTTTATGTCGTCGTAAGAACCAGTAGGATACAATACGAGTATTATACATACGACATAATAATATTATGATCGTCGCGCATTAGATTTGTTTAATGTGTCGTTCAATTTTTATATCGTTCGCATTAGAGTACAGTCACCGTTTTTCCAATACATATTGGGGGCGCCGTGAAAATGTTTGTACGTGATTAAAAAAAAAAAAAAAAACAAACTAACAAACAATAATATTTTTACTGCTCAACGTCGACGATATGACGTAAAATATAAAATTATATTTTATGTTTCTATTTGAATTCCTTAGGCCTTGTATTTTAATTTATTTATTTATTTTTTTTTTAATTTACGAGTCAAAAATAAATTATGACCGTTGAAATGTGATCGATAATTCGGCAGTGAATGGTAAAAGTCGATGGCCAAATTCGAAGTCAAGTCAAGAAGAGTCGAGATTCAATGTATTTCTACGTGCGACTGTTGTGATTATATTCCATAGCTGAAATACGGTAGTCATGACAATTTAAGTAATTTACATATATTCAAATATCCCTTTATTATTTACCAGGGCTTATAATATTTTATTGATTATATAAATATAACATTCTGTAAAACGTATAATCATAAAAGAACATTATCATATTGTGCTGGTAAGAAAAATAATTACATCTTGAATATATGTTTAACATTTGAATAAAAATATTTTTACGTTATAGCGTTTGTATTCTTTTGTTTCTTTCTAGTTAAAAAAAAAAAAAAAACAAAAACATTATCAATAGTATCTAATAAGTTATTCATAGCTTTTTTTTTATAATTTTTCAATCAAATAATTTTTTTTTCTGTAAATCTACAAATAATCATATAGGAATAAGTATTATTATAGCAACTAATTTTTAACACGTATAAAACGAATTGTGACAGTTTTTAAGATTTTTTAATGCTATTAGTTATATTGATTAGGTTTTGTAAGTTGAACATAATAATATTTTTTAGGTTTTTCTATCGATATATTAGAATTGTACAAGTTGATAAAATGTCTTAAAAAAAAAAACCCCCCGTAGTATTTCCAATATGTTTTTAGTTCAGAATTTCACCCTAAAATATTTTAATGCTTTTGAAAATGTTATCAACTCGGCACGATTTGAAATCAAATTATACCAAGTTCATACTTGATAAAAATGTTAAGTGTATAAAATTGTGTATAAAATTTAGCTGTCGATATTTTTCCCGTGTTGGAACAATTGGAGTCGATTAAAATGGACATTTTAAAAATATATTAACGATATCAAACAAAATTTGATACGAAAAAAAGAAAACAATCGATCTACAAAATCACTTTGTGGCCAACGCGTAACTTCACCACCGAACAATTGTGTTTGAAACAGTCGTTTAATGACGTATTATACATCGAAACGTGGCCAACAATATGGTGTAGTGCTCACGCGTGTACAATCGAATGAAAACGTATCAAATATTAGCCGTTTTATATATTACATTTTATTTTCTTTCGGTGCGGGTGTAAATGACGCGGTGTATAAAAGAGAAAAAAAACGCGTGAATGGCACTCGTGATCGTTACGATGAATATTCACCGATGGATTTGTAGAAGACACGGCGAACACAAGCGAAACACATAAAAAATTACGCGACTCCTCGGCGTATCGATCTCACTTGTAAACACATATAGTCATCAATCCGCGCACATACAATCGTCCTTTGTACGCGCCTCGAAACACTTTTAGCTTTTTCAAAAGCGCTGTGATAATCCTTGTCGTAAGAGCGTTTCGAAAATATTACAATTAATAGAATGATGAATGGCGGACTCGTGAACGGAGTCTTCGAAATTTCTTCAGATTGAATCTTTTTGCAGATCTCGCGCACACATAGTATGAAATTATGTGCTTATTTAAACGAGACAGTATTGAACCAAAACGGGTTATTATTAGTCAAAGCTCTACGCGATTGTGCGTCTGATAAGATTTTACGCCCGACTTATTAGGC